>OZ035840.1:14473331-14807493 GCA_964034765.1 Knipowitschia caucasica
GATTACTGACTCCGGTGAGTTTTCCACAACCTGCAGGTCAAGCACAACAACAGTGACATTTCATGAAGTGATGTCCACAGACAACAAAGGTTTGTCATCCTATCATGGGTAGATCACTGCACAAAGGTAAAATCTCAAAAGCTGGAGTTTACTTTGTTTCATAAATACATATTGTTTGTGCCAACAGAGAGTTCTGTTTAAATAACCTTTTGTGAACAAATCAGTCAAAAACATGCTGTCTGATTAGAAAAAATATGTCATCTTTTACATACAGAGATCTTATTCTTGATACGGCTGGTAATTTTCACTGAAAAATAATCTGGTTTAAAGATGTGAAAGAGCCAAAAAATACAGGCTTGTGATAGAACCAGACGCTTTACAGAACTACATGAATTTTTACTACTTTTTTGTGATTTCCATGTGTGATATTCCAGATTTAGGCAACATTCACTAAATTCAAAGGGCAAAGAATTAAAGACCTCAATTACTGCACAGACTAGGGGTCAAGCGCCACTTATTCTCTAGACTAGCCCTTCTTCTAGATTTATAGTTCATGTAGCAGTTGATTGAAAACTGAATATTGAATTAAGTAATAAATGACAGTAACAGCAGCCATAAATAGCCAATATTTTACATTTTTCCAATAACATGAGTTCATTTACATCCCTACAGAGGGCCTCCATCTCTCCTTTATTAAAACTCCATATCAAAATGTATGTCTCTTCTTTACACTTGAGCGCACTCTGCTTTTGGCACATGTTCTCTGACGGATATCAAGAAAATTGGCTCTGACTAGATTCACACATGCACAAGAGAATGTGTGGCTTAGATTTCCATTTTCATTTGAGGAAATAGTCTGTGTGGATTACGGCTTGTACGGGAAAGGGCCAGAATGGTTATGACAACAGCACTATACCTAGCTTCTGCATACAGGAGTGTAGCCTGGTCTCCAACAGCAGGACCCTCTGCCGCAGTTCTTCATAGTCGTAGGCGCCCAACTCCTCCTGAATGGCCATCAGCACCAGAGAAAGATTCCTCACTTCTTCTCGCAGTTTCAGGATCATTTTGGCATCAGTTTTGTACTGCTCCAAAACGGGCAACAGGGGGAGCAGCTGGGTCACCTTGTCCTTCAACTCCTACAAAAGAGTCCCCAGGTAAACAAAGTATCGTTTTACAATAGAAATTCTCTATTTTCTCCACTCTTTTCTACTTTAGAGCTATTTATGTGTGCAAAACAGGGACTTTTGTTTGACTGGTTTGTCGCATGACTGTGTATATATGATGTATGTACAATGTATGATTCAACGTACTTTTTGTCCATGTAGTTGAGCATTTTTTCATCAGCATAAAAAGGAAAGGAAGGTTTCTTACCCATCATCTGTACTTCTTAGCAGGTTTTCACAACGTTTCGTCCTTAATCCAAAGAATTTTCTCAAGGGAATGAAGGCTCAGACTCCGCAGGAGATTAATAACCTGCGGGTGTGGTTAGCCACACCCTAATCCTGATGCTAACTCATTAACACATTTAAGGTCTGTTAAAATGGGGTAGGGAGCCAGTCTAACGACCCTGCTAGGGCTGACGAACTCATTAGCATGTTACAGTCCTATTGTCTGTTGTGCAATTTTCCTGCAAATCGTGCAAATTCTGGTCTGAACCTAAAAAAGTTTTTTAGATTAAGAATGAAACGTCGGGAAAACCTGCTAAGAAGTACAGATGTTGGGTGAGAAACCCTCCTTTGCTTTGACTAAGATAAGATAAGACTTTATTGATCTCACACTAAAATTTACATGTCACTGTACGACTGAGAGCGTACACAAATTTATCAGCATACAAAAATACAAAATATATGATCCAATACCATTACAAAACAAAACTTTGGCATGCCAGTTGTTGTCAGCTTTACCACAACACTCTGCGCTCTGACAGTTGGTTAAAGTCGCTATAAATGCATCATAGTGAACAATTAGGATGTGTGAGATAGTTCAAACACATTACACTTTTGTAATATTGTACAAAATGCAATACAAACTGTACTGTCTTCAACTCCTTGGCTTATCTTATAGTTAGGAAAGAGAAAAGGCCACGTAATCCTTAAGTTCATTCCGAGCCGGAGAGCCCAGGGTCTGCTTAGAAGATACAGAGCTGATGGAGAAATAGGCATATCAATAAAGTGTGCCGGCCACAGCAGGGGCGGTTTCCTCCTTGTTAGGGTTTATCGTAAATCTGGTGATGGAGCAGCTCTCAGGCCTGTGGCGCCACATCATAAATCTCATTTTCCCCTTTTCAAGCCACAAAAATTCAGTCTCGTTAATCTCCCACCCTCTGCCATCGGCAACTTTGAGCTCCACGCATTCATCAACCAACCTGCACCGGCCCAATCCCACTGTTGTAGGAATAGAAGCTTTTAATATGGAGTCTTATTGGTTCACCGAGATTTGCATTCAAACCATACGTAATGCAATGTGCATAATTCAGACAGCTAAGACGGATGCGTTCACTAAGTTCATAAGCATCTTTATTACGTTTACAGCCAATAGAATTACTTTGATGTAATATGCGCAGTCAGTCATATCTGCGTTGAAGTGCCAGCAGCGAAGATCTTTCACCATTTATCAAGGCACTTTTAATCAAACTGTTTAAAGCACAATCCAATATCTATGAGAAAAATGTGCTGAAAGTCGGACAGTCCCTGATAATATGACAAAAAGACTCACTGATAACAGCTGCGGAGTATGAGCGTATAGACAGATAAGAAGTAAAGGCCTTGAATGCATGTAGCTTTTATTCAGCGGTGGAAAACACTTGTCATGAAGCAGCAAAGGGAGAAGACAGGAGCGCCTGTAAGACCAGCCGTTTAATAATTCAGCTGCGTGTGAATTTGTTTAAATTTTGCTGTGTCTGGCTCAGTGATTCAGAAAGAGTTTAGGAATTGAATTGGAATGTAGCAGTGCTTATGCAGCAGTCTGCCGAGAGTCGTCCTCAGTTTTATTGTCTATGAAGAGCAAAAGAGATAGCAATCCTTCTACCAAAGTTTGTATGCCCTCACAATGAAGTGCCGCACTCTTCCACCACAAGACAATAACACATACACTTACGTACGGCACTGTGCTGGAGATGACAGGCAGCCAATTACCTGAAAGCCCTTTGGATTGAGGCTGCGCGGGTTATCAGAGGCCACCTTCAGTTTCCCATCCACCACTTTCATCAGGCTTTCTGTGTTCCTTACATACTGGAGGTCTCTGTATGTCCGTAAGTCCAGCACCTCCATGGACTGGCTGATGTTCTGGACCTGTTCAGCAGGCACAAAAAATCAATCCAAGTTTTAACATGATGTTATCTGGCTGCACTGATTTTATGTCAAATAAGGGGGTCACAAAATACATTTTTATAGGTTGTAAATGTTGAGATGATGTATGGGCTGCATGTTTGAGATATACCTGTTTTTAAAGGGTTGAGTAACTAGCTCTACAGTTTATTTGTAATGAAGAATAATTGGTCAATGATATTGGTTGTGAAGAGCAGTGTATATTGCTCTATAATGCTCTTATAGTGCCAGATCATTCTGACCGATCTATCTTGTTTGCTAAGCACCACCATCATTCATGTGCATGCCAAATATTTTACCTAAGGACACAACAACAGTGTGGCAATTTACAGCCACAGTCGCCCCGCTGTAGCACCTCATGTTCGCAGAGGTCTCCCGCCACACTGATAACGAAGCTTTCACATGCAGGTGTCGCCGGAAAAGACACATGTTTCTTGTTGAGGTGAATAGTACCTCAGTAGCATGTACTATGGTTCTGTTTTTATCATATCTATCAATCTATTTTGGTCTTAGTGGCAAGCCATCGGTTGAAATCAGGGGTCTCCCACCAGCTCGCCACCCACCCATAAATGCAAACCGACTTGTGCAATAGTATTGATTATGTAAAAATCTTTCCCCAGGACCACTTAAAGGAGTAGCAGTCTGCCATTTTCATCTCAAGAAAAAGGTTGGACACCTCTGGTTTAACCATTGGTAGTTTGAATCAATGTGTTTTTAGATTACAGGCGGTTCAGGAGAGCAAGATCCAGTAATACTAATGATAAAAAATAATAAAAAATAACAATAATAATATTAATATATCTGTATCAAGACATTACTGTATATATCACAGTAATGTTGCTGCTTAGCATCTGCTCAGTGGATATTTATTGTTTTTCTGACCAGACTGCAGGGAACAGCACAATTGATATACCGGTAGATATGAATGTTAATTCATCTTTATGTTTGGAAATCATTTGACACATTTATTAAACTATTATTTATTCATATCTCAGCTTCAAATTGCTCAACATTTTATTCCTGCAGGGTGGTGACAGCTGGGCGCTCAGTAATTATGCCCAAGTTAATATTTACAACATGCAAATGAAATACATTTTAGAAAGTATGTTGGGATGCGAGATTGCTCACATTGCCCTAAAGTCAACTTTTCTTTCGCTGTTAATTTCTTACCAAGTATGTGGCTTGCTCATTGCAGCACGGCCCACTCTGATGCGGCATAACAAGCCTACTGTTCCCTCCACCCCCTCATCGCCTGCACAGAGCTCCCAGAGACACGCAGGGTGGTCCTATACGAGTGCAAAGAGGCATCCCATGTCCCCAAAATGAACTAGAAATGGAATATATTGACTCGATTGTAACAAAACAAACCAAAACACAACACATGGCATCTGTCTGAGGTCACTCTTTGGCACGAAGTTTGTTTTGCACCATTTGCCAGAGTGAGTTCTGTGACTGCCCCCTCACATTACTTTGCATTCAACTCCTCGTTCTTCCTCCCAACTCATCTCCCACGACTCAGAAGCCGATTGGGGAATGTTTGATCTCTGTAAACATTTGCTCCAACAATTGAAATGTATACATCAGCTCCAGCGTAAAGGGGAGCTGCGTTTAAAGAGAGGACATGTGTAACCTAAAGCACCCACCTTCTCCCCTGTCAAGACATCCATACTTTCCCCAAATTACATACAGTATACCTGTACTCAGAGATGGGAAAATTAATTTTTAAGGATGGGCTTCTGACAATATTTACATAATTCTATAGTTCCACTGGGTTTGTTATAAAAACTAGTGCTCCAAACTAATTCAAAAATAGAGGGTTTGTTTTATCATGATTCATTCATTCATTTTCTTCCCCTTTATTAATCCATTTCTGGGTCGGGGGGTGTGGCAAGGAGAGCTGCCACCCAGTGCTCATAGCACCAGTCCCTCGCTGATCCTCTGCAGGTGGTGAGTCCACAGGAAGATGGCTACATTAGTGGTGCCACAGCCTTGGTGATTCAGCAGGGGCTTCAGGCAACGTGGGGTTAAGTGTCTTGCCCGAGGACACAACCACAGTAGACATCAGTGGGGAGCAGTTGGATAGGTCCCGGGGTGGGCTCGAACCCCCTACCTTCCAGCTCAAAGGCCAATGCTCTACCAACTGAGCTACTGAAGCCGATATATATTATCGTTATTCATCAAAGTTGTGACAAAAATTAAACCCAAAGGTAATTTTCCAACTTCTGCTTTAGCCGTGGACAGACAGACTCTATGCACGATGAAACATACCCCAAAAGCCATCACAAGTATTTATATTTTTTGCGTCTCATTTTATGATAAGAAGTTTTCTTACTTGTAATCTGATTGTTAGTATGATGTAATAGTTTCCATTGACACAGTAAGACATTCATCTAAATTGGATGATGTAATGATGGTTTGCACTACTTTCTTCAACTCATAAACTGAAAATGTTTGTATTATTTTTTATTTGTATAGAGCACTTCACAGACCAAGGTCACACAAAGTGCATAGTACTGCTATTTTTACATCCACACACTGCGATGACAGAAGCGAGACGCCGAACACACGGGTGCATCGAAGCCTCCAACAGTCACCATCCATACACTCTCATCACATTCATACCCATTCTACTTGTTTACAGGGGTAGGGGAACCGGAGCACCTGGAGGACACACAGACACCAGGAGAACATGCAAACGCCACGCAGCAAGGCCCTTTCTGGAGATGGATTTAAACCCAGACCCTTGCTGTGACGCAAAAGTGCTAACCAAGCTCTAACCAAGCTCTAGCCAAGCTCTAGCCAAGCTCTAGCAAGCTCTAACCAAGCTCTAACCAAGCTCTAGCCAAGCTCTAACCAAGCTCTAGCCAAGGCCCTTTCTGGAGATGGATTTAAACCCAGACCCTTGCTGTGACGCAAAAGTGCTAACCAAGCTCTAACCAAGCTCTAGCCAAGCTCTAGCCAAGCTCTAGCAAGCTCTAACCAAGCTCTAACCAAGCTCTAGCCAAGCTCTAACCAAGCTCTAGCCAAGCTCTAACCAAGCTCTAACTAAGCTCTAAACAAGCTCTAGCCAAGTTCTAACCAAGCTCTAACCAAGCTCTAACCAAGTTCTAACCAAGTTCTAACCAAGTTCTAACCAAGTTCTAACCAAGTTCTAACCAAGCTCTAACCAAGCTCTAACCAAGCTCTAACTAAGCTCTAACCAAGCTCTAACTAAGCTCTAACTAAGCTCTAACCAAGCTCTAGCCAAGCTCTAACCAAGCTCTAGCCAAGCTCTAATCAAGCTCTAACCAAGCTCTAACCAAGCTCTAGCCAAGCTCTAGCCAAGCTCTAGCCAAGCTCTAACCAAGTTCTAACCAAGCTCTAACCAAGCTCTAACCAAGCTCTAACTAAGCTCTAACCAAGCTCTAACTAAGCTCTAACCAAGTTCTAACTAAGCTCTAACCAAGCTCTAGCCAAGCTCTAACCAAGCTCTAGCCAAGCTCTAATCAAGCTCTAACCAAGCTCTAACCAAGCTCTAGCCAAGCTCTAGCCAAGCTCTAGCCAAGCTCTAGCCAAGCTCTAACCAAGCTCTAACCAAGCTCTAACCAAATCAGTCTTGAATGTATTAGATCTTCTGAATGTAGCAACGGGAGATTTTTGGCTATTATTCTCTAACTGGGTTAAAGACTGTTTGATCTTGTCTGTGTCTGCTTCGCCTTGACATCGTCCGTCTGTGTTCTGTTTTGTATTTATTCATTATATGATTTGTCTTGCGAGATTTAAAATTATTTTGTGTCTACCTGTATGTTACCTTTGAACCTGCCTTGGGACTACGGCAGAAATGTATCAGTTGTGCTAAGTCTTGCCGCATTTACACTGACGCTTAAGGCCTCAATATCCTTGGCTATTTGTGTCCCAGAGAGACGGCGGTTTCTTGCAGCTTTTAAAACAATAAGCATGCTTTATTACAGCGGGTTCATGTGAGGATGTCCCGACAACGAGGGCCTCTCACATTCACTGGTCGTGACTGGAGTACGGCTGACTACAGGAGTTCTCATTAGGCTGGACTAAATGGAAGCACTTGCTCTGCATCTTATAGGCGCTTTTACAGAGCAAGGGCTGCTAATAGATGCAATAACGAATGCAAAAGGATCAAAACTTCGCCAACAATTTTACCAACCTCTAATAACAGGAAAAGGGCAGTAATATTTCAGCATCATTGTGTTTTTCTTTTTTGAGGTAAAGACTAATCTTTACCTCAGCTAACCTTTAAAAGCAATCCCAAGTTTGTGCAACTAAAAGTTTTCTCACTCAGTAAGTTAAAGTGGTCTATTTTGCTCTTTAAACTGTGTTGTCACTTCACAATTGACATGATTTGAATCTATAATGGAATTTCGTTGAACACACGCAATTATATCCGTCATAAAAAAAGAAAAAATGCTATAATGTACGTCCATACTTGACTTCCTCCAGCTATGTGCCCACTCCACGCACTTAAGCCCAGCACTCAACCACAAGACTTCAAAATTGGTCAAATTGAAAAGTGTTCTATTTTTTTGTAGTAAGACGTAAAAGGAAATGAGACAGACATTACTAAGGGAGTGAATCTGTTTTATAGATTTTAGCGTCTTATTGATTTATCTCTGTCCTGAAGCATCTGCTGGATTTTAATTTACCACAACGCTCACATTTAGACATCCTTTAACCTGGTTCAAGGAAGCCTTTTCCATTTTAGTTTTTTCTAATCTGTTATTGTCATATGGCCGGCTTTATGTGTAGCGTACTTGTGTTATGCATTAGACAAGAGAGAAGCACAAAATTACATTTGCATACACATCACAGCGGGGTAGCTCTTAATTTAGATACAGCATGTTGCCAATTATTGCAGTCAAAGTCTTGTCATAAAGGTTTACATCCCATTGGCTCTTTTGGACGCACACATTGTCTTTTTATGCAAACTAGTCACTCAACACACGATGGATGTTAACACATTAAAACATTCAAAGGAATAGATTCTTGAATTTTCCTAGTTTTAGAGTGTTTTTTCATGCTGGGATCTATGTTGGTACCAATAAAACATTTCGAGGGAATGAAATAGGAGGGCGTGGCCACAAAATAGCATTGTTTTGTGAATTTCATCCAGCTCAGGAGTGTCAAACTGGTTCCAGGATTTCCTCAAGTGAGTCCAGTCATAACCTGGGAAATGGGTGGAGTCTGGTGTGCTCCTGCTTGGTTGGAATGAAATCCTGGAACCACTGGAACCAGTTTAAAACCCTGATGTTCTTGATGTGTTTTCTGGTGTTTTCTTCAGCGCGGTGATGTTTGATAATGTGTCTGGTGCACACTGGGGTAGCCTTGCACAGTTTTTCCAATGGGGTTTTACTGCAAATGGTAAATAAATTCTTATAATACTTATATCTTGTAATGTTTTCTGATGTTTGGTGATGTTGGGTGACGTTTGGTGCTGTTTAATAATGGCTGATAATGTTTGGTGATGTTGGGTGTGGTTTGTTGGTGATTGTTGTGTTTTCTGATGACGTGGTGGTGGCAGCGGCGGCGGTCACCTTCTCCATGAGCTGTCGGAGCTGTCTGCTGCGCGGGTCTCTGTTACACATGTTCTGAGCCGGAGCCAGCACCGTACAGATGCACTTCCCATCTGCATCCTGCGCAGAGCTGTAAACCTGCCAGCCCTCCTCTGGAATGGGGTACAGGCCCTGCAACCAAACACACACATGGGATCAGGAGGAGGTGGGCAAAACAGATAGTAGATTGGACAAATGTAATGTATGAAATCACTTGAATAAAAGACATTTCAACAAATGTCAAAATTAGAGTAATAACTTTAAGGAACATTCAATTCATGAACTTCTACTGTACCCCTGCTCTTTGTTTAGATGGAAATGTAGTTTTTTTGGCTACAGTATGCCATAATAAAAGCATTAGATCTTTCAACACAGAATATAGGAGGAGAAGACATAAAAACCCAATATATCAGATGTTGAGAGGAATGCCTTGACGTTGATAGTTTCAACTTTCTGTTTCGAGTGAATCCAGGGAATAAAACTATAATACTTCCTTTTTCTCTCTTTTCCATTGCAAAATCACAAAATGTCAGTATTGTGAACAAATCAGGAGAAAACAAATACCGGTAACAGGGAATGCATTTAGTGCTAAAATGCAACATATGTTTTTCCATCTTCGCCCTAGCAAAAAATGAATCGGATGGATAATTGGACACTATCTTTGTAGAAAGCGTATGAAGCAGATAAGTGGAAGAGATGAATGTTTGATTTGGCCTCATTGACAAATAATGCAAACAAGAAGAAAATCCGATGCAGCCTTTACTGTTTGTGTATGCTGCTGCTGGAGGTAAGACACAATGTTTCACTTTGTCAGCACGTATCAGCTGTGGAAAGCATAAAGTCGTCCTCCCTTAAACAACATTTCTAAAGTATTCCATCTATGCATCAACATGAAAACATCTCTCTTTTCCAGATTGCTGTATTGTGAGTATTTTCCGTGTGACACTCTCATTGTCTCTTGGCCTTGTCAAAAGTTATGTACCCTTAAATTTAATTAAAACCTATTGATTTATCCTTGTCCTCAAAGTCATTTGCGGTCAAAAATGTAGATGAGGACGCACAGACTGTCATAAAATGCTAAAAGGATATCAACCCTAATTTGCGATACCTTTAGTATAAGCCTGAGATTTACGATGGGATCCTGCTGCTGTGAGCCACAAAGCCCTATATCTGATGCTCCAACAGATTTCTTATCTCTTAGGTCTTTTTGAAAATGCAACCATTATAATTCCATACTGTATGTAGAAACTGTCAATATATAACCATGTAGTTGTAATTGTAAACTGTTTTGTGACTTTGGTCTCTCAAAGGCGGTTTATACAGTAAATAAAGATTACTTTTACTTTCTTACTTACTTAGTTGCAGACAAACTTAAATGTCAATATAGGCCAGTGTATTTGTAATGCACACTTTAAACACAAGGCAACTCAAAGTGCTAAACAGAACAAGATAAGACACAATCACACAAGACAATAAAAATATAAATATCACAGTACAATACGAGAGCGAAGATGCAATCCCTCAGTGTTAATCAAAGCTAAACAGAATTGTCTTTTACCTGGATTTGAACATTGTCAGATACTGCATAAATCTGTGCACCGCAGAGTCCCAGCAGGAGGCTAGTCCCTGTGCTCCTCAAGAGTCCGAGTTTGTTCATTTGCCATATGAAGTCTATTCTCCGAACCACAAGAAGCCGGGGCAGAGACCTGAGAAATCGACTGATGTGATTGTACTTTCTGGTTCTAATCAGTCGAGCAGCAAAAAAAAAGAAAAGAAAAAGACGTTTGTTTGGAGAGCCCAGTGAGCAGTCTGTTACAGTTGACTAACCTACTGAAGACAAACGCATAGATACAAATCCACAAGTCTCCAATATAAGAGCATAAGTGGAAGGCGTCCTACTGTGAAGTGTGAAGACGGTAAAGCTAATACGTTTGAACACGGAGAGGAAATAGAGCTGTTTGGGGTCGATAATGCTGCCCCGATGCCAGTAGGGGCAGACCTGATAGGAGTGCAGATGTCTCCTTCTCCTGCTAATCCAATCCAAAGTAATCTGTGTAGTGGAGAGGCACTCGCACATGTACAGCCCAGCCAGAGCACACTCGATCTCGCTGCATACAAAAACATATACACTACAGAGAATGAACAGCTATTTTGGAGAAGGCATTTAATCTGCATAAGTGGAAGGAGGGAGGAACAGTCTGCAGGGGAAAGAGGACGCGTTTAAACTAGTAGCCAGCCACCCTGCGAGCCGACGTGCTCTCTGTCACATCTCGTTATGCTCTATAAATCCAACCAATCCAAGCTTCTCTGTCCTTAAGGCGAAGGGAGCAGAAGAGAATTTATCTATATGGCACATTTCATACAGGACTGCACCAGATGTTCTTCACAAAGACAGTGCGTTAAAGCAAAATCACAAAAACACAGTGAAGAGATAGCAGCCGTGCCAAGTCTAGTTGAATCTTAAATTAGCTCAAGGTGTGAGCTCCAGAGTGTTCTATTTACAAGAAACATAATGGGAGAAAGCTGCTTCTCCCACCCTCAGCCTCACACAAGGGTTGAGGTCGGAGAATCTGAGACTGCATACGCCAACAAGGCCCTGGCTCGCTAAAGTCAAGTGAGCAAACAGCATTATGTACAAGTGCTGTAACGGTCTTTGCCCAGAGGAACCAGTGGGAGCAATGGGGTCTCAATTATAGGAAATTTGCCAAAAGTCGATAATGTGTTTAATATGTCTCAGTTATGAGGCGATCACAGAAATCAAACAAGCATGGATAATTCCGTAGGCAACTCTTAGATTGCAAATGAAAGGAAGAATCAACTCTAACACGCTAAATCTTGCACCTATAAAGGCATAATTCACAAAAGCTGTAGAGCATGTGAAAAATGTTGCTTATATAAAAGGAAATCCCTAATATAGTAGTTCAAACAAGTACATCAAAGTTACAACTTCCACAAAGAACAGCCTTGACATAAATTTGTTCACAAGCAACGCCAGTTTTGCACCTGCTTGACAATATTGCAGCTTTTTTTCCATGACATATGCACTTTGTATTTGTAATTGAAACAACTTTAAATCTAATTTGAAACAAGGTCATTAAGTCATTGGGTGCTTTTTATTAAGAAAAGGTGTGCTCAGGAGCAGTCAGCAACAATGAGAGAAGCAATCTTCAAACTCATTCTCGTCTCTGCACAAATTGACCTGACGCTCCGTAGAAAATGATGGGCTCCACATTTCAATTACGTTTCATTATTCTGCTGTATTTTAGCGCGTCACTTCAGGCATGTACGCCCTTCTTCTGTCAGCATCTTTCTTGTCATTATTCAGCTCTCTGTAAGGCAATTGAGATGCCTGTTTGGAGAGACTGAGGGAAGTCTATGGAGGCCTGAGATGAAGGAAGGAACGAGACAAAGAAAGAATCCAAACCTCAACCCATTTCTTTGAAGTCTTTTGACACCTTTTTTCCCGGGCTCGTCACCTGGGGGTGCTACCCTCATCGTGTTGGCTCACCTGCGGCAAATCTCCAGCGGATCCCTGTCCTATATTTAACTTACTGTGAGTGTTTACAGAAAACATATTGGTGCCCATATTCTCATATGCGTTTGTGAATTATTGCTGTCAGCCGAGAACATATTGTGTGCTGTAATAAATTCATAAAAATGCAGAAGAAAAGTTGTGACTGAGCGACAAAAGCAGGGTGTGTGTCTAGAGATAAAAATAAAAATTGTCTCTGAACCACCCAAAAAGTATTTCTCATATAACATCCTCCAGCTCATAGTCCTGACCAAGTTTAAGCACCGTCTGATTCAATAAAACGATGGGGCGACAGTGGCTCAGTCAGCAGAGCGTTGCTGACAGAGCGGCCATCCTCCTGTGGGCTCTCCACCTGCAGGAGGATCAGTGAGATGCGCTGAGAATTGAGTGGCAGCTCTAATTGCCACCCCCTGACCCAGAAATGGACAAAGGGAATGGAATGGTTTACAAGTCATTACGAATGCAACCAAACCTCTGTTGTCGATGTCCTTGTGATAGTAATAATAATAACTATCACCCTGGCAGGTTGGGGTTCTGCAGATGGAAATTAGACTAAGGCTATAATCTGACATATTTACATTTGTGAAAATGTGTTGTTTGTTTCTCAAATAAATAAATAATGCATAGGTTTTATTTTGGACACTCAAAGATGCTTTACACGCCATTACTCATTTACTCCCTACACAGTGGTGATAAAATACTATTGTAGCCACAGCTGCCCTAGGCCCACTGACACTGAGGCAACCAGTATGTGCCATCGGCCCCTCCTACCACCACTGACTGTCCACGCAACATCTGACTCATTCTAGGCAATGTGGGTGAAGTGTCTTGCACTAGTTCACAGCCACACCCAGAGGTCTCCCATCACTGTACAAACCAGGCCCTGCCCTGCTGGGCTTCAGAGGTCTGACAGGATCTGGGTTTCCCATACAGGTATGGGCACAAAGTACACATGTATCTCATAAAAATGTGTATGTAATCACATGCTCATAATCTGAAGTTTCTCAGAAAAGTAGATGTATCTTTAACAGACCACTGGGCGTCCATAGTGACCACAGAGGCAAAATATATAGAGTGAGATTTGTGTCATAATGATACATAAAAATATATATATAAATATATTATAAAGTAGATTTATTCAAAATATGTTACTTGTAATTATGGGCTGCAGATTAACATATGAACACGTGGGAAATCATGTGAAAACATTCTGCATCCCGCATAAAAGTCTAACATTTTGAAAACATCTAGTGTTTGAGTGAATCCTGTGCATTGATGTCAAATGTTGGTGATTTACACATCCGTAATCAAACATGTGCAAAAGTACATCTTTGTAAGTCAAAAATATGTTTTATTCACAAATTCTAGAATACAAATGAGATGTTGTGTGAATAAATCCACACATGCAAGTCAGATATTTTGAATAATTCTACTATTTAGAATTAATTTCTCTTTTTGCATGAATGAATCAGGCCATAAACAATAAGCTGTAAAATAAATAAACTTGTATCCACAAATAAAAACTGTGGTATATTAAAGTTAGTTCCAGCACATTTAGCCAAAGAGGCTCATTTCCATCTGTAGTACGTTTTACTCTGCCGGAGAACGCAGAACTCAAATCCCATTTGTACATTTACAGGTTGTTTTTGTGCCAGGTTGCAGTATCTTGTTTACACCAAAAAGGCAAACTGTTGAGGTCAAAGTAAACCCACTGTATGTGTGGTTGTTCATGTTTTTATAACATATTCAAAATCTATTCATTTATAATCTGTCTATTCCACATTATGGCCAATTGTCTTTTTGTGTTATTGAGGCTTATTCTCATTACGAGTTTTCAATAGTTCCTGTTGCTGTTGCCAGGGAATGACAACAGCCTCTATGACATTGGACAGAACATTTAACAACGTGCCAGATTGTCTGACATTTCAATGAGTTAGCAGTCACTGTCAATCTTGTATGAAAACAGTAAAAGTCTTGAGCGTGTAGATCGCAGTCACGTTATACTCCCATATATAATTTCCAGTATATACGCTATAGCCACCTGCCTTCACTAAAATGTAATCTATATGTGGGGGGTGATCTGCCCACGCTCTGCAAATTCCCTGCAGGTTGAGAGATTCCCTTGAAAAAGGATGTATAAGGGTCCATCCATTTACCATATTGCTTTTCTCCTTCCAAGACATCACCGTTATTGGAGCCACACTGATTCCACGAGGTTTCATAGTGGGCTGCAGATGCGCCGATCATTCAGGACTCTATATAGGACCACAATCAAAACCTCTTATATCCTGCATGCATGCTGTGTGTGTTTTTTTATCCTCATTTACCATATAGGGAGGATTGCACAGACCTTTCTCATCTTCATTAATGTTTCATAGACGCTGCGCTGCAATTAGTATTTGAATCAGTTCCAGTTTTATTACCACCCTCCTTCCCATTAGACCTCCAACTTTCACCATTCACATTATGGCAGGCCATTCAGAAACCAGGGACAGAAGGGTTTAAATGTAAATCGGCTTTGTCCTATTGAACAACACATGCCTTTGGGTGCGTGGCTGAATAGTAGTTTGCTTGAATTTGTTTTAAAACACCGCCTTTATGTAAATATAATTAAGTCCTTTCTCTGCATGGGTCATTGACACTGGTTCATTTAACAATAGCATTCACGCAGAGTGAACTCAGTAGCATCAACTCATTAAAAAGAGAAAATAGCAAACAACTGGGAGGCTAATATTAGCAGTATGCAGACATGCAAGCAACACAGTTTATCACATATTGTACATAGTGGAGATGCCAGATACCAAGGATTCTTTATGGGGCGTTTATGCCTTGAGGTATGGCAAACATTCCAAAACAACAAGGCTTTGTATTATCTGTTGATAAAAGGCTTTTATTCCTGAAGCAGTATAATCTGTTCTATGTTGACTGACTGAATCACATTCTCTCTCACTCTCATATGTTTGGAAGTATATACAGATACAGATAGATAAACAGTCATATGCTTTTATCAGTTGCCGATAACACAGACAATTGACAGACACATATAAGATCATTAAAACAAATAAGGATAACAATAATCTAAAACATTGCACCCCTAGGAGTAAAGCCCCTCATAAAAGGTGTTCATTGTAGAGGCTGACAGCAAGTATAAAATATCTCCTGAAGCTCTCCATCCTGCAGCATACGGCGTGGGAATGTTCAATCTGCTGTAATCTTTTATCATTTATGAAAGTGTTTGTCTCTGTCGGAGAGATTCACCCATTTTAAAGACGGGATGAAAGGGCATATTTAAGTGAAACTGAAACTGTCATGGACACTGTGCAGAATCCCATTAGAGAATAGGACTGCAGTGATGGAAACAGCAGGAAACTACAAGAGGGAGGGAGGGTAGAGGGAGGGGGGGCAGATATACTCGCCACATGGGCAAACTTCAATTTTCTCTTCTCACCTCAGAACCTCAGGGGAACTTTCTGTACCCAAAACGAGAAAACAATCCAGAATCAATACTTATTTTGACCTGTGATAATTACAGAACGGATGATCAATTTAAACTCTTAAACATGATACCTACACCTTTGCTTTTGCATTTCAATTGAAGTATTTGGCGACAGAAACCACATCTAGAAGTGTTGCATGTATACAGGTGTTACGGACCTGAATGCATGCAGAAAACTAATTTGGAGACAATTCATGTGTTTTAAACGGGAGAGGACATCAGAAGCTCTCTCCTCGAAGTAACAGATATTGGTACATTAAAATCCCTGTATTCTGAATACCCTAAACCTAAACCTTTCCAACCGACGTCAAAACTTAGCCTGAAGATTCCCACTATGTTCTCCTAAAAGATCAAGTTTCAGCGCCACTGCAATTTACAGTATGATTATTTAACTTTTGAGTCGATGGAATTCTATACATTGGATTGTGCTGTGTTTTGCAGAACAGAAAAACAAATTTCTTTCTGACAAGTCACCAAAGTTGTGTCCTATCCTTAACCTCCATCACCTTCAACGCTCCCCAGAGACAAGGCTAAAGCTACTGAGTTTCACAGCAGGGGGGGGGGGGGGGGGCTGTGGTTGTGGCTGACAGTAGAGAACGATGGCTCTAATTTCCTGCGGAGTTTGTTGAATCCAAACTTTGTGCGCAGTATTTTAGAGACAAGTTAAAAAGCACCAGAGAAATCCCCGCTGATAGAAGCGAGAGAGAGAAGAATCTGAGGTGCTGTGTTCCTCTTTGGACTTTTTAAATCCCCAAATTAGTGCTGATACTGCAAGCCATGAAGAGTTCAAAATGTTTCACGTCATTGAACATATTTTATTCATTGTCATTTTTAATAATTACTGGGTGTCTGAGAGAGAGTTTCCCATATCCAATTATGCATTAAAAGTTGCTTAAATCAGCGCGGGGATGTACCGGACAGACTTCCGCTGGCGATTCATTATGCTGAGCTTGAGTGAGGCGGCCGTAAAGCCACAGTCAAATGAAAGCATAAATCTGTAGCGCGGTACTTTATGAGCGTGACAGAAAGTCTATTATAACTTTCATAAGCAGCATGCACAAGGGCAACTCCGACATGCGTTTCAGCTGACCCGTGTGCAAAAAGGTGATTCCGTCTTTATCTCGGAAAACCTGCGCGGAATATAAAGGAGGGGAATGTCAAGATAACAGCTGCGGAGGTAAAAAAAAAAAAAAAAGGAAAAAGAGGGAAAAACTCGAATTAAACTTGTCCCTCTGAGATGTTTCTCCTGTGCAACATCTGTGCAGCGGTCAACAGGAGCAGTCTACGGTGTACCATGTGAAATATTTATGATATTCTGTACTCACAATAACTGTATAATAATACTAATACTGCATGGTGAGGGTGGCAGGGTTGAGCTGCAGAAGGTGTTTATGGTGTGTGTTTCTAGTGGCTCACCTACACGCGTCCATGGTACAGAGCAGCACTGGGAGAAAGGTGTTTTTGATGAAAGAAAATGTTGTCTGTAAATATTTTTCTTTAGACTCATAACTTTGTCATGGTCTATTTTAGTAAGCCACCATAATGATGATAATAATAATATTCAATAATGTATTTTGCATTATTTATTCACAGGTTTTCTACTATGTCTTTTTTGAGCACCGGAGGTAAATATTTACATTTTGTTGTAATTTCTTTATTCAAATTTGCATTAAGAGTCACAAACAGTTTAAGATTTTGTTTCGGGTTTGTTGCTACAGATATTTTTTTAAGGTTAGGGTTGGGGAATAGGCCTGGTCTTACCAAACCATCCTACTAATTTCATTTCGTTTATAGAGGGAAATGATAATTGACCGGAGTTTACAGATGGCTAATTAATGCAACCATCGACTCATTTTTATACAATAAAATACTGTACATCTTATTTTAATATAGATTTCTATTCTATATATTCTTTCCAACACTTTTCCAAGGGCATGAGAAGTGGATTTTCAGCCCACTATAATAGTTTCTGTTCACCCATTCTAATAGAAGAAAAAAAGGTTTGAGGGGGATTTTTCATAGCTTCAAATCGTCACATTTAATGTAAAAAATGATAGCAGTAATTCCTGTAATAAGTCTAAGACTACTTTCTTCCAATTGTGAGCCTTTTAAAACCATGAATTTATCTTTATCATATGCAATACCTCTTCAATGATTGAAACACTCTGGATCTGCCCTGATAAAGCTGTTTCAATTTAAACACTGATTGATTAGTAGAAATAATAATTACTCTGTTATCACCATAATTTATCACAAAGCCGTCTTTAATCACTTGATTAGTTTGCGTTATACGTACTGTACGCTATTCAGTAGTAGGTAATCTGTATTTGCACTTTTGTAATTATGGGCTATTGTTCTCTCACTCCACACAGTGATGGAAGCAGGTTCGCCGTACATGACGCACATACACAGACCTATTGTGCACGTTTTTAGTGGTAAGGGGAAACCGGAGCAGCTGGAGGAAACCTACGCAGACACAGGGAGAACATGCAAACTGCACAGAAGAGCCGAACCTATAGGACCTCCTGCAGTGAAGCACAAGCTCTAATTGCTGCGCCCAAGCCGTGCCGTCTGTATCCAACTAATCCTTAACAGTGCAACTCTCTCCGCTTTCTCCGCTACTTTTTAAACTTCGACTGTCTTTTCCTGCTGTGACTGTCTTGCACTTTACTTTATACATCTCTCCCAAACTATTTTTACCATCCTCGCTCTGCTCTGAGCAAACACTATTGTTCCTTCAAGACATGAGCTCCACAGCTGCAGGAATATGCCCTAAAAACAGCAATCACACACACGCTCTCTCTCATCTAATAAACGATGTGTCCGTTGGCCAGCTGTTGGGCTTTCCATTGTAACCCAGCCAGGTCTCCAGATGAAGCCTCTCCTGCACCGGGGGAAGAGCGATTACCACAATACGCGCCGCGTGGTTGCCAGTTAATAATATGACTCATAAACTCATCACGCAGCCTCCTCTTTCTTACCCGCTGCCTTGGGCTCTCTCTGGACTGCTCAGACTCCCTATCTCCACTCATTCATCCTTTTACTCTCCCTTATTCACAGCTGCAATCTGTCCGCTTCAATCTGGCATGGGTTTGACTGACAGTGAGACGAGGGGCGCCAGTTCTGACTCTTTTTTTTACAAGGGTGCAGCTAAAACTTTTATAGCTTGGAGTGAAAGCCGTTGTCATTGTGCCCATTGCCCTGTAACTGACAGAAAGAAAAAACCTTGTTGGCAATGAATGCAGCAGGCGTTGGATTGGGATAAGGGGGACATCTATGAGGCTGGCACTCGGAGGTGATCAACATAAAGCGATATAAAACATTCGTCAGCTTCAAGATTTTTAATTTATCACAGGGTTTTTGCCGTATGCACCTGTTTTAACCATGTGTAGCAGAGTCTACTGTATAAGCTTAAATCTTACATAGGGATTGTAGCAGGTCAAAGGATCAAAAAAACACTGTAAAGTTGTCCATAATGATAAATAGAACAAAATGACAAAGACATGCTGTAATGTGTAGACAATTATCAATAGTTAAATCACAAATTTGAATAATTTTAAAATGTGTTGCTTGGATTAGGAAAATATAAGATGCACATTCAAGAATATAGCTAAGGCGTACCTAACTTTTCTGGACAAAATAGACCACAACTTGCAATCTCCATCTTTTGCACACTTGTAGGAAAGAGTCCCGTGAATCACTATTTGATGCTTTGGGCTGAGTGCTGAGAGCTGATTGGCTGAGTGAAGGTGGTCCTCTCTTCCTCATCTCTAAAATAGCTAATCCAAAAATAAGGTCAACAATGCGTGCATGTATATAAATAGAGATGACTTATACTTACTTAAACTAGAGACAGAGCCAAACTGTTTGGATAGATACAAAATAGTCATACGGATTTGATTGCGGTTGAAAGATAGGCACCAGATTTAAGATCAATTTCAAAAGATTGTATAGAATTGTCTTGATATATGTGCGCAACAAGCATCTAAAATTCCTTGAGCTTGTACGTCTATAGCCACAGAGAGTCGTAAATACTTGGTAAAAAAATATGTTTGTCCAACAATGTGCTGTTTTGGATTACACTGTTGGACAGAGCGGGCACATTTTTACAAGTGTGACACTGAATGTTTTATGCATTTCGTTGCAGGTTGCAGCCTCTGAGCACTGGTACAAGGGTTTGGCAGATCCGTCCGTGGGAGAAGAGCTCCATTAAGGCTGGCACTTAGCGGGGTGAAGAGAGCCGCGAGAAAACATTGCGTAAACTGTTAATTCCCTGCTAGGTCTTCATTAGAGAAAAATATGGATTACCCGAGTCTGTCTCTAAACCCTCGCAAAAGGAAAGCAATACATCCCAGTTGAGTTTTGTTCTCTTTTCAGACTAATCAACTATGTCTAATGATCGTGTGGTTACGAAGGATCAATGTTACTATGTTTGAACCTATAATTAGATTTGTTACATAAGCTACGATATTACGAATGCTGTTCACAAGATTAGGAGATTGACTTTCAATGTAGCTTGCTGTGCCATTGTGCGGACAGTTGAGGACACCTGTCAAAGTTTGGAATATCTCAAATAAATTGAGAGCGACAGGTAGTAAACGTGAAAGTAAGTGCTCCAATAAAAGCCAGAGCCAGAGTTGTTTAGTCTTTAATCTATTGCCAAAAATCAATTTTTACTATGGGTTTTATGGGATTAAATAGCGGCTGTGATAAAGTTTACAATGCGGTGGGCAGACAGTGGCTGCAGCAGCGAGGTGACCCCAATCATATCCAGGGCCCTGTTGGTCTATGGGCGTCTTCAAATGGGGCAATATTTTCTCCTTTTTCATAGCTCTTTCTTAACTTCAAACAGAAAGTGATGCTGCTTGTTCTGCCTGTCCTTCAGCAAAGGGCATTTCACTTTCTGATTTCTAATAATACAATGGTGACTTTTTTTTACATATTCCATCTGAAAAGGTTAGTCAAACAATACTGCCAACCCATTTCGGAAATTGCATTTTTAATTTACAGTAGAAGTGCAGGTATCGACATCCAAACAGACAACATTGGAGGTTATACAGTGCATCGCGTTATAACTGCATCTGCTATTTCTGCGTTTGGAAAAAGGCCAAGATGTTATTCATGTAAGCTAGATGCGTTTCCTCCCACTTATTATTTTTAGCATCTGGACTTCATGCCAACCATGTCTTCACACCACACCAAGAATACATTTATGCAACGATCCATAGTACAAGTACAGTTAAGAAAGTTTTATGTTTGCATATCAGATCTTGTAAAGTTAAGAAAAAAAAAAAAAACATCTGAATCTTTTTAACAGTACGATTATAAAGCTGTCTCAGTGCTGGATTATTATTGTTGTGATTATTTTCATGTTGCGTACAACTCCAGGCAGAGGTATTTGTTCCTCATTATCATCAGCAGTTTGAACTAAATACCAAACAATATTGTCTGATTACGGACATTTTCCTGTGTGGAGTTTGTATATTCTCCCCGTGTCTGCGTAGGTTTCCTCCAGGTGCTCCGGTTTCCACTACCACAAAAAAACATTATAGGCCTGAACATAAACAGAGAGTCAATGGATGGTGAAGGTCGGAGGCTTTGATGTACCAGTGTGTTGGGTGTCTTGCTTCTGTTTTCGGTGTGTGTGGAGTGGATGGAAAATATCGGTATTCCAAAGCATTGAAAAACGCTTTGAGTGTCCTTGGTCTGTGACATATGCTAAATTAATAAATATTACTTAGTTACAACTAAATCTGTATGTGTGCATTACGTTCAGGTCCATATAGCGGAGCGGCTAATATGTGTATTTTTTATTGTGGTAGAATTGTCAGAGCATAGTTTATGGACTTGGATGAGTACCGGTGTTCTGCCGAGTTGTGCCGCTCAGCTGTTAATGAAGTAATGCAAACCTGCGCATGCAGCCGAAGCAAACCAAGATGGCGGACCGTGAATTGCTTTAGAAGTTAAAATATGAACTCGACAGAACACCGGCATGGAAGCTAATGGTTAAGCTACTGTAGCTGTGAGACACTGCTACATGCTACAACAAGAAAACCTGTGGCTTGTATTCAAGTGCAGCCTAAATGTGGACAAAATGTACAGTCTTTTGAAATGTAGCTGCTGTGGCTTATAAGTGTGCCTTATAGTCCTTACAGTTACATTTGTCATAACACAATATGATATGGAAGATCAAAAACTCACAATTTTCGGGGGCTTCCTTAAACCATGTCTCATTCCACATGATCTCTGCTCTTTTGGTGTAAAAACTCTTATATTTTTGTAGCAGTAGAAACAAGTTTTTGACTGCAATTTACGCACAACATGACACCAAACACAGCAGCAAAAATAGATACAATCCAAATCCCAGTGTGGTGCCATTCACGGGTGATTGACCATCATAATAAATCTCTATAGCATGAGCCTCTTATACGTTACTGGCTGGAGTTTAAAGCGCCCAAAGCCTAATTGTACATGCCAGTGCCAGTGTGGACTCTTTCTGCTCATTAAAGAACACAGCTTTGTTCGGTCCAGATGTGCTTGAGCGGGCACGAGTCCGTCAGCTGCTCCTGGATCAGCTGTTTAGACACGAGCACAGAAAGCCGCTGAAGCAGACTTGGAAAAATAGCTGTGAGCTGGGCGAATGTGGGGCGCTGTACTCCATGCATGGGCGCCACAGAGGAGACAAGAACAGCAGTGCCATGGCCACTGGCGGACTAGCACCAAGTGTCAAAACGCTCAGGTTTGATAGTCCTTGATTGGTGCTTCAAAAGTGAGCTGAGTCATAATCGCTGTACGGATCATCACAAAGAAGTGATGGGACTTTGAGGCGAGGATTCACATTAAAATATGATCTGTGTTCTTGTTGATGACGACAGAATATTTTTGCCCGAAAGAGTCGACATTTCCAGCGAACCATCCTCCTTTATATTAAACTTTGATGAAACTTACTTCAACAACCCTTTTTCTCCTCTCAGTACTAATGAATGAAGGTTGCTTCAAGGAATATATCCTCCTGATAATGCTCCATTGAATCTTATCTTTTGAAATGCAAATGACAGAGCCGCGATTAAAACATAATACTTTACAGTGTTACGAAACCTCTTCTGTGAGGACTTTTAAAATAGATATTAATATCCATCTATCTAGTTTTTTATTCTCAAAACAGGTTGGGTCTATCACTAGTTTTCATACGCCTGTATTTTTTGCCTCTGTCAGCATTATCAGACAGGAATGTGAGAACGAGAGGACCACCCTCACTCAGCTCAAAGCAAAATAAAAAAAAAATAATCATAGAAAAAAAATAATACAGATACCTCAGCTTTAACAACTTACTGAGATCACCTGCAGAGAAAATTATGATCTCAATCACACAATTCTCCAACTAAAGATGGGGAAAATGACAGATGTTGTATTTCAACAAACAATTCTGAAAATCTCTCAGACAGATGGACCTTTACTCATGAGAGCAGCCTGCTTTAAGACAACTGTGTGCATTCAAACACAAAATCACAGCATGAAGTGAGCATGCAAGCAAACACACACACACACACACACACACACACACACACGCAGATGGTTCTACCCTCTTGAGACATATAATATCTCTTAATCATTTTAACAGATCGCAATTCTGCTGTATGAGAATGAGCCAAAAGAGAAATGGAAAGTAATTATTGTCTGGAGATGCACACGTTCATTACCAAACTTTATAAATCCTATGTAATTACACTAGAGTTGGAAAAACATGGTAGTACTGGCTGCACCTCACCATCCTGCTCCTGCAACCTATAAATGAGTGCGGCTTCCTTCTACCCCGGAGCACCCTGACAGATCACATCAGTCTGAACATCACTCAGTGCGCCTCTCTATTCGTCAAGTTGGCAAAAACATATGATTTATCCCAGCCATCCCCAGTGCATTTCCCTTCCCTTTCAGTGTCACTAACATGGCTTTATTATGCATAATGTAAAGACATCAACATGTGCCCGCTCAAACTATAGACTAGAGATTAGATATAGATAGATTCTCACACCAAATGAATTAAGGAATCGTACTAGACTTTTTCTTATTTTCTTTTAGACAGCTTTTACTAAGGCTCATTCATTCATACCCATCAATATTTATCATGCACTCCCAGGTTAAGGCATGGCTTCATACATTTTTAATCTTACAAAGCGTCACTGCCAACATGTACATATACCTATTTGTTACCAGAATTTGCCCAACATGAAATGAATGAATACATACGCTGACGATCCTTTCAGAGGTGCCACCTCTGGAGATGCTGGTGCCGTTAAGTCCCACAAGAGATGGAAGCGTCTGGGACATCCAGTTTGTGACCATGGCCATAGTACTCAGCACCGCCCCGATCTTCAGCATGGGGACACTCATGTTGCCTCCTTTTGGGCTCCCCGAGCCCTACCCTGCCCTGTCTTGAACCGGACCCCCCTCAGGTGCCCCTGCAAATCCTACTGGCAAAATAAAATCTGCCTGACCAGCCGTTCTGTGCACCGTTACAAAGCTCATCCACCAAAGGGACAACTAGAAACCGGTGAGAGGAGAATGCTCAAATCCAGCGGCTCCGCGACAGCTTCCCCTCCCATCCCTACCCCACACACACCCCTCTCTCTCTCCCATCCGCTTCCTCAAGATGCAGGGCTGCGCATTGGCTGCCTGTGTGCATCTCTTCCCCTCCCAGTCAGTCACGGCTTCGTTCTCGCTCTTACTTCCTTTGACATTTGCCTGTTTTTTTTGGCTCATTACTCATGTGGTCTGTCAAGGCTGCTACATCAAATGAGACATGTAGATCAAGAGTAGCATGAGGTCATAACAAAGCTATACTATGACATATAGGAGTGTATGTACAGTAAGTCTCTGTGGAAGACTCAAAGTATACATAGAGATCAAATTGTGGCCAGGGGCATTGCGGGAGTTGTGGTCAAAATAGGAGCTCTATTAGTCAAAGGGACTGGGAAAGAGGGGGTCTTGGCAGCTAATCTATCTTTGATTCTGTTTTTAATACAAGATGCCTATAGCTGTTTTCTTCTTTGAACTCCAGGTCTTTCTTTGAACAATGTGTTTCTGCTTTGCTGCTTTACATAAATTTACTGAATAATATCGTTTTTTATCAAGATCCATATTGATATTGAAGAATAGTACTGGCCTATAGCATTTATGTGATGCCATAATCATGCAACTATAATGGATCTCAATGGGCATTCTAGTGAATGCATACACAATCATCTCTACTCTATTATGTATTACTTTTCCCCTTGAAACAACTTTCAACAATGTTTTATAGTGTCATTAAACGGCCAAACCGCAATGCATTATAATGACAGAGTAGCTGCCGAGACAAAATGCCCAGGTCATCTCTCCCCCACTCTGTGCCTCCAGGTCTGCTGACTTATTCACTTTGTCAATGGTGGATGGGGTGCCCGCAGTGGCTGCCACACAGGCTGAGTGATAGGGGCTCCTTGTGTGGGCTGTGTGGTGAACCTCTATGAGAAGAGACAGCTTTTTGTGCCCTATCCACAAACTGTCAGCCTTTCTCAGTTCACCTGTTGGCTTCAGAATAACCACTGTGTGTTATTAAGGGCGCACTGCTCTCTTGTGGTCAACAGGGGAATTGCGCATTTTTATCTTCCCTCTGCACGTGTTTGTTTGTAAACATCCAGTTGAAACTCAGCGGAAAAAAAATTGTATTGATGTATCTAGACTTTATTTGTAATAAAATTGATAACTGGCTCACATTATGTGGAGTGTCAAATAGCGGTGATAATTGTTGTCGTTTTAATTCCATACAAAACAGAAAATGCCATATAAAACAGAATAAAAAACATACAACAAACCCAGTGTGTGACTCCTTCATGGATCTTGCTTTCCTCAATAACTCCAGGTAAATACTGTCCCCCCGGAACACAGTGAGGGCAAACAACGTTCCATGGGTGAATTATGTAAACCCACTACAATATCAAGAAAATCATTTTCAAAATATTCGAAAATCATCAGCAAAATTGTAAAATTAAAAGGCTTTACATATTGTTGAATCTGACCTTTATGTTTGTCCTAAGTCCAAAACATGGAGGCCCACATTAGTACAAGGTCAGATGGTCAGATGCCACAATATGTCACTTGAGCTATAGGTTTCACATTTTGAGTTTTGAACACTATTTTTTACGATGTAGCACTTTTTTGGACTCTTAAATATACACTTCATAATATTCATTCACTTCGTACTCGGTGGTAAGTAACAAACTACAGTAGCCACAGCTGCCCTAGGACAGACTGACAGAAGTGAAGCAGCCAGTGTCATCGGCCCCTCCGATGCACCAGACTCATATAAAGAAATGTGGGTGAAGTAGACACAACAGTTTGGCACTTCACTACTGTGGCACCATAGAGTATCCAGATGTCTCCCATCACGGTCTTAATGTGCTAGTTCTACCTTCGATCACCAGCTAACATACACTCCGTTATTATTACAGATCCATGATTGATTCACAGACATGGATCTATTATAATAGACTCATGAGTGGGAGATTGGAAGAGAAGTGTCTCTTGCTATAGTTTGAAGTTTGCAGTATTCCAGCGGTCTCCCATCCAAGTATAACCCTCGAAAAGGTCAAGAGTTTGATATATAGATAGACACATTTAGTCAAAAAGATAAATAAAACAAGAATCGCAAAAAAGAGGGGAAATGTATGCAATAGTTTCTGTGTCCACGTGGGGGCAGACAAGTGCTACAAATGTCCTCTGCAGAACTGGAGACTGCTCAGCGAAGTAGATTAAAGCGACAGTCAATTAAAACGCTGGTAATTAAAGCAATTAATTATTGATTGAAGAGTGCAACCTTTCTGTGTAAAAGTCTGATTGTGGCCACGCACTGGGATAAATGATTAATAGGAGAAACAGCGGGGTATTTCTACCTTTGTATCAATATGAATCTGACCTTGTGCGCTTAGTTTCGCCAGGTTTTTGAATCCGACGCATTTCTAGTGAAACCAATCCACAAAAAAACCTGAGCAAGAAACAGGAGATAGAAATGTAAAGCCAAACAATGATGGTGCATTATAAAAAAAATAAAATAAATAGCAATGTGCCCTAAAGCCCATGCAGCGATTGTAATGTATGAAAAACGGTCTGTTATAACTTATCTTTACCTGAACTCAGCCTTCCAAGAACGAGCCAAAAAACAAAACTAGAGGGCAACTAAATAAATAGATTAAAACGGTATTTGGTTCAGACAAAAAAAATTACATAATGACGTTTATTTTCCCTTTTTTCATAATCTAACATTCACAGATTATATGACCTGTGCTCAAACATGTACTTCTGTAAACTTTTAAAACGTTTTCTATATTTTTGTAATCATTAAGCCTTCTACATTGTCTGTTGTTTTTGGCAGCACATAAGAACTATATGTTCTCAGGTCAAACATCAGGCTTTGTGGAGAGCTGGACATAGGAACACTATAATTGCTGTAGACATTGTGCTGAATCTGCCAGAGCCCGCTGTCTGTGTCCGTCTACTGTCTAATCACTGAGTGTGCTGGCAGAACAAGCTCTCATTAAATATTAGCCAGAGAGGAAGATGAGCATTTAACCTGTATTCATTTAATGCCTTTTGATGAATTTTCACGCCCTTTCCTTGTCCGTTCCATCTTAGTAATTGGCCATAACTCATTTCGTCTGCATCCCTGCTTTATTATTTTCTTCCACTCTCTCACTATATTTTGTTCTCTGGCTTTTATTTAGCCTTCAACTCCCTGCTCCCATGCTGTCTCTTCTGGTCCGCTGCTGGCAATGTGTGGTTGAAAATATCATATCACACATTTCTGTTTCCCCGCATGTGTCCTCTACAATTTTGAGTCTCAAATTCTATTACTGCTCTCATTTTTCCGCTCACATTTGTATGAGCTTGCACCTTAAAGCCAGATTGTACACAGACATGCAGTGCAATGTTTTTTTTTATCCCATTTTTTAACTAGATCTCTGCTCCCTGCCTGTGGGTATGCTCTATAAAGGGCACTTTTAATCAGTTCAAATGGTGAAAATGCCCAGCAACTGTAGAGACGGCAACATTTGTGTACACCCATGGATGGCACTAGAGCTCCACTCAGCCTCAGGCCATAAAGACAAGTACTGATAATCATTCTGGGGTGGCAGCACAGAAAGGCAGACATCCAAGCACTTAATACGTTCAGAATTGTGTAAGAAAACCTTTCCTTCCAACAATTCCATTACAGTAACTTACTTAAAGTTCCTATTTTCATGCATTCAACTCCTCTTTACCCATGTTTCTGGACAACTCTTAATAACTTAATACATGTGAATGACTTGGTCTACTGTGACTTTGAATGTTCTCGGCACAATCTCGCAAAAAGTTAGGGATTATTGACCTTTGGTGGCATTTATAGAAAACCTAAAAAGTCCATGCAAATGAATAATTTTATCATGAAGGTTTGGGGGCCTCTACACAGCGACTCAGCTAGGCCCGTGTTTAATAGTATTCAGATCTGAAGGAAGTGCAGGCAATTTGAGGTAAGCCAGTGTCGGGTAAGAGTACTTATACTTATTGTAGATATTTTTAATGGTAGGGAAAACTGTAGCGCCTGGAGGAAAGCTACCCAGATTTTCAACGGCAAAAACGCTTGTGTGAAATTCAGGAGCTGAAATGGAGTTATCTATGAAGATAAAAGTTGGATGGAGGGAAACAATGACCGGATAAAAACCGGATAAAAACTCACATACAAGTCCAACCTCAGTAGATTTTTTAAAATAAGCTATTTTGAGTTTATTTAGTGTCATGAAAATATTGAAAACTGCAGAAACAAATTGCATGTTACAAAAAATGAACAACCCTCCTGCTCAGTTGCCATCAAAGGTTCACGTCAAAATGAGTTTGCAAATCAGTTCCACAACATCCACCAGCCTCCTAAATTGTTAAGCTAATTCATTTTGCACCTGTAAATGAAAATATTCTTTGCTGACCCAAAGCCCTGAAAACTGTGATAATTAAACAACCTGTTTGATATAATCCAGTCTGGCTTTAGACCCCACTACAGCACAGAGGCATCCCTTACTGATGTATCTCTTACAGAGGCATCCCTTACTGATATATCCCTTACTGATATATCCCTCACTGATGTATCCCTTACTGATGTATCCCTTACTGATGTATCCCTTACTGATGTACATGTATCCCTTACTGATGTATCCCTTACTGATGTATCCCTTACTGAGGCCTCCCTTACTGAGGCATCCCTTACTGAGGCATCCCTTACTGAGGCATCCCTTACTGAGGTGACACACATTCAAAGACTGTAGAAGGAGTGGGCTGACCGACTGCTGACGCCACCCATGTTGATTGCCTTATTGCGGAAGAAGCCGATTAGTGCTAGTTTGTATAGTTTTGAGTGGGAAACTAGAGCCACCTGATTGGTTGGTTGTTAGGGGACAATTTCCACATGATCAAAAATGCCCCATCAGAATAACAGGAAGTGGGAAATCATGGATTTTGTAAGTGTGACAAAAACGGTTACTAATCTTGAGCTACTTAAGTCAATAGCAGCCAGAGCAAGAAGGAACAAAACTTTGTTCTAGCGGTCGTCATTGAGCTAGCGTTTGGCATTGTCCATCGGTATACAGTCTGTGCAAACGACATTCAGATGATCACTGACACAAGCCTTAATCCAAATAGATCCAAGTGCAATTTTTGACACTGTCGACCATGAGCTCATCATACAGAGAGTAGAGGACTGGATGGGTGTCTCTGGTACCACTCATTGACTGTAGATGTATATAGGGTATACAATGCTAACCCGCTAGCTCAATTAACCCTGATAGGGAAGTCCTGTATTTCTGTATCTCTTTGTGTCACACTCACCATTTTTACTGCTTCACATGATCCTGGTGTTTTTTATTTTGATAATTAATTTAATTATTTTCAATTAGCGGTGGAGTGGGCGACAGTAGCTCAGTTGGTAGAGTATTGGCCTTAAGGCCAGAAGGTCGTGGGTTCAATTCCCACCTCTGCACCTTCTACACCGACTCCCACTGATGACTGCTGTCGTTGTGTCCTTGGGCAAGACACTTAACCCCACTTTGCCCAAAAGCCCCCACCGAAAGATCAAGGCTATGCTCACACTCAGAGAGCAGCCGTCCTCCTGTGGACTCACCACCTGCAGAGGGTCAGTGAGGGGCTGGTGCTATGAGACTTGGGTGGCATCTCTGACTTCCACCCCCCTGACCCAGAAATGGATTAAAAGGGTAGAAAATGGATGGATGGATGGATGGATGGATTTTCAATTAGCCAATCAGGTATCTGCTGTCCCAGAATTCAGCAGCCCATGAGGTGGCGAATACTGAGAATGATGTCAGGACATTCCATTATTCCATTCCTTCTACAGTCTACACATCGTCCATAAACATCATATCTAGAAGACAGGGTGTACCACAGGGATAGCTTTTTCAATCGGAGAGCTGCTTGTATACATCAGAAGAGGCAGAGAGCTACTCCTTTTTGCAGTTGAAATTCAAATCTACCTACGAATTACGACAATACATGGAAAACACATGTAAAATATACCATAATACTTTAAAACCCTAAATGTATACTTATAATAGATATGTATATGACTCAAAATACATTCATTCAAGATAATTTGTTGAATTCTAAATCCTTTGGCGAGCTACATGAAAAGGGCTGGTGAGCTACTGGTAGCTCCCGAACCACAGGCCTAGGATATACCCAAGCCCTGGTTATCCAAGATGGCGCCCTATTCAAATGAATGGCTTGTGCTCAGTAGTCGATGGGATGTCACGGAGAACGGGAGATTAGCAGAATTTGCCTATATTTGGGCATCGTCTGGTCCTCCCAGTTTTCTGGGTAGCCCACATGAATTTAGTTTGCAGTACCACGGGCGCCCCCTGTGCTCATGGTCAGCACTAGATCATATACGGAATCGGGACGGAAGCGGAAGTAAATATAAAAAACTACCTATTCATGCCTAAACTTAACCAGCCATTCCCATAAAATAACCTCAACCCAGCCTTAACCCTAACCTTAACCATCTTACTCAGACGCCTAAAACTTAACCAGTCACCACTTAAGGACTTATTAGTCTAAAACTAATTTGAAAGTAGGATTGTTACTTCCGGTTTCGTCCCGATTCCGTATATGATCTAGTGCCGACCCTGTGCCCATGGGTGGGACAGCTCTAAGCTAGTAATACCCAATCCAGTTATTATTATAGATCCATACCCCTCTCAGGTCTCTGCACTGGCTTCAACAAGTCTCTTCATCGCCTCCCACCAAAGTACATTTGCAACATGTTAGTGCCATGTGAACCATTTCAGAATCTGAAGGGCAAATAAAGACTATCGCCTCCAGCTGTTTTATGTAGCTTAAATTTGGAACTGATTTTCTGAAAATGGGAGACAGGCTTCCACTCTTGTTTGATTAATGTACAGTGATTATTCATGTTTGTACTTGTTTTTATTAATAGATTAACAATTTGCCTTGCTTTCCCTTGGATTACGATTGGATTATTTGTTTAAACAGTTTACATGTAAAATAAATAGAAACATGAATTGTAGCTTTGATACATTCTCCAAATACAGAAATATTGTAGGATATTAATACAAAACAAGTAATATATTCACTTTGGTTCAACGGATTACACTGAAAGCTAGTTAGTTTTTCCCAGTTCAGCTGTAAAACCAATTTACACTTGTAAAATTATGTAATTATTCGGCTTGTGGATAATGGTGGTGCATTCAAAGCCTTGGCTACTCTGTGTCTCTGTGAATACTGGCCATTTTGTCTGAGTCATAACTCATTAATTAGATGATGGACACGTCGGCCTGTCGCCTTCAAAAGGCATCAGGATCAACATTAGTGTAAACAAACCATAGCCTCATTACCATGGCAACCCTGTGCATGGCATAAATAGGCTGTACCCCTGGGGATCCACTGTGCAGTGCTGTGTGGTGATTTCATGCCAGACATAGACACCTGCCACTAAACAGTCAACACATGCACGCTGATACCCCTGCAAACTTAATATTCCCCAAATGTAATAAAAGTGAGAGCAAATCTGGAGAACTCCTTCTATCACAGCAAATAACATCACTGTTTTGAGCTTGGCAATCTGAGGAGAACTGTATCTCACAGACTGTACAGAAATGATGACGTTGCATCTGGGCTTTAACCTAATTTTATTAGGTCAGGATGTTGCTGATCTCCAAGGCTGACTATGTGACATCACTGCACGCACTTCAGTCTAATAGAGTCATACAGTCAAAGTACAGGACTGAAGAGCAAGCCCTGTAACTACCATGATCTATTATAAAGAAACAGTGGGACACAAATGGACGTGGGAAGGAGTGAATTTGAAACTTCAAACTGAGCTCAAAAATATCCAGAGCTTGGAGGCTTTTAAAACACTTTTCTTAAGCTTTTTATTTAGACTTGCTTTTAAGTGTTAATATGGGCCCTTGTACCACTGTGTTTTTAACATCTGAAGCAGTTTTTATGTTTTCTTCACACTGTAGCACTGTTTGAAAACTACCACTCTGAGATGAAAAGTGCATTATAAATAAAGATTTGTTATTATTATTTTTGAGTGAAATGTTAGCTCACTCCCCATTGGTCTAAATATTCTTTCAACATAACTTACACACAGTGGATATGCAAAGGGAAGGGACTATGCATGAATATGTATTTAATATGAATACATATTTTCGGGACATGATAAGGCCTGGTGGTAAAAAAGGCATTATTTAAAAAAATCAAATGCATAAGTTACTGACATTAACATGATAAAATACTCATAAAAATGTTTTGGATGGCCTGCAGTCAGATAATGTTATTTAAACCATCCACATCTATCCACAGCTATATTGTGTGTTAAGTCATGTGATGAGAACATACATAAATAATCTAACCTTCAAGCTTCTACATATAAATTCTAACAAGTGACAACTATTGAAGGAACAATTTGTACATCAATCTGATGCATACATCTCCACATGTCTCCCCATGTGTCTGTGCACTGTTCTCGCATTGATTTTCGTCATGTTTCAGCCTCTCTGTGCACTTGCCCGAGCAGAGCTGTCTCTCCACTGCTCTGTGAAGCCTGCAGAGCTCTAATGGCTGGATCTGTCATGGAGCAGGGTGAGAGCGATGACAGGGACATGACAGACTCTGGACTGGGCTTAGACCGTACTGAAGCGAGGCCAAAGTCTGGATCAAAACAGCTTAACGGCACCAGGCCCATCCCCAATAGTCCTTAAGTACAATAACATCTGTTAACAGGTCTCCAGTGGGAACACAAAATCAATAGTGAAAGTGCCCTAGAGCTGCATTGACTGTAACATACAGTATGACCACACGAGCACATTCTTTACCCATTTCAATTATTATAACAATGTAGAAGAAGCCTGAAAGATAGACAGTCTAAACACAATCAGTTTAAACAGAATAATAATTTTCTCTGATGGATTGCTGATTCAGTGTTGGCCTTTGTAAAATGACTTTGCCGAACAGATGACAGCTGCTTTGAAAGTAATTTTTTATAAGAAAAACATTCACGCAAAATTAAAATCAGTTTTTTCCTATTTTTCTGTTTCAACAAATGGAGTTTTCTTGTAAATAAAGTGACCTGAACTTTATTCATGAAAACAATTGCTGCTTGTTTTGATGTCATGAATATCAGAATATATAACAACACTTGCAGCTGTTTTGCTCCATATCTTCTTATTGTTGCAATTTTCACTTTGCAATTCTTGTAAATGATATAAAACATTTTGTTGATTCATATAAGTTTTGGTTGACTAAGGAACCTTGAACCAATTAATCGAGAGATCTATATCCTGATAACCAGTGGGTGAAAACACACTATAACCTTAAACATATGAATACAATTGTTAGCTTGATAGTACTGAGCTGTGGCAGAAGCTAATCAACAGTCTATTTTGAGGCGGCATGTTCACTTAAGCCTCCCCTGTTAACCACAATGAACATTCACATTCAGATTGATTGCAGCTGATCACTCCCCTGATTACAATCCACACATTCAATGGTTACTCTTGTTATTTCTTGGGCATTTGCTGTGAATAAGTCGTATTACAGGCGAGTATATGAGATGGCTCAATCATCAAAGGGGTAAAGCACATTTTGCTTGAGGCACACTTAAGCCTTGTTCATTGCAATAGTTCAGAACGCCACAGAACAGCAATCAGCTGCACTGGTGGTGCATTCTGGGTAACAGCAGCTCCAGACCGATGCCAACTGTACAATCTGAATACAACCCTGCACACTACTTCCGGTCTCTAAATGTGCACAGATGATTTGTCCGCCCACTTCTCATCCATACTAATGAATCTGCACAATTACTGGAATCGCTTCCTGGATGATACAGTACAACCAACTAATTACTATATGCCCCTTTTACCAAGTCATAATCTTTCATCAAGAATGTTGCATCTCTATATTTATACCATACAGCTAATCATACTCTCTCTGTGGCCTATGGGAAGCTAGTCCTGTAAGTGAAATCCATTCTGCTGTAACGTGGAAGCCCCTTGACCAGGACAAAGAAATCCAGGGCTCAAAGACAGCCTGCTAATTGGATGCTGAAGCATCTCATTTATAATGCAATTTTTCATTGCTAGAAAACCAATGCTTTCAGAGTATAGATACTATACATGTCACTCACATGAAGCTCGTAACGCCTCTTCCATTCTTTTCTTTCATTCCATTTTCTCATGTTCCTAAAATATTGCCTCAGAAACGTCTCAAAGTAAGAATCAAGCAAATTAGTGAATATGGCCTCTGCTGGTTATTTAAAGGAACGGCGCCCGAACATTGGAGAAGAGTCTAAATGCACTGATTGTGAATCCATATGTTTGGAGAACACCTGTTTGTGTACCGGGAGCATAAATCAAATAATGCATCATTACTCTCATGTGATCAACAAAGAACTGATGACCTGGAATACAGAGTCACATGATGCTACCGCTGCTGTCTGATTGGATAATCACAATGGAGAACCCTTTTCTCATGCACACCTCCATTGGCTCATGGATGGGAATCATGGGCTCAAGTCTCTCGTACAGTGTGAGTACAGTGTGAGTACAGTGTGAGTACAGTGTGAGTACAGTGTGAGTACAGTGTGAGTACAGTGTGAGCAGATACTGTCCTAACTGCTCCATACTACACTGCGCTGCTGCTTTGCTTGTAAATGCTTTATGCTGATTATCAGCAGATTACATTGACTACAACTTCTCAACTTGCACAGCGTGTTTTGCATGTATCCTTGTGCACTCTCTCCGCAAAAGCCCATTTGTGTCCTGTCTGCAGGTCATTATGCTCCAAGAGGCTGTAACATTTAATTAGGGAGACATTATTAGAGCAACACAGACCCACTGAGCAGAAGCGCTGAGAAATCCCAAAACTGCCCCTAACTCAATATTGCATTAACAGACACAAAGTTATGCGATAATGTGGTTGGGACAAAGGGCTAAACAAATGAGTGCGCAGGAATTTTTCTCAAATACTAGAAGGACTTTAATCACAAGTAAACCTGATCTAAACTCAACTAAATTATTATTTAGAAATATTGACATGCTTTGTTGAGGTTAGTCATAACTTGAATCATCCTATAAACCTTTAGACATTCAGCTACACCTGGCTGAATAAATGATAACTGTAATCCAATGGAAACAAGATTTTTACCGCAAACCTAACTAGAAAGGTACTCCTAGAGCACAGACCTCTGCCTAGTGGTCAGTTCCCTATAGGTGCAGTTCCATTCCTTAAAAAAACATCCTGTACCCGCACAGTTATTTGGATCACCTTTTGCCCAGTATTTGCTGGGCCAATGCACATATATCCATTCAAATTCACCTATATCTTTGAGTTGAGTTAAACAGGCAAACAAACGCCAGTGATCACTATACCTCGTGGGAGGAGGTAATACTCTACTGTCATATCATTTCCAAAATAGAGACTTAACTAATCTTGCATCAATACACATTCACATTTCACCACTTCTGATTTCCACCAAGAGGACTCTATAGTACTCAAATCACAAGTTGAACCACCACAAGTTGAAAATCATTATACATTCAAAACACAATCTTTACGCTATATGGTTTACACACAACCATAAGGCTGCAATAATATCAATTCATATTTTAGGCTTATCATTGTGTAAAGCCACTGATCCCCTCCCTGATTACACAAACAAGATGGAAATTTATCAACAAAGAGCAGAAAATGAGCCGAGCGAGGACAAACCAGAGGTCTGCATGTTGAATATTTTAAGGCGGTAATACTCAGTGCAGATGAGAAGTGATGGGAGGCGGAGGAGAGAAAGATGGGGCAGACCTTAATGATGTGGAGTGGCCGCACGGGCTGGTGCCGCACCACAGGGGGCGGCACTGGATCATCACGCTCAATCTCACAGCAGAGACAGACCGCTCTACACCGCAGCAATATTAACACTATAGAGAATCAGAGACTGGGCCACTGCTATCTCCTCCATTCAGCTCACTCCTTGAAATTGCTTTTCAGGCAGCTATAGGTTATATGGTCAGGTGTCGCTGTGTGATGTAATAGTGTCTTTAGCTGGAGCAGTTCTCAGTGGCCATTGTGAAGGCCTCTTACTCTCACTGCACTCATCACTGGAGCTCATTAATAACATGGGTGCTCATTGTGTGTGACAACAAAAAGGGATATTTAATTTGTCTACTGTTCAAGCAGAAAGCTGATGAGAGAGGATTGCTCCTAAATGTGCGTTTTTTAATGTTTACTATTAGGGAATTTAAAAAGTATTATCTTACACACTGGGGCTTTGATGCGTCAGTGTGTTCGCCGTCTCGCTTCCGTCATCACCGCGTGGAGAGAATGGGACAATATCTGAACTCTGAACGTTGTAAAGTGCTTTGGGTGACCTTGGTCTGTAAAAATGCGCTATATAAATAAAGATAACTCTCTTACTTACATACAAATGCTTTATTGTTTGATGAATTTAGCAACAAGTGAATATGCTCTTCTTGTTGTAATCAGCCAGATGTCAAATACACTGTCCAATGTAACATATTTGAGACCTCTCTGAAATGGTGTCAGACTAGGATTAAACAGACAGAACTATATTTAATGAGCGCTGAGACAGTGACACATCGTGGGGACATTCTGCCACCCACTGATTAAATCACTCATTTAAATTTTAATGAACCCCTCTCAAGGACCCTCTTCTGTACAGCATTTGTGTATGAATGTCCATTGTTAAAACTTAAAGGATCAGGAGAACACAGAGACCTGCGTTTATAGCAGGATTATAGACCAATTATTCAATTGTTAATTGTTCAATGTTTTCCTTTAATATCCTTCCAATGCATTAGCCACAGTGTGAAAGCAACATCCTCCCCATGCTTCATGTCTAGCAGAAGGAGAGTTTTACACATTGCAGATGCAGACATTGATATTCTAAGTTTGAGTCAAAGTGCTGGTAGAGTTCCTGTTGGAAAGAGCAGAGGGAGATGAGAGCAGGGCCTGAGAGGCCAGAGCCTGAGGCAGAAGGCTTTAAGAGGAAGACCTCCGTTGAATACCTATTCAACACTTCACCATTAGTGCGGCTGATGGATTCAACTGAGCTGCAAAACAACAATGCTCCCTGCATTAGGCTAACTGTGTGTTAGCTGCTTTTATATAAGACTGTTCTTTAAGTAGAAATGTGATTTATTTCCATGCAGTTCTCATTGAGGCGGTGCGATTGTCCTTAAAGTATCACCATCATCACTCTTGTTCCTTCTCTTGTCTGAGCTTGGGATTTTCTTGTCTGATTTTCAGTTGTCCCCTTTGACTTTCCTGCTGCTTCACAGCAAAGCATCAGGAGGCACATGTCACGGTTTTGTCCTCATCTCGTCTGTATTGATTAAACATTGTGAAGCTAATTAAATACAGTCTGAGAAGAGTGTCGATGTCAAAGAGACACTAACCCAGAGTGAAGGAGCCACAGACCGCTCATTATTATTCTCCCTGTTCCTCCAAAAGCTCAGACAATAGCTCTCCTGGCACAGTCTGTTTACCTCTGCCTGCAACTATGTACACAATCACCTTTTTGTTTTTACTTACTCCGCTCATTTGATTCATTACTGTGCCTTGAATCTTCCAGATTGCATGTGTCTGCATGGAATGTACATGCACACATTTATGCAAACATTTTGGGCTGCTGCCCCTTTGCCTTACCCTGACCTTTCATGTTGCTTTAACAGTAGATATACATTAAGCAATTAGCTCTGATTATTTCTGTGAACAGAGCTATATATAAAGATACTCACAAAATAACTTATTAAAGTTTGATAAAAACCATGAGTAATTTTTAACTTTTTTACCTACAATAAATCCTTTAATATTGCTGATGTATTGCTGATTTATTTTCATTTACCCTTTCTGTAAGGCTTTGTCTTTTTTTTTATTTTTATTTTTATTTTTTATTATTGTTTACATAAGACTATGTAAACACTGCGGCTTCTGTGGATGTTCATAACGGAGGAAGTTCGCCATATTATGTGTCTGTAAATAATGAAATGTTATTGATGCCTGGAGAATGGGGTGGGGGGGGGTTAGCGGGGCTGGGTGTGTGCATGTGTGTGTGTGTGTGTTTGTGTATTTATGTTGGGATGGGTGGACCCATGGGAGGGAGGGGACAAAAATGTAAAATGTTCGCGCATTTGTTTTCTGTTCCGTGACCATTGTCATCTCTGTATGCAGCGCAACACAATAAATACTTGATCAAAAAAAAAAAAAAAAAAATATTGCTGATGTAAGGACATTTTAATCTTACAAAGACTTTCCACAGGAGTATATTGATTTTTGTTGCAAGTTTTACATTCTCTTACCTCTCTCACCTAAATATTTATGGTGTGGCATACTTTATTGTCCCCGTAGTAACATTTGTCCGCTGCATTTGAACTATCCTTCATGTCACCAGGGCAACCGCAGTGCAGCACCCTGGAACCCGTCTCCAGATGCTGGTTTGGTCATGACTACCAAACAGAGCATCAGCATCTGTAGGGGTTAAAGGATTCGACCCCTACAGATGTACTGTATATGGGTTTTCACACTGACCAAAAATCTGGGGTTTCGACCAAAAACTCTGGGTCGCCCATTCCATTCACACTGACCGCCCTGTGCTGCCAGGTCATTTTAACTTGACTTTCAACTCTTTTCAACGCTTTCGACCTTGTCTTTGCCAATTATAGTGGTAATTTAGACACACATCTCACCGCCGGATGTTTAAATTGGAAAATGGTTGTTTTGACTTCTTTGTGCAGACATCAATATTGTGCACATCATAACATAGGAATTGTGTGTGCCTTTTTAGAATGACAATAAATAAACAATAAAATAATATGTATGCATTGCTGGTATAACTATTTGTCAGCGCTGCTTAAAAAATGATATATTTCAGATAAAGATTCATTCATTTGCCATTTGCAGTAAAACCACATTGGAAAAACTGTGCAAGACTACCCCAGTGTGCACCAGACAGAGAAGACGGTACACCCCAGAGCTCCTGCCACGGCGCCCTCTTTACGGCGCCATGCGACAAATAGTAGAATAAACAGCAGAGAGCAGAAAGATACATATCACAAGACAGTTTGGATAAGACACATTGTGTTTTGGATAAAACACGGACGTTTTTATTATGGAAATAAACTCCGACCACCCTTCGCCAATGTGGGCCGTCAGAGGGGGCTAGGTGGGGGGGGGGGGGGGGGGGGGGGATTGCGGTGCCCTCAGTACCTCCGTACACAGGGGCTTATCCATGCGGGCTCAGAGTTCAAGCCTGACCGCATCTCACGTGTCTTATGTTCTTCAAGTGAGCGCATTGCAATTTAGTTTGACAGCATGTCGTGAATTTTATGGGCTGCCATCCCTCCAAATTTGCGGTAGAAAAGGACCACTCAAAACCCGAAAAGAGGGATCCCAACCACCAGAAATCCAAAGATATATACGTCTTCCGAATCTTCAATAGACAAAGACGACAAACATATCGGGTTCAACTTGCCCCAGCTGTCAAGAGTATAACCCGCAGGTGCAATCCCGTCTGGGCACAGAGGCTCCCCCGGTCCTCGCTTACGTGTTGAAAAAATAGTGTCAATTGCGTTGAGGGACCAGTTAATGATATCCATAATTCTTGTTAGAGTTGTCTGTGGCAAAAACTCCAGGAAAAAGACAAAAGACAAGATTGAGCAAGCGGTCAGAAGCAGGAGCGGTCTGAAGACACATCTGTGCTTGACGGAGGCAAAATTTGTTCACTCCTTAGCTAAAACTAATGTTGCTAAATACATGTGATCTTTGTAATAACAGTGTCATATCTGTCCCACGTCTAACCTTTTCCAATTTAGCTGCAATGAAACTAACTATATTAGCTGAAATATTAATATGGCAGAATAGATTGGAGAAACAGGGAGAAACATGCAAACTCCACACAGAAAGGCTTGTGCTGACACGGGACTGACCCCACAACCTTTTTTATACGAATCATGAGTACTACCCACTCAGCGGCCGTATCGTTTTGTTCTGGTTCCATGTATAAATTGAGCGTGTAGTCACTTTGTACGTTCCTCTATTTTCCAATCAAGCAGCTTAATGCAATGTAAGCTGCTGTTTTTTTCTCTGGAGCATCTTGTTATCTCTCTTCTCCCACATCCAGTGTCTCCGTCAAAGCCGCTGTACCTTCCTTGCAGCCGGTCGGTGCTGCTCCGCCTGCCTGCTTGATATGCAGTCGTGTCTGGGAGACTGACTGGAGCCTTAAGCCTTGGTGCACAAGTGGCACAGACTAGTATCCCGCTCATCAATGGCTCCAGTGAGAGGCTGCGACAGTGCCACGCCGACAGAACATCCAACTGAACGCGTCCTGATGCCATTAGCCACACAGCAGAGTGTGCTTTTTTTTCACTTCCAAAAGGTGAAAGGTTTGTCACTGTTTTCAATAGACATAGAGAGAGAGATGCTGCGACTCTGGCTATAAACAGATTATTATGAATAATTACAATGTAGTGAGAGAATGCTGTTCCACATTAGTCAATTTGAAATTTGGACTTTCTATCACTTTAGATAATTTCAATAGTCAAAACACCAATATGTTCTCAAATGAACAGATAGATATTAGTAGATCTTGGGTACCAATAGGTAGACAATACCTTGAGTACCATTTGGGTGTCTTTTCGTGCACTAATTTTTATGTAGAAATAGATATTTAAGATATTCATACATTCTACTGAGCGCCAATCCTCTGTGTGCATAGTAGCCATTGCTTTTGTCACAATTGAGATTTGTTTGGATGCATTTATTCACCGAGAAACTTCCTTAACAGAGCTGAGATTTATAGTGAGATTAAGCATGAACCGTGTGACTCTGAAGGAAGCAGATTTCCCCGGAGTGTGGTTCGGTGTCCGGTTTTGTGACATGAAGAAGGTAGCGGCACAATCTCTGTCAGCTTGCACATGTAATTCTTATCCCGCATATGAGTGGTGTGATAAAATGGGAGGAGGGCACTGTTCAAGTAGCAGCTTGCCCAATCTCCTTCAGTCTTATGAAAGCTTTTGTATCAGCACAGGAAAGAAGAGGAGCTCTAGGCACCACACAGCCATATTTATATTCCAATCTTCTACACAGAAACCCACATTGCCAGGCTCATAAAAGATTCATCGAGCAGGGGAAAGCAAGGTCGTACAGAAAACTGGTCAGGAGGTGCCTTACTGCAATGCAAAAGCCCAGATGGACGTTGGGCAGGGCCCCTCGTGGCAATATCAATGGAGAGGAAAGTTGTGGCTTATTAGCGGTGGCAAAGTCTGAACATACTATAGTCTGATCCAACAAGTCTGTTCTCCGCATCTGTCACTCAGCCTGCATGTAGATTTAGATGCTACCACCGGTCGATATCTTGATTGTTTGGACGGAAATGTGAATAACTGTGTATATGAAATAGAAAGGAAATGGAAAGAACCTTTATTCCTTCTTCCACGGAGGGGGAAATGTCAGCGATGCAACACAGAGTACAGACTTGTGGGATCAATGAGCACTCAAACAAGATGAATTGGAAGCACTCAAAAGCAATGTTGGGAGTAATTGTCATGGTGTGGATTTGTAGTTAATTGGTACATTTATTTTGACATCAGTTCTCTCATCTGTTTTACTTCCTGTCCTGTTCCCCTGTCGGTCTGCTCTGCCCTACGATGTCTGTGTCTATATGTGCCTTCTGCTCTTCCCCATTTGAGGTTAGTCCATCGTCATTGTCCTTTTGTTTTTGCCCTGGTTCATGATTTATTTCTGTTTTGTTTTTCACCTTGGACAATACTTTTTATTATACAGTCCTACAAGTCCTTTCTTTAGTTTTTCACCTTGTGTTAGTTTTCACCCAACAGCATTTGAATATAATGCGGACTCAGAACATTGAAAACCGCTTTGGGTGACCTTGGTCTGTAAAAATATGTTAAATACATATATAAATAAAGATGACTTATTATCTTCAGTAACAAGTAATGCAATGAGTTACTTTGGCATCTGCGGTAACTCTGTGATTGTTACTTTCAGTGTAGCACGGCTCGTCACTTGATCGCAGCGATCAATCACACACAGCTCTCTCACATTCACAGTGAGAGAGAGTGACTATTTTTTTGCTCTAGTATTTTGGGACGATTCTAAACTGAGACTGATGCAGAGTCATTGTTCAAACTGATTTACATTTACAAGGAATATTATATTTTCCTCTATGTGTGATGAGTATGTGTACAATACTTCCATACAACATGTATTCCTCTTCGATGTATACCTTTATTATATGCTTGCCTGACCAAATTGTTAATTACATTCAACTGCGTTCGACAGCCACAGTAATTACTGTTACTCATGGATGGCCACCCCTTTCATATTTTTGACTTAAAATTGTGAAAATGAATAATGTCGTTGTTCATTTCTGTTTAAGTCGTTACCCTTAATGCCAACCTCCTCACGTTGGTGAACAGAAGAGCAAAGGGGGTCAAGGCAAAGACAATGGGCTGGGTGTTGTTGGTTTTGTCAAGAGAAATGTCATTCTGGCTCAGAGTCACAGACAGAAACCTCTGGGAGTCCTGCAGCATTATTGCTCACCGCGACTGAGCGAAGCCGAAGAGGCAAACGAGACGCACGAGTGATATTATGCCACCCGCCGAGCTCCATCCTGCTGTAAATAACCAACAGTATAATGTACAACGCTGGCATTTAATTTGCTGTGCGTTAATCAGTCGAGCTGGCTGCTGCTACTGTCTAACTGTGCAATTGAAATTAATGGTGGTTTAAAAAATAATAAAAAATCTTATGAACACAGTCCTGTGACTTATGGCTGGAGGCAGGGTTTTAGTTCTTCTGAATAGAGTCATTCTTCCAATATGACGATATTTGCAAAGAAGCTATATCTGAAGGATTGAATCTTCAATCTTTTGGATGTACTGTGATCAGGTATGATTTTTATTTCATGTTTTCTTGTTTTGTTAAGCACTTTGAGTTGCCTTGTTTATGAACTGTGCTATACAAATAAACTTGCCTTGCCTTACTGGTAAATTACCTACATGTTTGGCACATGTGGACAGGCTGATTGGGCATTAAGAATGAAGACACAGTCAGAGTATGCACCTGGCATGTTGCCATGGTGCAAGCTGTTGAAGCAGCAAAGTGAAACAAAGGCGATAAACTGAACCAATTCAGATTGAGATTGTACTGTAGTACGCTTAATAATTTTATTTGTATTAATGTTTTACATAAAGGTGCATAACTGAAGTGTTTAAGGTTCAACACTTATCAGAATTATGTTTAAGCTCCAGTCCATTCAGAGTTGCATTAGCTGAAAACTCTACTTTGAGGAGATTTTTCCCAAATAATCTCTCTTTTTTTTTTGACATATGATTTAAGCTTTGGAAAACAGAGAGCACTCTGATCTGAAAATCCTTTATTATTAGAGGGAATTATTTATTTAAGCTTTGTTGGTCCTTGTAAAGTTATGTTGATGTATAGTACTGATGTCTAAGGGTTAGGGTTAGGGTTAGGGTTATCCACACTCATATCCATGAGTGTGGATCAGCCAATTTACCCAACATGCACCAAATCAACGATTGTCTGCTTTATGATATTATAACACTGCATTGTCTTGTGAAACAGTAAGAGATGGTGACCTGGCCTTAAGTCTATTACTCTGCTATGGACCCGTCATTTTAGAACAGGGCTCGGGGTGGCTCAGCTAAACCACATAGGTCATTTAAAACTCCCTTCCCCTCAGCTGTTTATTGTCAGTCTGAATTAGTGAGAGGTCAAAGTGGAAGTCAGAGAGAAACACACAACTTCTTCAGTTGACTTTGGAAACCCTTATTCGGTCTTTACATTCATTAATTCATTTTCATCCCCTTTAGGAGGATTTCAGCCAATCCACAGCCTCTCGCTGATTCTCCTGCAGTGGTGGGTCCACGGGGAGATGGCTGCTCCGACAACGAAGACACAGCCTTGGTCTTCGTGGGGCTAAGTGTCTTGCCCGAGGACACAACGGCAGCAGACATCAGTGGCAGCAGATGACATCAATCGTGGGGGATCAAACCCACGTCCCATTAGTTTTCTTTACCCATAAGTGGCTAATTATTGTCACTGCAGCATGATTTTCTACTCAGGTAGCAAAACTGTATCATTGTTAAGGATACACCCTTTGTACGGTGGGGGGTGAAATCACTGTAATCAGGCCAATGACCCAACACGCTGGTCCGTCCAGACCCCATCTGTCGCTTATTACACACTGGCCGCTTTCATGCTCTATATGAACAGTCGGTATTTCACCCTGGGTCCAGCATGTCATTACTGTGTGATATACCCCTGTGTGACTCTGAACACCATTTAGAGATGGAGCCAGAAATGCACTTTTGCTCTTTGAAAGCCATTTCTATTTGATGGGCTTAATAGTTAGTAATTACCCCTTCACAACATGCACATTGCTTAGTCTACGGACATTTGTGCTCGAAATAAAGCTTGATAATAGTACTAATATGTTAAAAAATGTATTCTCAGATGCCATTCATTCAATTCTATTTGACAAAGCGTATGCTTAGTTTCTCTGCATTTTAGTTTAAATATACTAATGTTTAACGGTGCATTATGCTTTTTTTTCTGATGGAGATGCCAGCACTTTCTTGTCTGAATGAATTTTTTTTTGCTTTGCCTTCACTGTTCTGTGGCAGGAAACATATTTTTCTTAAGAGGAGGCAACATCAGGTGAAGCTATGGTGTGCTCTGTGGATCACACCTTTTTTCTACGGAGAAGAAAACATATGATGTCAATGAAATCTTAATCTCAATGAATACAATGGTCAGAAAAAGACCCATGGACAAAAGTCTGGTGACATGGGCCTTCATTTGCATCAAGTTTAATATACAGCTTTGGTTTTTTTTTCTCCTTTCTTCTTTTTAATTGCTTCTACAACTAATTACTACTACGAAAACATACAGTCTCTTTTACATCCACATACTTTACTATGGTCTGTAGATGTCTATTGTCATTTGCAAATTATGCTCTCATACTTTTGAACAGACACATGGAGGACTGATATATTTTCTTCACAGGACTCCTTGCAAAAAATGTGTGAGGAGTGAAGCGTAAAACAGACCCAAACCGGTCATCCTGTCCGTGTCCTGTCAAATCTCCTGTTCTCCCATGATCCTACTCCTCACTGACTTTTCTCTGCAAAGTTTACGTTTACAAGGACAGTTTTTACCAGTCCACAGCACGCATGCAAAAGGAGAGGAGGAGGAAGGCACCAAAGAGTACGGTAAACCAACTTGAGTTTATAATTTTAGCAAATATTCAATATCATTTGCCGTTCTCTGATTACCTGGGCCTGTGTGTTGTATGTATATAATAAAAAAAATAACAAAAACTATTATTATTAAATACATAAGGGGAAGAAAATGGATGGATGGACATGCTGTAATTTCAATTTCAAATTTGAAGTAGCAAAATAGGCCTTAACATACTTTGTCTGTCATAACTGATCTCTCGGCCACGGTTTTCTTTCTTTCATCACATTTGTTATCGATAATTTGACAGTTAACCTATGGCTCATTTTCATCTTGTTGTTTTTGTGAAGCTCCTTTGCACATATTACTGTTGTGGACTTTTAATGCATTCATATCACATGTGCACAAACACGCCTCTGATTAGAAAGTCCCCAATCACATCCGCCTAAATCAATGAGACGAGCGCCTGTATTGTCACAAAGCCTCTATTCGTCAGTGTCATTAATCTTTTCTTCTTTCTTTTTAGACCTTTACAATGTGCTATCATCATCATCCCTCCGCACTCATCCAGGCTGTAGTCTAATCAGTCATGACACAAGCACATACTATTCAATCTCCTCAAGAAGCGCTGGATCAGGCGTAATGCAACCTCATTATGTGTGGCTGATTGTCAAGCAGCACCTTTGTATATTAATTTGAAGTGCAGTGGGTTAGACTCCCCTACAGTCTGTCAGCTTGCCTCTCCCTATCGATACGGCCAAAGACGTGCAAACATTGCTTCCTCCTAAATGTAATGTACAGTGTGTGGTATTTCCTTTTTAGACATTGGACTTACAAAAACATATACAGTACAAGCTTCACATTTATGGAGTCAGTCGAAACAGTTTCACCTCCAGATGCATTTCAAGAGCTCCACAGCAATGGTTTATTATTGGACAGCTGGACGTTTTATGATATTCAGTATATGCAGGCACTTGGGATGGACAAGACGTAGATAAAACCAGCACAGAAAACCCAAGGCTCCAATATAAACTGTGGAGCCTTCATCCACTATTCATCCACTGAATATTTCTGCTGATAAAACTGCTCTGGCCATCATCCTAAGATTGAGATTTATGGTTGAACCACATAAAGCATTGGTCCTCTCATTATCTGACATGATTTATAATTCAATATTTGTCATTGTGACAAGCAGCCGACTTGCTGGAGAATCTGAAGGTGATTATAACAGTGTGTGTTCCCATCGATGACAGATTTACACCACTCCTGCTGATTCTCATTTGTTGGACTTTAATACAACTGCACGGCTGTTTGGCAAAACACAACCCATTTCTACCAAGTGCCCTCTATGAAAATGGACAATGGTGAATGTCAATGACAATATGAATATACTTTTTACTCTAGGTTACAATACTTGTTAGTTATTATATACAGTAAGTAACACATATTTTACAATAGAATACACCTGACAACATGAAACCTGATTTAGAGCCTGTGAACTATAGTGTTTCAAAAGAAGACAGAAATGCCCCTTCACACTTAAGAGAGGGAAGTATTTCATGCTGCTCTCCTCACATTGGTCAGACACGAGGAGAAATTCTTGACCGAGGGTCACCGTCCATTAGAACACTCTCTAAAGCTGTAGGAGCTGGACTGGAGCCAGGCCAGCTGTCTGCCTCTGCCTCAGCTAACTCCTGCTGTGGCTCACATGTCGGCTTACTTCAGTGCACCTCACGACTAACGTTCATTTGGACAAACATTTTTACAATTCAGTTACAAGGTAGTCTTATTTGAAAGTACTTTGCAGATACACATCACAACACGGCTAATAGACACTGACTAAATGAACACCCACAACAAGTATAAGCCCCTACTTCGGTGTCATCAGTGCGTCTCAAACAGATTCTCTTAGGTCCACAATGAGTTAGCACAACTCAAGAGCTCTCAAACAGTGAAACTGCAGACGTTATATTCTCTACTCTGTTGTGTACACGCCTTTCTTTTTCTTTGACAGTGATAAGCAATTATGTTTCTTTTCATTTTGTCCTTTGGTGTTTGTACACAGCTTGTGTTCACTGAGCTCACAGGGGCTGACTGGCCTTCCCATCACTGTAGCCAAACACAAGGCCACATTTCTACTATATTGATCTGGAATTATCCTGCAAAATTGGGCATCAACGTATTACAACAACATAGTTGTTACTTTTTACTTTTCAATTCATTGAACAAACTGATCATGGGACATGCAGTATGTATTGAAAGATGTCTCTTTTGAGCTTAACAGCAAAGGTCACAAATTAAATCATCTGTGTCAAGGTCAACACCTCCAACTTCAGATAGTCGGCCGCTGGAGACAAAGCACGTTTAATAAAAACAAGCCACAAATGTGTCATTACTCCTGACTAAATATTTCACGAACGGACAGAAATTCATGTCTCGAGACAAGTGAAGAGCGTTGGGCCAGATGCTTCTGAAAGAACAGAAGTCATCAATTCTTTATGTTTGCAGTGCAATGTTAGGCAGATGATCCGCGTCATATTTTCTTTTAGTGCACTAAATATTTTATGGAAACATTTGCAACAAATTGTCCCTCAAGGCCAATCATCATATGAGTCAAGTGAAGATGAAGCATGGTTAAGACAGCTTGTTCTCATTCTTAGTCATTTTATTTTGTTATTAAATTATCTAGTTACTGTATATCATTTCTATGACAGACTGAAAAATGCTATTGCTCATAGTCACCAGCAATGTTATTATTAGTATCGACCAAATACGCTAGCATCAGTGGCACGCACTCGTCCAGATCACTCTCTATCGTTTTGTCTTTGTTACCGATATGTCACAAATACAGTTACCCTTTTAAGGTGAGTAAATTTCATACAATTATTTGCTTAAATTAATCAATGAAGTCTTAAGTTTTAATTCCAGACATGTTTTGCATGTGTAAAGCAGTGAAGCTGATTCAGTTATCCATTATACCCAGTTATGACTCTTGTGTCTTCTCATCTGTGAATCTTAGGCAACACCATCAAGTTTGTCCACAATTACGTTTGTGTGTGTGATATTGACATATTTATTGCATATTTCAGCTTGAGTGCACTCAAAAGCTTTTAAACCACCCCCTCTCCAGTGATTAGGCCATCTTCAGCTGTGTTTAAAGGGCAAAGCCAGTGTCCATTCGTCCGATATGGCACATAAAACAGCCAGACAAGAGATACATATTCAACATGACCTTTACTATTTCCACATTCCTCTATCACAGCTCTGCTATCTCAAATGGAACAAATTTGTAAATTGCTTAATAAATAAAGAGACAGACAGTCTAAATGTAACCAGAACATGCTTCCTTAAATATTACTTTTTTTTTTAGACCATTTGGGACTTTCTAAGCATTTTCACAAAGACCAGAAACCTGGTGTTTTTGACTAAATGTCTCAGGGCACCAGTTCCTTTCAGACTGAGTGACACAGGCGCTTCAAAACGACTCAGCAGTTGACCCTCCCTCTATCCTACACATTCCCCTGGGACGTGCTCGGTGTGAACGAAGACCAAACAAAGAAGGAAATTAGAAAATGTTTTTATAGCAGGAGAAGGTTAAAAATTACACACAAGTCACACAAGGGACAATAAAAGAGAGGAGGTATATCCCTGGAACTGTGTTTGGGTGAAAGAATTTCTTATCGTCAATGTTTGGGTAGCACTCTTTCCTTTATAAAGTTATTGTTGTTAAAAAAAAAATATATATATATATATATATATATATATATGCACACATATATATGCACACTATCCAACATATGCAATCAGTATGTTGGATAGTGTCTGTATTGTTTCTTGTGGATAATAAATCACAAATGTAGTCTTATTTTGACATGTTCCTGTCTTCTGTGGGGTGAAGAGCTTACCTACTGTAGGTCAAAACAACTGCCCAACCTTTCACATTGCAAGTTACTGTATGTGTCAGCTTAAACCCATAGGTCTGCTGTATCAAAACCTAGTGCTCGTTGCCCCTCACTTAATCTCAATCACATCAGTATAATATTCTGCTTCATTGTTATTTGTATATCCTTATATTCATTACTAAATGAAGCGAAGACCACAAGAATATTTCAAGAGCTGTCCATGGTGCGATATCCACTCATTCACCAAAGACGCTGTCCTTGGTGCTGATTTCATCTGTTTGCATGTTATCCTTACTCAGAAAAGGGGGAAAACCTTTGTAGTGGGAACACTCTGCTCTACTGACCAAAATATTACAGACCCGACTTCATTACACAGTTTTATCTTTCTGGGTCAAATACTTTACAGTCTTTCCATTTGATTCGCAGTTGCTGTAGCAAGCCTCATTAGTTTTTGAGTGAAAAATTGCTGGCGTGTCTGAGGCTCTCACACACCTCCGACTACATCACATTTTAGACCAGCAAGCGCTCCTTTAATTAATGATGTAAGGGCAAACCAATGCATGTTATATAGTGCCAATATTCAGAACTCGTAAAGCCACAAACTTGTTTGCATTTACAATAATTCATATGTGTACCAGTCTTTATGCAACTACGTGTGTAGGCTATGTAAAACTCCATATCCAACCATGTGCTTGCTACGTGTCTAACTAGTAGACTAAGCAGTTTTGAGATACAACAACAGTTGCAAATGAATGTGTTTTTACGTATGCAGCAAAGAGATACAACTTTTCCCACTGTTCTAATTCATTCAAGGCGCATGCACCAGCCAGTTCTTACCTTGCAGGGCGCGACAACTAACATCACAAGTAGAAACATGGCACTGAAAAGATGCATCCCGGTCGAAATGATAGCGTCCGGACTGGCACCGCACTTTCCTCTCTCCTCTTCCCTTGTCCCTTGTCACTGGGGCGGATTCTTCACACACAGAGGGATTTCTTCAACGCTGCACGCCACCAACCGCATCACTGGGAACGAAGCGCCGCTCCTGCAATCTCATGCAGCCCAGCAAAAGCAGCCAACATAGAACTGTATCAATTTGTTTAACAAAAAAAAGGAACAAAAAAAAGGATTTCTCTTATCGCAGGAAAAGTAAGTGCGTGGAGACCAGAGAGTCCTGCACAATAGTGGCAGGCAGCGCTGGTGGACAGGAGGAGCGATGTGCAGAGGTTGAGGTGACTACTGCGTGCGCTTGCGAAGTGCAGACGCTAGGAGCAGCACGACTATAGTGGATGATCCCGTGGCGCGCCTCTGATGCAGCTCTAATGCGTGCGTGCCTTTGTGTGTGCGTGTGTGTGTGTGTGCGTTTGCCTGTATGTGTGTATGCGTGTATGTTCATATTCAGATTCAGTCAGACCACTTTTTTAACCCACCAGGGGCAATTCATTGTGTGTGTGTGTGTGTGTGTGTGCCCGTGTGTGTATGCGTGCACGTGCGTGTGTCTGTGCGTAAAAAATCAAGCAGCGTGCCAAGTTCTAATAGCCTTGTCAATGCACAATACTGCCGCGTTTTTCTACCACTGTGACCAACAGACTTTGCATTTTGAATTGTTGGAGGTGTTGGGTCTCTCTTAATGTGGCAGAAAACTGTGCATATTGTAAAAGCCAGAGGATAATGGCTGTCAAATCTGTATTAATGCCATCACCACTGCATGACGCATATCCAATTAGTGAACGCCAAACAGAGGGATTCACTGGGGTTTAGAGGAATGATAGAGCTGGTCCCATCATGATGCAGATAAGCTATAGGCTGACATAACCATTAGTTTAGTATTAAGAATCTAAAGTCCTTTAGCAACAACTGATGTGATATGTTTCTTGTAAATCCGTGTAATTCCACATCGCTCATTCTTTTTGTTGTTGGTTTAAAACACATAGAGCCCATTCTGCATCCAATTTGGTTCTTTTAATTTTCATCATAATGTTGTGTAAAGGTCACTGAAGCCGTTGATTTTCTGCAGATATACAGACATTCACAATGCTCACTCCAGCGTTATTTGTGGCGAGGCAACTGCATCTGATTCTGTCTTGATAAAAAATATATGTCATTAGGATTTATAGATTCTAGCACAACAAGTCTTGGAGGAGATTGCTTGATGTAGGGAAGCCATTTTTAACCTACCACTTTTCTGAGTGAATATTTCAGGGTCGTCTAGCATCTGTTTTCTTCAGATATCTACAGCTAATGATTTGAAGCAAAAGAGTAAAGGTGCACTCGTTTCTCTTAGATGATAATCTACCTGCTTTTAGCACTGACAATACTATTTATACTTTAAATAAAACACATATCAAATATGCAGTAATACGTAGAAAATGCGCAGGTTTTTCTTTTCTTTCATTGTGTCCGTAGAGTCCTCAAAGTCCCAGCAGGAGGCCAGTCCCCATGCTCCTCAAAGTCCCAGCAGAAGGCCAGTCCCTATGCTCCTCAAAGTCCCAGCAGAAGGCCAGTCCCTATGCTCCTCAGAGTCCCAGCAGTAGGCCATTCCCTGTGCTCCTCAAGAGTCTGAGTTGGTTCATATGTCACAGATGTACATTGGTGCGAAGCCATGAAAAGACTTATACACAACCAGAAATGCTTTAATTCTCTGAGCCACAGGAAGCCATTGCAGAAACCTGAGACTATAGGACTAATGTGGTTGTACTTCCTGGTGGACTCAAGCTGCAGCGTTTTGGGTATACTGCAACTGTTTTCTAGCTCGTTTCAGAGAGACCAGTGAACAGCCTGTTACAGTACTAGCTTGTTACAAGAACAGTTCCTTCAGGAGAGAAATACACAGATATATTTCTATAGCCTGTTTAATAACACTGACAGTGTGTTTTAGATGGAGCTGAAAACCAATAATACTGAAAACCATAGCTTATGAGCAAGGTAGTCTCCCTGTAAATCAGGCTTTAAAAGGTTTCCAAATGTATCCCTGTGTTACATATTCCCTAAAAACTCTATAACTATGTTGAATAATGATCAACCACAGTTTGCTTGACTCCCAGTGCCCAGAACAGCAGGCCTGGTTCATAGTGCGTTCAAAAAACATTAGTAGTTCAGAGAGCCTTTATGGCTGAGCACAGCGATGACATGCTCCACCCCTGCTGCTGCCCTCTATCCCATAGTGCGCAGCCCACATGTTCCCAGTTGGACAAAAACCAGAATGAGGTAAATTGTGTTATGAAGACAAGAAATAAAAAAACTGCTGTCGCAAGAATATGTGGTTTCCTCTCGTTTCCTGGGGCACCACAACAACACATCGTTTGTATTTTTGACATGTGAATATGGGGGGCAAATATGTAACATTGAATCATTTCAGGTCAGTGTGGTGTCCTGTATACCACACAATACGCCCCATTTGACATAGTAACACCTGCCTTTATCTTTTACACATTTTGAAGAGAAAGGACAGAATGGACCTGGAGGGGATGTGGAAAAGCTCTTTGTCCCTCGCTGCCACCTCTGCATTTGAGTGCTCTTGAGAAGGACAGAGATGTGCACATGTGAGTTCTCTTGAGAAGGACAGAGATGTGCACATGTGAGTTCTCTTGAGAAGGACAGAGATGTGCACATGTGAGTGCTCTTGAGAAGGACAGAGATGTGCACATGTGAGTTCTCTTGAGAAGGACAGAGATGTGCACATGTGAGTTCTCTTGAGAAGGACAGAGATGTGCATTTAAAACAGCATCTTCAACCACCCCACATCTTCTCTTCTTCTTTGAACAAATAGAGCAAGTTGTTGTTTGAGACTGGTGATAATGATAGAGCTCATATGCCTCTTGCACATTCATAAATCACAATTTTTTAAATGTTTCTTGTTGTAGACATTCTTTATTTTCACTGTAAGGAGAAAAAAATGTATTCAGAACACATCATTCTTCTTCTTTGTGATATAGCTACCTTATATTTGTTGTGATCCTTTATGGCTCCTCCAGTGTGTTTATTACTACAAAAAGTAATTTAATAAAGTAATTAACTTGACTATTAATACTACTGAACTTCTTTCTCTCGGAACAAGCTATGGTTTTAGTTCATAATAAGATCCAAAAATGACTCATGGATGGGAATCAAGTTTGACAATCCAGGATATAGGCCCCTGAAGTCTGGTTAACTAAAGTGGCACTCTTAATAAAAATATGCTCTAACTAAAATGACTTATTTTAACTACTTTTATGATGATAGGAAAAATGATGAAAAATAGCAGGGAATTATCTATTCGACAAGGAAAAAATAAGTGCCTCAATCGTGTTAAATGGTCACATTCTTATAGTGCCTTTCTACCTTTCACTCAAAGCTCTTTATACACAATCATTCCTACACCAGTCTATACACAGATATCACTATACATTCTGAATGAAGTACATACCTTGTTATATATGGATAGTATTGGACAAGTGGTATGACATACAGGTCATTACCCCAGAGTTCACTAACTAGATTTGTCCATATCGGCTCTTAGTGCATGTGATTATTATTGATCTTTGCTGCTCATGTCTTGGGTTATAACTAACAGGACTGTGGTTGCACTTGCTCTACGTGTCGCAGCACAGATTTGCAGTTTGGTGAGTAATTTCGATTGCATAAAATGTGTTTAATGTTTATTCGACACACCAGACGCATTCCTTGATATCACTGCTCTAAATATGGTTAAACAGCCAGATGGAGGAGTGCTAACCCGGGCGCGCAAACATAACACAGATATTTAGTGCAAAAGCCGTATGCAAACATTTCCCAGCATGCCCCTCATTGCCGACAGCCATGTTTCCTAATGACTCTCTAATCAACTTGTGCCTGTGTAAACAGCATGTTGCACCTCATTCAGTTCTCCCAAGAGCGCCTGTGTAAAGCCCACGGACGCTTGGAAAGACTGGGTCCTGCTGAGTGCAGAACATGTATTCACTCCATACTCCATACTTACACCATGTTTAAACTTCAGAAATAAAACAAGACATATTAATGGGAAAGTAGTCTTTATCATATGTACAAGGATTTTAGTCTGGTGTTCAATTTACAGTAAACTAAATAAATGCTTCTCTGTATAAAGCTAGTACTGAACATCATGTGTATTCTGTATCAGCAGGTATGAGTTATTACTGATATCTGCCAATTGGCAGAATTGGCTGTTCTTATAAACAATCCTCTGCAGTGTCACTGTTTGTTTGAGATTCACCTTTTTTAATGGACTATATATTGCATATTTGGTTGGGACAGTGCATGTTAATGAACACACCTTTCCGCATTGTAGCCTTGGGCTGATTTGCATCCGTTGTCCCTCAGTCGCACTCACAAATACACACTCATTCACCATGAACTATTGTACATGTTTTTAGTGGTAGGGGGCACCGGAGCACCCAGAGGAAATCTACGCAGACACAGGGAGAAAATGCAAACTCCACAGAGTCTGCATATGGATTCCAACCAAGAAACTTCTTGCTGTGAAGCACAAGTGCTAAACGCTGTGCCAAAGTGCACTAGTAAGTGAAGTAAAATGGCAAAATAATGTCCATTGATATATCTTCATATACAGTATCTGCTATCAGCCGCAGCAGTAAGACAAATACACTTTTTTTTTTTATATGCAAATGACTCCCTAATTGAGTCCCTAATTGGCTAGACATTAGAGGATTTTGATATTTACTAATATATAAGAATTCTTTACATTATAAAAGGCTCAGGTCATTGTGAAGGAAAAACCGCTGTATATATTTTCTCACAATAGAATAATTTGCGCAGATCTGACTTGTTCTTCCATCTTGATCCTTGGGCCCTAAGGTCAAGAGCGCTGTGTTACCATGGAGATAATGTAAGTGGCCAAAGGGGAAGGTGTGAAGAGCGGCTGTGTCTGAGGTGGAAATAAACACGGCTTCTCGGTCGCGCCTTCAAGACGTCTCACTTTACACCTGCACGTATCCACGGAAACCAGTGGGCAAGCACAACGCAGGTTAGGTGAGAGGGGCTTTTCCACAGCAGACGCACTGGCACTGTCGCGCTTCACCCCGAGTTCACCAAACATCATCTGTCTCCATCCAGATGAAGTAAACTATCACATGCTGCAGACATTTATGAGAATATTAGAAATGTTATGGATGAAAGCAGTTATCCACTGAGCTATAGAAGGTCCCCCTCTGAGCCAAAGGACCAGGGATGTCAAAACAATTGTAGAAGTGAATTATGATCCTCAAACAATCATTTTCTCGGCGTTCAGGCTTCCTGGTCAATTGTATGACATGGTTTGTTGCTGGACTTGAAGAACAGGATTTCTTACCGTGAAATTGAGTTGTCTTTCCCCAGTGCTGATATTTACTATGTACGTATCAGCTCACGGCACCACAAAGAGAGAAACTCTCAATTTTTCATTCATGCTTATCTTTAAAGGTTCTACTGTGAAGGCAGAAATAGCTCCGGGTGCCGAAATCGCTAAATGTTTAAAGCATGAACAATTCAGTGATTTTTTTTGTTCTTGTAACAAACATGTCTAAATCATTTTCCAGAGAACTGTTACTTCATCCCACAGTGGGTACATTTCAGTGTTAACACAGGTTACAGAATGTGAATAGGGGGCACATAAACACAGAAGCATAATTGAATATTAAGTAAAGCACATCTATACAAATCTAATCTTTATCTTGAAAGGAAATGACTATTGTATATTTGTATGTGTGTCCAAGTTATACAATACAATACAATACAATTTATTCTTGTATAGCCCTAGGTCACAACAGAAGTCATCTCAGAGGACTTAACAAAACCATTGAAATCACCAACACAGGTCAGAGAATCAACAGTTAAAACACATGAAGAATACAGTATAAAGCACACACAGAAGAAAATGTCCATACATGTTGTATAAAGCTAAGTCCACTGATTCTGGTGTCATGATTTGAAAATAAAACTAAAGAGGCGACGAAATACAACAAATGGGTAATTGTAACCGTCTCTAAGCAGGCGTTGCAGATTTGCAACAGCTTCATATCTTATTAGCTATTTACTCCACAGCCATAATTTTGACCCTTTTTACTCGGAAGTACCACTGCTGGACTGCTGAATTTTCCACCTGCTCACCAGGGGGCAGAACTGTCTCACGACCAAAATGTCTCCTTAGTTTCATCAAAATGGTTTTTCTTGGTATCAATTTCAGTCAGTGTCTCCACCATCCTTGAATAATTTGAAACCAAAACTGCATAAAATGAAATAAATAAATAAATAAATATATTTCTCCTCTGGGTTTTCCCCCAGGTCAGCTCTATTTACCAGTGGGTCAATGTTGCAAATCTGCAACATCCCAGAATGCATTGCCCATGTCTCTCTCAAATATCCCCAAATAGATATTCCTGTCATGAAAAATGTATTTGGCCCTGAAAGGGTTAACAGAAAATTCTGGGTTTGATTTTGATTTCAAAACATTAATGTTGGCAAAAAATGTGTATCTGCCAAAACAGCTAGGCAAATTTTGAATATCAATGTTCCATCGCTGATTGAATTTGTTGCCACGCAAACCTTTGAAATTAGTAAAGAGCCAAGACCCAGGCAAAGATAACAATTTGATGAATATTTATTACTTGCTGCCAAAGAACACAAATCCACCTGCAGTTATTATTTGTTTTTTCTTGCTGTTCGCCTGTTTTACCAGATTATTCCACAAAAATCATCAATCACTGCGTAGCTGATGTGAATGCAGCTCGCTCATGTCATTGCAACCAAAACACAAGAAAAGCAGTGGCCTCTAAAGACCCATATAAACACTACAGACTGGCAGAAATTCCCATCCGCAACGCCAAGAGGTGTATCTTTTAAGTAAGGCCACCTGGAGCAAAACAAAAATACCTGAATTTTTCAAAAACAGCCTTTTTTCTCTTTGCTTTCATTTGTCTTCCCTCTTGTTTACGCATAAACGCACAGTGCCGAAGCTCAATACTTCAGAACTCACATTTTCGGTTTAATTGGTTGAAAAGCTGATGCACAACGCAAGTTAAAAAACACACAAGCGAGCTGAAGTCCATGTCGCCCGCGGCAACCGAAAACCAGGAGCTATTTGTTGTTGACATTTTCCCTGCTGCTTTTTCTGCTCCATTGAAACAGTGGCACATTCATGTTTGTATGCACATGTGCTTTCCCACTCTGCAGCCCGACAATATTGCAAAGTTTGAGCACATCTCACGGTTTGTAAGCACATAAATGCAAACAGCATCTTTGCACAACTGGAAAATGAGTGTATTGATGTAGCTGTGCTCAGTTGTTATTTGAGGTTAGGTACAGGATGTGTTCTCATTTGACCAACAGTTAACCAAACGGAAGAAAATTGCATTTGTCTCGGTCGGTTTTTACCTCTGCTGTCTGTGTCAATGCAAGGGAGTTAGATGAAAATGGATATTGATTTTCCATTCACAGAGATCCGACCTCAAACTTTTGAATCAATGATCAATGGACTTTTGACTTAGTGTTGTTCTGTCGTCATATTCTACATAATCAATAAGAAACGAAAAATATTATTAATGCTAACAGAGTGGCGGTAACCAGAAATAGCCGATGGTTGTGCCAAGGGAACCACTAAAGATTAAGATTAAGATCCTTTATTTGTATCACAGTGGGGAAATTTGTGGGGAAGTTATAGAACAGTAGGAATGAGGTGCACACAGCACAAGATCAGTGAACAATAGCTATACTATGAATTAAAGAATGAATGAATGAATGCTTTATTTCGAGCAATACAAAATACACATACAGTATGTTTTGTTTTATTAACAAAAAGTCAGCTCAAGGAGTGGGAAGAAGTTAAGACTTTTAAACTCTAATTTAAAAAAATAATTTAATTTTAAAATGAATTAGAATAAAACAAAATCACGCCTTAAAAAGAAAAAGTATAAAGTCTTTATCTTGAACACAATAATAATAAAGAAGTATAAACGTTTTGCATTTGGCAAAATAAGAAGCCAGTATAAAGTTCTGTGTATTCTAATGAAATGTATATGTTAGCAATAGCATCTGTATGTGTTAGCAGCAGTATGTTTACATCTGTACATGTTAGCAGCAGTATGTTTACATCTGTACATGCTAGCAGCAGTATGTTTACATCTGTACATGCTAGCAGCAGTATGTTTACATCTGTACATGCTAGCAGCAGTATGTTTACATCTGTACATGCTAGCAGCAGTATGTTTACATCTGTACATGTTAGCAGAAGTATGTTTACATCTGTACATGTTAGCAGCAGTATGTTTACATCTGTACATGCTAGCAGCAGTATGTTTACATCTGTACATGCTAGCAGCAGTATGTTTACATCTGTACATGTTAGCAGCCGTTTGTTTACATTTGACATGTTAGCAGAAGTATGTTTACATTTGTACATGTTAGCAGAAGTATGTTTACATCTGTACATGTTAGCAGCAGTATGTTTACATCTGTAAGGCAAGGCAAGTTTATTTATATAGCACAATTCATACACAAGGCAATTCAAAGTGCTGAACAAAACAAGATAGCATTAAAATCATAAATAATCACAGAACATTAAAAAGAAAGCTAAAAATATAAAATCTCTCAGTTGTATGCACAGCTAAACAGAACTGTCTTTAACCTGGTTTTAAACATTGTCAGAGAGGAGGCCTGTCTCACATCTTCAGGAAGATTGTTCCAGATTTTAGCAGCATGAATCTGAAAAGCAGCCTCCCCATGTTTAGTTCTGACTCTGGGCACTAACAGGAGTCCAGTCCCTGTGCTCCTCAGAGTCCGGGCTGGTTCATATGGGACTAACATGTCACAAATATATTTTGGTGCTAGGCCATGGAGAGACTTGTACACAAGCAGAGCTGTTTTAAAGTCTATTCTCTGAGCCACAGGAAGTCAGTGCAGAGACCTGAGGACTGGACTAATATGGTCGTACTTCCTGGTTCTAGTCAGGACTCGAGCTGCTGCATTTTGAATGTACTGCAGCTGTTTTACAGCCTGTTTGGACAGACCTGTGAGCAGGCCATTGCAGTAGTCTAACCTACTGGAGACAAATGCATGGATAAGAATCTCCAAGTCTGCTTTAGACACTATGTTTTTGATCCTGGCAATGTTTTTTGGATGGTAAAAAGCTGCTGATGTTACTGATTTGATGTGGCTATTAAAATTTAAGTCTGAGTCCAGTATTACCCCTAGATTTCTGACCTTGTTTGAAGGTTTTAGGGAGAGACACTGTAGGTGACAGATGACGCTCTCTCTTTGTTTCTGGGGACCAAAGACAATCATTTCAGTTTTGTCTGCGTTTAGCTGAAGGAAGTTGTTTTGCATCCACTCACTGATCTGTTGGATACAGTGAAGGAGTGAGTCCACTGGTCCATGTTCTCCTGCAGTCAGTGAGACATAGATCTGAGTGTCGTCTGCATAGTTGTGATAGGACACTTTGTTTCTGCGTATTAACTGACCTAACGGCAGCATGTAGAGATTGAACAGAAGAGGTCCCAGGATCGACCCCTGTGGTACTCCACAGGTCAGGGCCATATGATCTGAGACACAGTTTCCAATCTCCACAAAGTACTTCCTGTCTTCAAGGTAAGACCTAAACCAACTCAGGGCGGTGCCAGCGACGCCAACCCAGTCCTCTAATCTCTGTAAGAGGATCTCATGGTCGACGGTGTCAAAGGCAGCACTCAGATCTAACAGGATTAGGATTGAGACTTTGCCTGCGTCAGTGTTCAGCCGGATATCGTTTGTAACCTTAACGAGAGCAGTCTCAGTGCTGTGGTGGGGTCTAAAGCCGGACTGAAACATATCAAATGAGTTGTTGATTATAAGTAATCTAGTAAGCTGTAGGTAGACAACTTTCTCAAGGACTTTCCCCATAAATGGCAGATTTGAGATGGGACGATAGTTGTTAAAGGACAACTCACCCTCAAATCCACTTTTTTTTTGCTGATAAACGGTATAAATGAGGTTCCAACAGTGTTGTATACATATCCTGGTCATAATTTTGTCACTTTGGTGCAAATTAGTTGAAAGTTAAATTTTCTGCCTAAAACCGTCTGTGAGGCGCCATCTGCTGGCAACCTGTATTACTACATTTGAATTTTGAATCTCGCGCCAACACTGGCGCGGCAGCAAGACCTGACGTCTGAAGCAAGACCTGACGTCAGCAGCCCCCCGCCCAGAGCTATATAAATGGCCCAGTCTCGTTCACGCCCCCTTTAGTCCTCCAGGCTACGCCCATTCAGAGGAAGATTTGAACAGGAAATGTGAGCGACGTAAGCTCCGAGGAGCGGGGTTGAGAACCACTTTAAGTACCGTAGCATCCAGACTGCTCTTTTTTTAGCAGGGGCCTGATGACTGCAGTTTTCAGGGCCTTTGGGAATATTCCAGAATGAAGGGACATGTTTACTATCTGTGTGAGTGAAGGTAACAGACTGCTCAGAACAGACTTCAGAAATCTAGTGGGTAGTACATCCAAGCTGCATGTGGAGGAGCTCAAACTGGAGATTATTTCTTGGACAGTTTGATCATTTACAGGTGCAAAGTGAGTTAGCTCAGCAGTATGTTTACATCTGTACATGTTAGCAGCAGTATGTTTACATCTGTACATGTTAGCAGAAGTATGTTTACGTCTGTAACAATACAGTCCCAATCAAACATATTTTGCACAATTGGATCTTAACCCCACTGTGGGACGAATAAAGGAATTCTTATCTTATCTTTTAATGGTCCTCAACCGTTTGGTAGATCACCTTTTGAGACACTAAGCTTGGAACTGAACTCTCCCTCTTTGTTGCATCTCACTTGGTTTTAGGCACTTTTACATCAAACTGCATCCCAGCCATTTGGTAACAGCCTATGATCAACAGCATAGGGGTTAAAAAGCATAACAACAAATTATTTGTGTTAATAGTGTCCTACATCTCAGAATATCCAAAAAAGACAAACATTGACCAGAGTTCCAGATGGTAAACACCTTTCACGCAGCCGTGGTCACCACAAAATCACCTCATGGAGCATGCTGCAACGATTCTTTATAGTTCAACAATAAATGTAAAGCGAGTTCATGCTTGCAGGATTATTTGGAGGTGTGGTATTCAACTTTTGATCAGCAGTTACCCTGACTCCTTCAGTTTAATCGTTGTTTTCAATAAGTAGCTCTTTTCACTCTGATTTCTTGTTTTTGCATGTAGAAGCTTAGAACCTTGTTGAGATGCAACCATTGCAAAATGAGTATTTGTTGGTGCTTTTTTTCAAGTGGTCCTAAAATGATTGGGACTGTATTCAAATGAAGTCAAGGAGCAGCCTTTTAACCACCGCGGGTGAGTGGAAGGCCCAAAAAGGAGTTTGCTAAAAAAGGGTTAGGGTTCAGTATTTTATCCATTTTATGTTTATAACCAATTTAAATAGTTTTCTACTTACGTAAGTATCAAAACAAACTTTGATTATTGTCATATTTTGTGTCTTATTTTTGTAGGTGATAACAATAACTTTAACCTTTAAGAATGCAGGACACGGGTGAGCATGAGCGGGTCTAACCGGTGCATGCATTCAATACTTTTTCACAAATAAATTAAATATATTTTAACAAATGACCTATTCAATCAATCAATTTCTTTCAGAAATTTTTAACAATTCCAAAAAAAATTCAGGCACTTGGGAAATAAATGTCGAAATAAGCTTTTAGAAGCCTACCCTTTTGTATACATTAAAACATAACTTCAAAATTAGAGATTTACTTACATTTCAAGCATTTTTTGTTACATCTGTAGATATATTCTGTGCATTTAACAGGAAGAAGAAAATGTCAAGTGCCTGTTTCCATGTACAGTATACAACATTGAAAGCACCCTGTTCTGAACGTGCGGTCAATGCCTACATACGTGTGAATGTCCAGGCCGTTCGATGAGAGCTTCTGCTTGTACTTGGAGTGGTCTTAGCATATTTCTTCAATTGCAGCATGGCCTTTTGTTAACCTACTCTCCTCACTGTACTTTATCCCCCCGCATCGCTCTGGCGCTGACAATTGGCTGCATAGTCGTCTCATAGTTGGTATCTCTTCTCTCACTCCGCCTGTGTCATCCTGCTTTTGTGGAGCCTGTTGTAGGAGTGGGAAAGAGCAGGAGACACACTAGTGGGATAAAAGAATGGTTTTACATAATTAAACAGATAGAAGTGATTACAGCAGCTTATCCGCAGAGCACGAACTGCGCACATACAGCCTCATTATGAAGTTAAAGACTAACTGTTGCTGATGGCTTAATTACAGTTTCACAGTGGAAGCGTTGTTTTAGCACCATCGCAACAGTTTACACAAAACATTATCCCGACTCCAGACGAGGAGCTGCCTACTCTCCTCAAATCTAATTGAGGCTTTTATATTTTTGAATGCAGGATTCTCATGAGAAAATAACCACTGACCAAACAGGATTTTGTCATCTTTATCTCTATTGCTTATAACATAAAGATGGGATTATGATGGAATATAAATCTCTGAATTAATGATACATTTTATATTAATTGGTTTTAATCAAAAAGTTGTGCAATGTATCCTTAAATGCTCAAATGAATGGCCATCATCCTGGGGCGTTGTCGTGGATAGATCCGGATAATGCTGTACTTATAGTAGCTGGTGTAAATTGGACTGTTGCCTTGAGGATGCTGTGGTCCCTGCTCTGACGGTGAGCAGCTCTGGGGCTGCGGCAGACTGTGGACTCAGCACTCCACATCAGCGTGAGCTCCTGCTCCACGACTGTCTCTGCATTATTGAATCACCGAGTGGCCTAAAAACCTCACACTGGACATGACCTGGAGGAACATGCAGATTTGATGACTCGGATGAGATGCGGAACAAACAGTCAGTTCTGATTGGATTAAATGTGGATTGTGAAATGTTGTCCTGCTACCACTTGAAGGGGTGTCTGAAGATGTGTATGTCACATGCACAATATCACACCTCTTCATACAACCTTAAGGCACATAAGTGCACACGCCATGCTCCCTCCCCTCAAGGCCTTCATTAGATAAAAGGAAAACAGCTCTTTCCCGAGCTGCAGTGCAATTATTCAGTGTAGCCAAGCATGTCTGTGTGTGACAAAGCAAATTGCTTTTTCACTGTGCTTTTCCTGGTACAGATAGAGCTTCAGAATCTGCGGGAGCTTCACACTGCTGCTTCAGCCTGGACAGATATGGCACTTATTTACCCCACTGTGTCCATGTTTACACCACTCCACTATTGCAGGGCATTTTCTGTCCCACACTATTCTGCTCTTGTTTAAGGTGATCAGTCAGCTTAGTGCGTCTCAGGGAAATCTGCTGTGATTGATAGTAACGTACTGTAATATACAATGCTAGAGTCTGCCTCAGAGGGAATTAATACTGTTGTATGCACAGAATAATCCCAAACTCACACAGACACCAACTGACTTATGTAAGCGTAATGTGTGCTTATTAACTACTAAAGAAGTTCAGTGTCTACAGGATAAGTCTTAATCCATCCATCCATCCATCCATTTTCTACCCTTTAATACATTTCTGGGTCAGGGGGGTGGCAGTCAGAGATGCCACCCGAGTCTCATAGCACCAGCCCCTCACTGACCCTCTGCAGGTGGTGAGTCCACAGGAGTGCCACAAGTCTTAATCCCTGTATAACAAATCATAACAAATGGTTGTTTTAAACTGTATCTGTTTGTAAATGTTCAGCGTCTTGACCCAGGACCACACTCTGAGAAATGTGATTGAAGCTAAATTTGATTGAAAGTGATAAAAAGAAAACGGTCTTTTTCAGGTGTGACAGATAATTATCCTTGCGTCATGTTAAGGCGGGAAGCGAGGAGTTCATGGCCGCCACCGCTCTTTATTTATCTTCTTTCTGTTCCCTCCAGTAGGCCCCGATCGATAAGAGCGACTGGGAGCGCAGGACGGACAGAAAACAAGCCAAGTGCAGAGAGACAGAGCAGAGCGAGCACAAGGACGGAGCAGAACGTCAGATTTATGTTCACAGCTCTCACTCTGTGGCCACACACCACAAGATGAATGCTTATGGGACGCCCCAGAGTCTCCCCTGTGATTATCCAGCACCTCCATTGATTTTGTAATGATTTTGGATGTTACTGAAATATTGGCTGGTCATAGGTGTTCTTTTAGTTTATGATGACACTTACAGCTGATAGGAAAAGAAAACGCGCAATAAATATCTGGCATTTATTGCACAGCATTATTTCTTGTTCTCAACACTAGCTATTTTTTGCACATTGTCCTGTCAATCTTCTTAAGAATATAAGCGAAAACTGTAGTTTACATTTGTGTTATGTCCAAAAAAACAAGACTAGCCTACACTTTAAAATGTCTTATCATTTATGTAAAGGATATCAGTTTACGCAGTGCATTTTTTACTGATTGTATTACCAATCTACACTTAGGGGTCATTATGCAAATATTGTAGCCACAGCAGCCCTGGGGTAAACTGACAAGAGTAGGCTACCAGTCTAGAACTCTGTTTCCAACAACCACCATCAGTTATTCATCCCCCCAGTTTGATGAAGGAGGAAGAGTGAAGTATGATGCTAACCAAGGCCGGTACTGCTTAAATTCACAGGTATGATGAGTTCAGGCTTTGACGATCGGTATAGACACAAGATACGAATGTCAATCTGCATCTATTCGCCTGTGTGTGTTTGTGTCTGCTGCTCGTCTCCATGGAGATAGACATATGTAATGATACAGATGTGGAACATTGCAGGCAAAATATTCCTTTGAGAGCTGGAAACAAAGCCAAACATTATATCAAGTTAAAGTTACATATTAAAATGTGTGACTATAGTTTTAAACGTGTCTGTTTTCATTAGGGGTGTTCGGACTTGGAAATATATCACGACATACAATCCTGTTATTCTCATATCAATTCAAAGTAATGCATCACAATTATAATTGTTATCTTAATCATTCAAAGATGCTTCCAAAGTCTTATTTAAAAACACATTGTGACCTATCTATTGTGATTGATAGATCCTTGTGCCGGGCCAAGTATGTACATTTCCTTTACCAGATACGAGGAAATGCACATCCCTAGTTTCCATAGAGATACAGTTTATTCAAGCCAAAGATAAAACAGACTATGATCAAGTGGAAGCATATACAAATGTCTACCATTACAAAATATTCATGATATATGCTTGTCAGTTTTAACCACATGTGCCTGGAATATATAATTTACCACTGCATTGTAGTGGCACTCACATTTCGAAAGTGAGAAGAGATGAAAATAGCTGGATGGCATTGAAAGAGCGAAGGCTTTCTGAAGGTTTGCTTCTATAGCATTCCAACTGATAATAAGTCTGAGCACTGGCCTTGAGGAAGTCACTGACCATTGTAACGCGCATTTTTTCCACCAAAATGTCTTTAGAGTTTTGATCCTCTCCACAGAGACGTAGCTCGCACCTCATTCAAGAATCAATTCTGCTCTGTCCACCGTTGTCTTTTACATTTAAAACCCTCCCTCAATTATTCTTGGGACGTTCATATCTGCATTACGTGACAAGCTCGTCTATTCAAAGTGACTGCTCATTTCGCCCTCTCTTCTTCCACTAGAATCACTCTGAGGCACTCTGAAGACGAGGGCAGAGGGATGGAGTGTATGAAGACTGTTTACTGAGTGTTACTGCCTGCACAAGAGGGTTTGTAATGTGCCATGTGATGACAAGTGTTGGGGCCAATGCAAGTGTTCAAGAGGCCTCGTTTCTTTTTTTTTAATTGGAGGATATTTATGTGTGTGCTTTTAATTTTACATTTAATAGACAAGACACACACATTGAGCAGGATGTCGGGGAAATCAAAATCCAGATCCATGCTGATAATGGTCTTTACTGAACTCCATTTCACATGACTTCAAATCATACCTGAAATGTGCAACTGTGCACAGTATATTTATATTGTCAAGTTGTCAACTGGATACATGTGTGGGCTTTAATGATAGTGTAGTAATAAAACAATTGTAGTGTAACAAATAAAATAGTAATGATACTGTTTTATTTGTTTTATTTTTGTCTTTTAATGTTGTTTTATGTCTGTATTTGTCTGTGCACACTGGAGACTTTTTGCTAATGTATTCCAATGTTTTTTTTTTTACTGCAAATGGCAAATGAACTGAATCTGAATCTGAATCTGTGTCCTCTCTGGATTTATCAGAGATGGATACAAACTCCCACAGTGAGTTTGAGTCCCATTGATGACTGCTGCCGTTGTGTCCTTGGGCAAGATACTTAACCCCATTTTGCCTGAAGCCCCCGCTGAAAGACCAAGGCTATGTCATGGAGCAGCCATCCTCCTGTCGAGTCACCACCTGCAGAAGGATCAGAGAGGGGCTGGTGCTATGCGAACTGGGTGGCATCTATGGCCACCCCCCGACCCAGAAATGGATTGAGGGGTAGAAAATGGATGGATGGATGGAAAAGATACAAAATCTTGTCATGTTGAAGGTTTTTCTCTTGGCTTCTCTTGGTTTCTTGGTTACATATATATCATAGCTTAATTACTATTCACCTTAAAGTTAAATATTTTAAATAAAAAACAATGTGGAGAGTGATTCACAGAAAGGGCAAAACATTCCACTAAATTGACTAACAACCAATATGACAGAAGCAGTGACAAAGGGCAGCCTTGGCGGAGGCCAACATGCCACGGGAACAGGTCTGACTTACTGCCGGTGATGAGAACACAGATCTGGCTCTGGTCCTCAGCAGAGGACCCCGGACCCCGTACTCCCGGAGAACCCCTCAAAGGACAACCCGAGGAACACGGTCGAATGCCTTCTCCAAATCCACAAAGCACATGAAGACTGGTTGGGCAAACTCCCATGAACCCTTGAGTATCTGATGGAGAGTACAGAGCTGGTCCAGTGTGAGAACCACACTGCTCCTCCTGAATCCAAGACTCGACCATCAGTCAAAGCCTCCTCTCCAGTACCTTGGAGTAGACCTTACCGGGGAGGCTCAACAACAAATATGTTTATCCATATTAATAAAAGAGTGTGAACTGGTCAGCACTCCTGCGTGTATCCTAAGGCAAGATACATCACTCACATTGCCTCTGAATCTGCTGTGAATGAGTAGCTGTCACGGGGTTCAATGGCGCAAAATGGCAGCCTCACTTCTGTCAGTCCTCTTCAGGGCACCTGTGGCTAGTAGCTATCCATCACTGTGAATGAAAAATATAATGTAAAGCAATGTCCATCAAGCAATTCATAAAATCAATGCATGATAAAAAAAGATTGGATAAGAAGACTTGTATGCATTTTTGCAATATTGTGATCCACAGATCTAACACATCCATGTCGTATCACCTGATTGTTTATCAAAAACATTTAACTGCAGCAACATCATCTTCAGAGGAAGCCTTCAGCAGAAGCCTTTTTCTGAAATGTTCAAATTAAACAAATCTCTGTTGACACTGTGAGGAGATAAAAAGTGGACTTGAGTTTAAGGATATGCTAATGGTTCAAGCTGTTTGTTTGAAAAGATCCACCTTTCCAGAGTGCCTACTCTTGCGTGGAGTCCGTCTCTTGTCTTTCTCTTGTCTTGGGTCCTTGTCTAAAGCTGCTCCTTTGCAATTTCCAGTCTGAGCCACATCGCAGGTCAGGTCATTTTTCAATATCGAAGTACAATTTGTGTTATGCGTCTGCTGTGTAAGTATAGTCTGCATGTAATTGGGCCAGAAAGTAAGTTAGTCCTTGACATTATTATATTTAGTGTGTATCACAATGTCACAACGTCATTCATGAGTGTGTTATTCATTCACTCCTCAGCCTCACAAATGGACACTGACCACCACCAAACAATCAATTATCCACAACGCTGATGTAGGAGAACCTGGTGTTATGGAGGTCTCACTCACAAGCCGCCACCAGATCTGAGATTCCAGAAGAACAAACAAATAGAGCAATCCGAAAAGAGAAGTTTTTCAAAACATGATTATTATGACCATTTGCCATTGAAACGCAGCAATTCACAGACTTGTAGGGCTCTTTTCCAATACTATGGTTTGTGCACATGGACCATACATAAAATACAATTGTGTTTCCTCAGTCACTAAAACAGCACTGTGCCTCGCCTTGTTAGGTTTCGACTGTGTCTGTCAATAAAGTGTTTTTGAAAGAGAAACAACCAGAGGAAATTATCACATGTGCAAGACAGGGCTTCAGTCTGCAGAACTGGAACACAAAGAAGAAAAACATATTGTGCTTTTGTCTGATTTATAGTGATAATGTCCTAAACCACATGGAAAATTATAATATACTCATTTTAAATGTTCACTTGCATTAATGATCTAAAATTAGCTAATGGTTCTTTTTACAGAACATCACCAGCCGATCACATTTCATTTGAGCCAAAATGCCTTTGTAATGCTTCTAAATCATCATAGTATCACACTGAACAAAGTAGGAAAAGGAAAGTGTAATGGAGATGATTCAAAAATGGGAGATATGTCAGAGCAATGGCATTTTTGTTTTAGTACAATATAAAAATGACAATGTAAAAATCCCTCTAAAACAACTCTTGAAACTCAGGCTATATCCACACGAAGACAAAACGCTTATAATTTCAGAAACTTTTTCTGTAAACACGGAGTTAGCTCAGTAAATGTGTGCGTCCATATGAATGTAGTCAATACGCCTGAAAACGCTGTGAAACTATGCCAGACCTGTTGGTGGCGCTGTGACGCAATGACGGGATCAAGCCCAAACTTCCGTGGGCATGCGCGGAATTTTGTAAACAGACAACATGGCGAGTGGGCGAGCTGGTACTACATTAGTATGGACGGACGATGAGGTTGAACTGTTGCTTCGGGTCACACTGGATTACAAAACCAACAAGCTACGTTGTTGTTGTCATTATTTTCTGAGTGCGGCGCATGCGTGCTTTAACAAGAGGCGGGGCGATGACGCAAGCGTCTCAGATACATTGCGGAGAGGCAGTAACCACGGAGCGGCATATACGGAGTTTTGAAATCTTTCCACTCTGGGACCTAGTTTCAAAAATGTTCGTTTACACCCCCCCAAAACGCCGGCCTCGTATGGACGATACACTGGATTGATAAAGTATTTTTGCGTTTAGGCCTGAGCTTGACTTCGTGTGGACAGGGCCTCAATTTTACCAAAGTCGCCTTGAAGGGAAAGGAGATTGAAAAGAGATGACCGAAAAAGGACAGTATGAATTATTTTCTGTGAGGTATGTTCCCAGATGGAAGGTTACAATACCATGATTAAAACTCAACTTTTTCTACCTTTTTTGGCCTTCACGTTTGAATCCACATTTACAATTATCCAACTTCTTTTGTGAAATACAGGCTGTTTGACCTCTACATAAACCCCATTACCTGTAACATATAACTCGTCGACATGAGCGGCAGTTTTCTCCTAGCATCTCATGGTTTAGTTGCAATCGTAGTAATCATAGTTATGTTTATCAAGGGTTTGTCTGTGTGCAAAAGTGATTATTTGGAGCAAACTAAATAGCTAAAATTGTACATGCTATTTTACCTGGAGGGAGAAATATACCCCAGAGAGCGCATTCTACATGGATAATGCTAATCTATTGACATTTTTTAAAACGTCCACACAGCTTCAGATAATTGTGCTGAATTAATAAATGTATCATTGAAACTTTATCTTTAAAATGCTCCTTGAATATAAATAAGGACTAAAGATCCATCCCTTACACCTTTCTTACACAGATTGTGGCTTTTAGCACCGTATAAATTCACTGAAGTGCACTCAATGCGATAACTAGGTCGCCTTGTAATAGATTTTTAACATTCTTTGCGGGTTATTAAATCTAAAGAAAGTCACACAAACTCCAGGGATTTAGAACTTATAAAGTGAATTTTCTTGTGCTGCCAAGAAAGTGTGTGCGAGTGTGCGTGTGTATGTGTGTGTGTGCGTGTGCAGGTGTGTGTGTGTATTTATGTGTGTTTGTGCCTGCATGTGTGTGTGCCTAAATGTGTATGTGTGTGAGTGTGAAGGTGTGTTTGTGTGTGTTTGTGCCTGCATGCGTGTGTGCCTGATTGTGTACGTGTATGTTTGCATGTGTGTGTGAACGTGTGTTTTTGTGTCTGCATGCGTGTGTGCGTGAATGTGTCTGTGTGCGTGCTGAATGCGTATGTATGTTTGCAAGTGTGTGTGTCTGTGCTTGCATGTATTTGTGTATTTTAATGTGTGATTGTTTGTGTGTGCATGTTTCCACGTGTGTGCACATGCGTTTGTGAGTGCGCACGTGTATGTGTCCTTGTGTTTATGTGTGTGTGCAGTATGTGTATCTGCTTGCGTGTGTGTGTGAATGTGTATGTGAGTGTGTGAGTGTGTGTGTGCACGTGTGTGAGGGAAAGTCTGTGTGGGTGTATCTGTGTGTGTGTGTGGGTGTGTGTGCGTATGTGTGTGGGTGTGTGTGTGTGGATGTGGGTGTGTATGTGTGTGTGTGTGTGGATGTGCACTTGTTTTCAACTCCTGGTGGGTTCCATAACCTGAGATTCCACTCACGTCATGGGGACTGGTTTTACGTGGTGGGGCCCGAACACCGGACCCCACTGGTCCAAGCTTAATAATCAATGGGTAATGCTTTTCTAACAGTCCTGATGCAGTCTCTGCAAAAATATGGAAAGGACCCCTGGAGGTTTACTTTCCTGAAAATAGTGTGTTATGTGTCGGAACCCTGGTGGTGGATTGCGGGATATCAAGGAGGGGCACACTGGGGCAATTTCAGTCCAGCAGGCTGGAGCCAATCATGGAGCAGCACAACAGAGGAAATCAGGTGTCAGGCTAGAAAAGGTGCAAGTGTGTGGTTAATTAGGCTGCAAGAAATCATGGAGGAGCACACTGAAGCGCACGCTTACAAACCACTGGTAAGTGCTGACTACAAATTATGACTTCAAATTGTTATATAGAATTATTACTAATTATTTGTTGTTTGTGCAGCTTAGTCAAGAGTCCCTAATTGATGAAGTCGACTCAGATTCTGACGATTTAACTGTCAAGAAGAAACCTGTAAAAAAGTATGGAAAAAGAAAAATCAAAAACACTTTTCTTCAAGACTCGGAAAGTGACGAACCAAAGGCAAATAAGATTGTTATCATGCAGCTGCAAAAGAAGAAAAATGGGGGGAGAGTTTACAGCAAGAGGCACTTCTGCCTCTACTGTTCAATGTCCTGCCACAAAATGTCCCGTCATTTGACTAGAAAACATGGAAATGAAAGTGACGTAGCCAGAGCATTGGCTCTACCTGTGAAATCTAAAGCACGTAAACTTCAGTTTGATTTGATCAGGAATAGTGGAAACCGTGAGCACAATTTTGAGGTTTTAAAGGCCGGCATTGGAACTTTAGTCCCAGCTAAACAGCCAAATTCCCCAATTAAATCCAGTGAGTTTTTGCACTGTATAGACTGTGGGGCATTGCTTAAGCGAAAGTGGCTGTGGAGGCATGTGGCCAGGTGCCGGCTTTCACAGAAAGATACCCAGGCTAAACCAGGTAGAAGTAGGGTCCAGTCCCTCTGCTCCCTAGCCCAGCCTGTACCGGAGGGCATCAGCAAAAAGCTGTGGTCTTTAATTTCGGCAATGCATCAGGATGAGGTCACGGGTGTTGTCAAAGCAGAAAAGGGGATTCTGAGACTCGGAGAGCACCTGTACTTAAAACACGGGCATGATAAGACTAAGCATGATTACATTAGGCAGAAAATGAGAGAAGTCGGTAGGTTAATTAACGAAGCAAAAACGGCAGGGAAACTGAAAACAATTAAGGATTTCTTTATTCCTTCCAAATTTAACCATGTGATTGCTGCAGTCAGGTCTGTGGCTGGATATGATGAGGAAACAAATCAATACAAGACTCCATCCTTGGCCCTCAAACTCGGCCATAGCCTCAGCAAGCTAGCAGATATTCTTGAATGTGACTCAAAAATAGAGCATTGTGTTGATGAACTATTTATTAAAAACCTCCAACGAAGCCAGCTGCTTTTTGAGAAGAGGTGGGACGTCTGTGTTTCTTCTGCTGCCCTACAGACCCTCCGGCAAGCCAAGTGGAACACTCCGGACCTGCTCCCTCTGACTGAGGACGTTGGAGCCATGCATGCACATATTGAGGTATGTCGACCTGAATATGTGCAAAGCCTAATAAGTGAGCCAACGTCTAAGCATTGGTCTAAACTGGCAGTTTTGACTCTTTGTGAGGTCATCATTTTCAATCGAAGAAGGGAAGGTGAGGTTTCAAAGATGCCACTGACAGCGTTAACCTTAAGAAGTAAGACTGGGATCCATTCTGACATTGCTCTGGGACTGTCCCAACTTGAGAAAAAGCTGTCTCAGCATTTTCAACGCATTGAAATTAAAGGGAAAAGAAGTCGGAAAGTGCCGGTTCTTTGACTCCTGAAATGATTGCTTCAATGGAGGTGCTGGTGGAGAACAGAAGGGCCTGTTCCATCTCTGACCATAACCCATACTTCTTCTCCCGCCCGGGCGCAGACACCCACATCAGGGGATCAGACTCCCTACGCCAGGTAGCCAAAGAATGTGGTGCGGTGCATCCAGAGATGCTATCCTCAACCAAACTTAGAAAGCACATGGCTACTATGTCTACAGTTCTCAATATGAAAGAGAATGAAATGGACATACTAGCTAACTTCCTCGGCCATGACATTCGCATCCACAGACAATATTACAGACTACCAGAGGGGACACTGGAGCTGGCCAAAATCAGCAAAGTGTTAATGGCCATGGAGCAGGGAAGAGTGACGGAATTCAAAGGAAAGAGCCTCGACCAGATACAAATTGAGCCTGAAGGTAATTCTTGATATTATTAAAATATGTATAATTTTTTTCCCCTAAAGGCCACTTGTATTTATATCTTCTGTGCTACAGGGAGAGCAGTAGAGATCCTCTCACAAACGGACGGGCTAAAAGAAACTTCAAGCGGAGAACCTTCAACCATTCATCCAGATGCACCCCATGGTAGTGGCAGTGCCCCTTCTGGTAAGTGTACCAGGTGGGGGATTACAGCCAGGCTGCTTGGTCCTAACCCTGGGAGTGTATATTGCTAATATATTTTTTATTTCTCTCCCTAGAACGTGTAAGAAAGCCATGGTCTGCATCTGAGGTGAAGGCTGTGGAGAAGACCATGATGCCTTTCATACAGACTGGAAAGGTCCCTGGGAAGTCTCACTGCCTGGCCTGCATTAAAGCCTCATCAGATGACCTTAGACATCGGACATGGAGTGGCATTAAATTCTATGTCAAAAATAGAATCACTGCAATTCGAAAAAAAAAATTAAAATATAATTCCTTTAAAAGAGTTGTTTGTTTTCTATTGACTGTTTTGTATTACTTAAAGTAAGTAAAGTCAGACAGGTGTGTGTGAGTGAACTGCACCGTTCTGCAGGGCTGCTCTGTGCACCTTTTTAGTAAACTTTTAAGCGCGTTTTTATTGTTCAGTTTTTTAATATATCTGAGTGTTTTATCTTATTAATTCAGTGGTTTCAGCAAATAGCGCTTAGTCCCGACTGAAACCCACTAGTAGCACAGAGGCTAACACAAGCTAACAAGGACATGGAAAGTGACAATGAAATTGGCTCAAACATGCACAATATTAGTCGCCTCACCTTGGAGCTCCGTGAGAGCGACCGTGCCACCATTGCAGAACTACGAAAAGAAGTCCTTCGTCTCACCGCAGAGTTGAATGAGAAACAATCTCTAGTGTCCAAACTTTTTGAAGTCGCTGGTGGGCAGCATTCACGGCTTATGTCACTGAGCGCTGCATATTGTGACACTGTCGTGTGGGAGAGATCCGTCAGCTCCGGACCCTCCTGTTCTACACCTAAGCGCCCGGCTCCGAATAACGATCCCGCGGATTCCGAGGAGCCATCCTGCGCCGTGGCCCATGTCCTGAGTCTGGCAAACCGCTATGCAGCCCTCTCCACTGACATCCCGGCCCCCTCAGCAGAATCCCTGGACACTGCAGCGTACTCTACTGCTCGAGGATCCAAGTCCACTACGAGGAAAACGCTCCTAAAGGAAGCAGTCCTCAGGCGAAAGAGCGGTCCACCGGCCATGTTGGCCTGTTCCCCTTCTTTGACCCCAGTGCAGCAGCCTCAGACTGGGGTAGCGAGCCATCATCACCACCGCTCACCTCCACCGGGTCAGCAGCAGTGTCCAGAGCCAGCCCCGCTCACCGCTCCAGCGTCCCCGAGCACACAGCGTGGGTCGCCTGTAGCTGAGAGTCAGCACCCCCGCTCCTCCTCTCCATGTGTTCAGCGGCGCTCGGGTCCTGCTTCGGGTGAACCCGCTGGTTCCGTCCACCGAGCTCCTTCTCCGAGGCCGCGTCAACGTCCACTCTTCGCCCCGACCACTCTGATTATTGGAGATTCCATCGTGAGACACGTCCACTTCTTTAACGCGGTCACTCGCTGTATTCCCGGAGCTACTGTACCAGACCTGCTCATACGTCTCCCTCCTCTGCTTCAGTCCCTGCCTGATACCGTTTCCAAGGTAGTCGTGCATGTGGGAATTAACGACATGAAACTTCAGCAGTCAGAAGTCACTAAGAAACATTTTATGGATCTGTTCCACCTCCTTCAATCCTCCGGATTATCTGTTTTTATTTCTGGTCCAATCCCGACTGTAAACAGAGGTGACTGCCTCTACAGTCGTGTTGTGGCGCTGCATATGTGGATCCAGGCTACATGCAGCTCTTTTAACTTTGTCTTTGTGAATAACTTTGCCCTTTTCTGGAAACGTTACGAAGCCTATCGTTCAGACGGATTACACCCAAACAGATACGGTAGCAGCCTGTTGATGGACTACATGCGTTATGTTGTTCGGTGCTCCCCGGGGGGGGCGTGACTGTTTACATCTGAGCCCCCTCGGACCCCACCGCACTCCCCCGCCTCCTGCTCACCAGCACCGGGTGAGTACAACGGTGCAAACACTGCTCCCTGTCCGTCTGGCAGTGCATTACCAGTCCAAACACTGAACTGTGCTGACTCCCTTCTGACTCTGGGAGCTAAAGAACAACAACAAGGGTTTTCACATTTTAGGCCAATTGAGACTGTGTGTGTTCCTCGCACCAGCTCAAAAATGTTTTTAAATTCTAAAAAACGAAATCAAAACAGGACAGCAATTAGACGGTCCAACCCTGCAAATCTAATTTCTGTTCCCTGTAGAAATCAATCAACCACATTAATCGACTCTGACGTTATTTTTAAACTTGCTATGCTTAATGTCAGATCTCTATGTAACAAATCATTTTTAATTAATAATTTTATCACTTCTTATGATCTTGATTTTATGCTTATGGCTGAAACATGGCTGGACCAAAATACAGGAAATGCAGTTCTAATAGAAGCAACACCACCCAATTTTAAATTCGAATCCGAAATACGAGAAAACAAAAGGGGGGGAGGCATAGCTGCAGTTTTTAGAGAGCACTTTGTCTCTCATAGAATGCCCCTTGGAAATTTTTCATCGTTTGAGTATATTTCTTTTAAAATGGAACAAAAGCAATCTTCTACTCTTTTCATTGTCCTGTACAGGCCACCACAGTCATGTTGCGATTTTATTGACCATTTTACTGAACTACTTTCATTCGTGTGCACAGATTTTGATAGTTTAGTTATTACAGGTGATTTTAATGTACATGTTGATAATGTTGATGACAGAAATGCAAAGGAGCTGGCTTCTGTGTTTGAGACCTTTGGTTTCATTCAGCACGTGAGTGGCCCCACCCACAGCAGGGGGCACACTCTTGACCTGCTAATTACAAAGGGGGTTAATGTATCAAATGTTAATGTAGTTGATGTTGCTTTGTCAGATCATTTCTGTGTATTTTTTGACATGTGTTTTGCTAGCAAACCACCAGCTGAATTTACAATTGTTAGAAGAAGACACATACATGAAAACACAAGTGAACTGTTCATGGGAATGCTAAATTTTGAGAAAACTCCATGCTCTACTGTTGATGAATTGTATAACTCTGTCACCACCAGTGTTCTGACTGTTCTGGACGCCATTGCTCCTGTGACGGTTAAAATAGTTACCAGTAAGAAAAAGGCCCCATGGACTAAGGCAGACTCGGTCAGGGCACAGAAGCAAGAGTGCCGGAGGGCCGAACGGAAGTGGCGAAAGTCCAATTTCCAGGGCGATTATGGAATCTTTAAAGTTGAGTTGGGTGAATTTAACCGGGTTCTACGTAGAACAAGAGAAATGTATTTTTCTGACATTATTGGAGGTTGCAGTAACAATTTTTGTGTTATGTTTTCAACAGTTGGTAGATTAACGAACCCCCCTGTAAAGTTGCCCCTAGAATTTTCCTCTAAATCTAGGTGTAATGAGTTCGCACAGTTTTTCGATGACAAAGTACAAGGAATCAAAAACACTATCACCCCCACAGCACGTATAACAATGCAACAGCCAGAGAAGCTTTTTGAGCTAACTCACTTTGCACCTGTGGATACTGAAACTGTCAAAAAGATAATCATGAGTCTGAGCTCCTCCACATGTAGCCTGGATATATTGCCCTCTAAATTTCTGAAGTCCGTCCTGAGCAGTTTGTTACCTTCACTGACACAAATAGTAAACATGTCTCTGTCGTCAGGAACATTTCCTATGGCCCTAAAAACAGCAGTCATAAGACCTCTCCTAAAAAAGAGCAGTCTGGATCCTGCGGGACTTCAAAATTATCGCCCCATATCGAATCTGCCATTCATTGGAAAAATTCTTGAAAAAGTGGCCTCCCAACAACTTACTGAATTTTTAACAATGAATAATTCTTTTGATATGTTCCAGTCTGGGTTTAGACCCCACCACAGCACTGAGACCGCTCTAGTGAAGGTAACAAACGACATTCGACTTCACACTGATGCAGGTAAAGTCACAGTTTTGGTCATGTTAGATCTTAGTGCCGCGTTCGACACTGTCGACCATGAGATCCTCATGCAGAGACTGGAGGACTGGGTTGGTGTCACTGGCACAGCCCTAGACTGGTTTAGGTCTTACCTGGAGGATAGGAAGTACTTTGTGGAGATTGGAGACTGCGTCTCAGATCATGTGGCCCTGACCTGTGGAGTACCACAAGGGTCGATCCTGGGACCTCTCCTATTTAATCTCTACATGCTGCCGTTAGGTCAGTTAATACAAAGAAACAAAGTGTCCTACCACAATTACGCCGACGACACTCAGATCTATGTCTCACTGACTGCAGGAGAACATGGACCACTGGATTTGCTCCTTCACTGTATCCAACAGATCAGTGACTGGATGCAAAATAATTTCCTCCAGCTAAATGCAGACAAAACCGAAATCATTGTCTTTGGTCCCCAGAAACAAAGAGAGGGCGTCATTTGTCAACTTCAGTCTCTCTCCCTACTTCCTTCAGACAAGGTCAGAAATTTGGGGGTAATACTGGACTCAGACCTAAACTTCAATAGCCACATAAAATCAATAACATCAACAGCTTTTTACCATCTGAAGAACATTGCCAAAGTTAGAAATATAGTGTCCAGGGCAGACTTGGAGATTCTTGTCCATGCATTTGTCTCCAGTAGGCTAGACTACTGCAATGGCCTGCTTACAGGTCTGTCCAAACAGACCTGTAAGCAGCTGCAGTACATCCAAAATGCAGCAGCTAGAGTCCTGACAGGAACCAGGAAGTATGACCACATTAGTCCGGTCCTCAGGTCACTGCACTGGCTTCCTGTGGCTCAGAGAATAGATTTTAAAACAGCTCTGCTTGTGTACAAGTCTCTCCATGGCCTTGCACCAAAATACATTAGTGACATGTTGGTGTCATATGAACCAGCCCGGACTCTGAGGAGCACAGGGACTGGCCTCCTGCTGGTGCCCAGAGTGAGAACCAAACATGGGGAGGCTGCGTTTCAGATCCATGCAGCTAAGATCTGGAACAATCTCCCTGAAAATGTGAGGGAGGCGTCTACTCTGTCAATGTACAAATCCAGGTTAAAGACTGTTCTGTTTGCCTGTGCATACAACTGAAGGATTTTATCTGCATTTCTAATGCACTGTTGTCATTTTTTTTTTTTTTTTTTTTTTTTTTTTAAATTTCTTGTGTAATTTTGAAAGTTTTAATGGTTTTATTCTTTTGTGTGATTTTAATGTTTTAATTGTGTTTTAATCTTTTGTGTGATTTTAATGTTTTAATTGTGTTTTAATCTTTTGTGTGATTCTAATGTTTTAATTGTGATTCTGGTGTTTGTTTTATGTGATGATTTGTGATGTGGACTGTGAAGCGCTTTGTGTTGCCCTGTGTATGAAAGGCGCTCTACAAATAAACTTTGATTGATTGATTGATTGAAAGTAGTCCCAGTAAAAAAGATTATGTCTATGGGTCCCATTCTGAACGGCCCTGTCAAAGGGACCCACCAGGTAACAAAAACGTGTGTGAGGGAAAGTGTGTGTGTGTGGGTGTGGGTGTGTGTGTGTGGATGTGGGTGTGTGTGTGGTGTGTACGTATATGTGTGTGGGTGTGTATATGTGTGCGTATGTGTGGGTGTGTGTGTGTGTGTGTGCGTATGTGTGTGTGTACTGAGACGTTGCAGTCTCTATATGACAGACAGTCTCCTGGTTAATGAGCATCTGTCCACCATCACTATTCATGAGGCCTGTCAGTCGGCCGCTCTCTGCCCCGGCTCCAAAACCAGAAAACCCCTCATTACTGCACAGGTACACACTTCCCTCCACACAAGTAGCTCCAGAAACTGTAGAGTGACTGGAAATTAGAATTTGTTTAAACATTTTAATAAGATTATTTCAGAATTTAATCTAAACAAGGTTAATTCAGAATTTAATCTAAAATGTACACATATAAAAACATATTGGTGAAAAAAACTGTACAATTAGTAACTTCTATCTTATTTGGACCTTATTCTCTCATTTTTCTGCTGAATCGTCTAAGTATTTATTGTGTTTTTGCGTGTGTTGCATCATTCATGGCACAGGTGGAGGTTGAATCCAATTATAGCTGTTGGTGCTGACATTTCCACTGTCTCCCAAAATAACTCCCATTTGTTTCAAGACTAATTTGGTTTTCGTTTTTTCCCACTTTGTTGAAGTAATTTGAATTTGTCATGTGCAATCAGGGTCTTTTTTTTTGTTTAACAGAGAGCAATAGTTCAAACAGAGAGAGGTCTTTTCATCTGGTCCTGCATCAGTCGCTCTTTTGAGACAACAACAGCTCTTTTGAGACTACAAACAGCAGGTGGAAAAACTCCAGGCACACACTGAGCAGGATGTCAGAGAAATCAAAATGCAGATCCATGTTGATAATGGTATTTACTGAACTCCATTTTACATGACTTTCGTTTGAAATTACACCTGAGATGTGCAACTACATAGTAATTTGATGTTGTCAAGTTGTCAACTGGATACATGAGTGGGCTTTAATGATAGTGTCGTCTGTGAGATTTATCAGAGATGGAAAAGGTACAAAATCTCCTTGTCATGTTGTAGGTTTTACGCTTGGTTCATGGCTTAATAACCCTAAAGTTAAATATTTTAAATAAACAGCAAGAAAATGAAACTTATGTGAGAGAGTGATTCACAGAAAGGGCAAAACGTTCCCCTAAATTAACTAAAAAGAAAATAGAATATATGACATCTATTGCATGTATTAAATTCGAACAATTCTACATATTTAGACCTTTAAAGACGTTAAAGCAGGGCATCTTAAACAATATATCCGAACCCAAACCATGCATCAGTATTGCTCAGGTGAGTGAGCGGTGCTGCTGCAGAATGGCAGGCTCACTTCCTCACTTCCTGCTGCATTTATCAATATTATCAGATTCTTTGGTTTTGCAGGTCTTACTATATATTTTTCTTCTGCATTTGATCCATTCTTTGACCCTTCCTTCCAACTACTCCACACCTGCGCTGCAACAATTTACTGTGAATGTGCGGCAATTTTCAACTGATAATGACGTGAAATAATGTTTCTGTATCAAGTATTACAAATAATGGTAATTAGTTGGAAACCTGCTGCCAGATGCAATAGAGATATAATTACAATAGCCACCGCTGCCAACCTGTCAGGGGCACTGGTCACTACAGTGCAGAGCCTGGGGACCACTCTCCAGATGTTGATGCTCTTAGTCAGGACTGGAGCTGGAGGATTTGTCCTGTTGTTCATATTTTTATTGAGAGAGGAAACCGGAGAGGCTGCATAAAACCCAGGGGTGTCTCCACACAAAAGGTCCTGTTCCACCTCACTGATTGAACCTGCAATCTTCGCCCTGAGAGGTATGAGTACTGCCCTCTCAGCCACCATACCTCCTACGATAGACTTCATAGAAATACACTTCTACACCACTAAAGTAATTGCATTGTTTAAACCTTTATAAAAATTGTAAAGAAAAGAAAAATAGAGAGCGTCATGTTTAGTCCTACACAAATTATTCCCAGTTGCAAATGCATGATGTGTTGCATGATGTCTCTGGTGCAGGAGATTGAATTATTAAAGGATTTGAGAGCCAGGCTCGGGCCGTACTCATTACTGACAACATATGAAAGCATAATTCAAACGGTGGAACCAACAAGTCGAGGGAATGAGATGTTTCTGCAGCCCGTAAGTGATACCTGGGCCTATCTGTTCCTCCCATTCAACCGCACGGATTACTACAGCCCAATCTCCTGCTCGCGGTGAAAATCCATCTCCAAAAGCAGCGCTGTGTCAACGGCTCGAATCTTGTCTGCATGAAATGAGGCTTTGACGTCCAATATGTTTTCAGTTTCACTTTTTCTATACGCTCACCTCTGCCAACTGCTATTTATATATGACCACAGCACGCACATTGAAAAATCACGCGTCACATTCTCTGACATTGAGAAACAGCCACGGTGAGGCTATTAGGGGGCCGGCCGCAATGATCATTTAGTGACATAGAAGGATGGAGTGTGCGAGGTGGAGGTGAGGAGAGGGTGAGGATTTCCTGAGTATTCAACATGGCTGACTCAAGTAACCAGTCCCCGAAAGGTGAAACTGCTCGCTCTGGCTTGGAGCTGAGATGGATGCCAGCGAAGAGTGCTTTTGCAGCTTGATACACTCCCGTAAAGCTCTCCTCAGCCGCTGCCGGATATATGAGGGGAAATCATCTTTATTGAGCGATGAGGTCACGTACAGTAGATCCGCTCTCTCACGCTCAAATTCACTCACGAACAAATCATAACACACACTAAATCTAACTCACAGCTCCTCCGGGACAGTTTCAGCAATAATTACAGAAAGTTATGTGCAATACTCCGTCTATAGGGTTTCAGAGGTGTGAAGGAAATAGACAAATCAATACATTAACTATAGCTCAGAGACAAACGATTGCAGGATGTCGGGAAAGTGCACTGAACATGTGTGTGCTTATGTCTAACATCTGTGTGGAATCTATATATTCCCCAGTGATATGTTGTAGATGCTTAGATCTGCCTGCAGTGCTAATTATAGGTTTGATTTGTAGAAAAATGCCTCTTTTTGTCATCCGTTAGCTTGAAAGTCCAATTTGGGGAGTCTTACAGCTGCACAGATCAGTCACCAGTCACACCAACAAACGACCTTTTTAGAAAATATTCCATCATAATTATCATATGATCTTAGTTTCCAAAAAAAGATTAGTTTGTTTCATGTATTCTTATTATCTTAGAATTTACACCCCACTTACTGATAAATACATACTGTATTAAATGTCACGTTAGGATAATAAAGAGCAGGTTGTAGAACAGAGAAGTTTCATAATGGTTCTTTAAGCCATGTTCATTGTCCAAGTTTTTTTGTGTTTTTTTTCTTTCCTGATCAATTGTAAGGCAGAAAGACATTATTCATCTTGATATAGGTTTCCACGTTACCACAATCAAGCAAAGAATTTTTTTTATATTTTTTCTTGTTCTCTATATATTTTTCCTTGCGCGATGCTTTATTTGGCCGAAGGGTCAATTGTCAAGGAGAGTTGTAGCATGAAATGGGGTAAAAGAGAGGAGGTGCATTCAACAGTTTTGGTCAGGAGGCAAATTCACGTCACAGAGATAACGCGCACTCTCCAGGTTCAGAAAATAAGAATGGAGTGGCTGGACTGAAGCGCTGACATTACGACGAGAACAATATGTCAGAAAAGATGTGCTGAAGGTTATTATTTTTCCTTCTCAAAACAAACATTGTCACACCAGAAACCTTGGGGGTTCAGCCCATCTCCTGGCCGTCCATCCATATTGGACCTTCTATCACCATGCCTCATCTAAAAGCCATTTTTTCCAACTGGTCAGCTAATGTTAGCTTTGCAGATAAGGGCTTCAGACGGAGAAGGCATTTTCAGAAATAATTCTCCGCCTTGTGTGTGATAAAGGGTGTGTGTATGTGCTCTGGCAGCAGAGGCGGCAGCTCGCACACTAATAAGACCCAGCTAGACTCAATGATTTTACATCCTCCGACACTTCCATGTAAGTGCGTTCTGTGAAGCATGTTTTGCACACGCTCAGAAAGGAACAAGAATTTCGGGTCATCGTAGTGTGAATATTTGGTATGTAGAGAGAATCCATTCATCCAGGTCAATACACATACAAATCGGAATGGGAACAGGATTTACACACTGCATGCTGTTTTTAACACCCTCTTAAAGTTGACAGAAAAGCAAATAGCATCCAATTACATACATACTGTACAATGTTTTTTCTTCAATTTGCAAATACCTCTAAGTCAATTAAACATATTTTCTTCATGTGGGGAGAGTGCAGCTGCTTCAGGACTGGTGACACACTCATTCACCCTGAACTACTTATTATTAGTAGTAGGGGAAACCGGGGCACCTGGAGGAAACCTATGCGCAGAACAAGTAAACTCCACTCAGAAAGGCCCTGTTCCCACCGGGATATGAACCAAGGACCTTCTTGTGGATAGCACTCTTGAAAACAATACAATGGCATTTATCCAACGACACATTTGAATTGCTTTTGCTACATTTTAAGAAATAATGTACAACATGTAGTGCTCAAATATTATTATTTTTGAGGAAAAATGTTGAGGTCTATTGTCCAAAAAGAGAATCACTGTGTCAATCAAATTTGTTTTTGGTAAAAGGTTTGAAATGTTGTTTTGTGACAATGCTGAAATTAGTCTGTTTTTTGGTCTGAAATGAGTTTTTTCTCTCTTCAAGTATAGCTTCCTTACTGCTCAGTGTTCAGCTCTCTTGATAAAAGTGTCAGGTTGTAATTCCCTCTAAAGTAAGTCTGACAGTCTTTTCAACTCTTCGTTATGGCAACCACAATGTCACTGAAAGCAAGGTGAATCACAGTATTGACAGAAGCAGCCAACACATGATCATTATTCTGGGAAACTGGCAACTCATGACCTTTCCCGGATGACAACTTGTGGCTTGGTTTGTAAGAGGTATAACAAAAAAAAGGAAATGCAGAAGAATAAACGCATAAGCAGCACACGTTTGCGTTTTTTTCCTTCTGTCATTGATGCTGTAACCTTGAGAAGCCCCGAAGGGAAGAGCATCTCGAAACGCTAATGTGTGTTTGTGCGTCCAGGAGAAGGAGGAGGAACAATAACATGTGGCTCATTGCGAACGCATTTACTACTCATTATATGTTATTTATATATTTTTACGCAAAGGTTTTCCAACCAGGGGTACGTAGATGCCTATTAACTCATTGACTGCCAGCCGTTTTTGATGATTTCACTGATTTTCAAGACCCACAGAATATTGTGTGCTATGACTATATGAATATTAAACCAGATTCTGAAAGACTGGACTGTCTACTTTTATCAGAAAAAATAAGTTGGTTTCTAGCTATTTTTGTTCTCCTGTAATCCCCAGTCAAAAAGAGGGAAGATTGACAGATATCACCGGTCTCAAACTAATACAGGACAGTCAATGAGTTAAAGAGTGTTACACAAGAGGATTTTCAGTTATAATGCTTCCATTTTGTATTTAATTTTTTGTTGAATTGTTAAAATCAGGTTATGGGTTAAGCTTTTGAGGAGTTGGTTGAGTCTAATTTTTGGGATTTTATGTAAATACCAAGATTTCAGAGGGATTAAGCTACAATGGTATATTTTTTTAATCATTTAACAACATTCTTTTATTTTAAATATTGAACTTAGAATTAATAACAATCATTTGTATGTCAGTCTACAGTCTTTCATCTATATAATATATCTTGCACAAAAAAGACTATCTTTTCACATTATTTACACTTTTGCACATTTCCGGTTTGCATATTTTTTGTCTTTCTTGTCAATAAAGTTTATCTTATCTTATCTTGTCTGGTTCAGCCCAAGAATGTACTCATATGTTATGTTCAGAAGCAATTTAAACTCAAGTAAAAAGAAAACATTTGGTTAAAAAATTATATACATAAATAAATAAAACAAATCAGAAGCAAAGATCTAAAAATAAACTTTCCACGATGAAAATGATGTGATGATGTAATAAGTTGACCCTCGACATGCTTCACAACATGTGGGCTGGGGGTACATGGGGTTAAATAGGTTGGGAACCACTCTTAAAACTATGTGACCGTGCCCTCCAAAGTCTTTGATGATCCAGACCACGCTGACCTCATACTTTAGTTAAAGCATATATCCCTGAGAATCCTTTTGGCTCTGGTGCAAGTCTGTTTGGATTTAGACAAGTTTTAACAAAATGTGACGTCAGCCTCCTGTTCCATGCAACATTTTGACCTTTTCCAGATTCAAAACATAATTTGTAAGATAGTTTGCTAGTAATCACCATGGCAACAGTCCTCAATTTAAGTCACACAAAAACCCACAGATAGAATGGTCTGCCGTCAAAGAATAGCGTTCACTGTTTTTAAATGACATTCATTTTACTCGATCAAACAGAACTGTACAGTACATAACATTAGAAAAACAAAAACTATACAACATGTGTAGGACTGATATGACCCAAGTGGACTGGCTGACCTGGTGAAAATGAAAATACATTCATGTTTACATGTCTATTACATAACACAATGCTTCAACAGTACTTTTCAGCATGAAGACATTTGGTTTTCATTTCAGAAGTATTTTTTTACAAAGTCCTTTTTCTCCAGATGCTATAAGGGACATTGTCTGAGCAGATAGATTGACGTCTTGCTGCCTCAAAGGCTTTTCCACCACGATCTTCAGAGCGAATGAGGGATCAGACTCGGGGAATAATAAAATCGAGCAGTGCCAAAACAGGATACAACTGTTGCATTGGTGAGTGAGAGAGTGATGGGCATTTAATCGTATGAACATCAATAAATTAGAAAAAAACGTGTTCGTGTAACTAACCAATAACCACTTCTCCCCTTGCACTACATTTTACAGACAAAGTGGACAATAATAGCTTTAGCACCAGTGTAAATATTTTAACTAAAGAACAAAGAGAAGGTGTATTATTATGACTACTTACCTAAATTTGGACTTGAAACCATAAACTGTGTAAAGATGGACTATTCCAACCCGCTAGCTCTATAGGGAAGTGCTCAGGGACGACGTTTCCATGGCTTCACCTAAAGCGCATCTAAAACTCACTAAACGAAAGCCGGGGTACCTAACATTGCCCTACTATTAAGAAATGCATGTTGGTTGTGCCTAAACAAAAAAGTTTGGGCACACATCAGGCCGTCTTCATCTTATTACATTCTGTGAGTCACTTTATGACCCTTTGGGCTGAGAGCTTGTTTTCTTTTTCCTATATGGGAGGCCCTGGCAGAAAATACTTGAGAAGTACCAAGCGAGCTTATGTTCAAATCGACTTCTTCAACATCCGTCAGTTGCTATGGGTGACGTCAGCACTCTGTTAGTCCACTCATAAAATACAAACCAATAATGACCAAACATGCAACAGTTACCTTCATAATGTTGTAAGTCTGATCTGAATGTTGCAATAATAAAAAACATATTAATATCCAGTATTATTATCAATTTATGAAAAATGTGTTCCGTGTGCACTTGAAGCCATTTGAAGTCCAGTCGTGACGCAGCTTTCAATAGAAACATCTTCTAAAGTAAAAAGGATGAAGCTGCCGAACGAGGGAAACAACCTTATCCGTTTCGGTGAGGCTCAATAACCATGAACACTTATTGAATACTAATCAAGCTAATTCACTGGTGAAGGGTAGAAAGGACGATTTAACATTCACCAACACTGGAAATTAATAATGTTCCAAGTGCTGAATTAATATGCAAGGCATGGTTCCCAACAGCTACACAATTGTCTTGATAATGAAAAAATCTTCTCTGGCTTGTTTCAGCCCAGAGTTTAAATTAGGTAGTTTCCATTGAATGTCTAAAAGTTCCCATTCAACAGACCAAACTCACAGATACAGTGGTGTAGGTCTGACAGTGCATTTCTCAAGGAAAAATTACAGCGCACTCAAACCAGAGCGAGAAAAACACAACACAATTAAATACAAACTGTAGAATGCAGTATTTCCCTTTGGTATTTCACAGAGTCCATCTTGGCTGTAAACTGAATCTCAAGCACCATTTGGTCACCACACTAAAACAGTAATAAATATAGATAGTGGTAACTGCCAAAGTCTTGTCTTGTTCAGCAAGTGGTTAACCATTGAAACATACAGGTCCGACTTGGAATCCAAACTTCTGATTGTTGTGACCAAAATCTGATGGAGCAAAATCTATAATAGGAAGTAACTCTGAAGAAGAATTGATCTCTAGGACCGTCCTCTCCTGGCCGGAACGGAGCTGAAAAGGAAAAAAAAAAAAATTTTCAAAGCCATTAAAAGTCATCATATCATAGAATAAAGAAAAATGAAAAAAAATTTGGAAAAGATGTATTTCAACTAACAAAAAGTAAGTTCTGTCTCACTTTCTTTAACTTACTTTTCTCAGAATATTTTTCAATATACAACTGTCTCTGGTTTGAACAGTCTGACTGAAGCGGCTCGGGATAGCTTTTACAAACTCACTACTTCACAGTGCAACTCATTCATTGGGACAGTTCAGCAAGAAGCCCGCTGGTCGACAACAGAAAGAGGGGTCCAAGGTGTTAAACTCTTGCTCTAAGTTATTCTTCTCCTTATTATTATTATTACTTTGTATGTATATAGAGGGGGCAGTGAGTATTAATGAACAGCAGTGCTATAAATCCCACAGATTGTAGCCTTGGGGTTATTTCCAGCTGGTGTCCCACGGTCGCACACACAAACCTACACTCATTAAACCAAAACTATTGTATGCGTTTTCAGTGCTCAGGGAGAAACTGCAGCACCCAGAGGAAACCTATGCATGCAAACGGACCTGTCTGAAGGTGGATATAAACCCGGCATCATTCTTGCTAAGAGCGCTAACCTGTGCCATCGTGGTCTTTATTTGAAGAGACAAAGCATTAAGCTCAAAGACAGAAATGTTCTCCAGCAGCTAAACAGCGCTGCATGTCCCGGGTACATGAATAAAATATACAATAACATGCAACCGTGGAGCTAACGGCCTCACCCTCGTCAGCCCCAGGGATCAGAACCCATGGATCCCTGGGGCCTTTTTTTGTTAGTGTGTTAATGTTTTTCCTTTTGCTTTAATCGCCAACAATATGACATAACCCATGCATGATTATATTTATATTTGTTATGTTTTTATATAATATAACTCAGCTTAATGTTTGTTTTTAATGCTCTGTGGGATTGTAATTGCATTTTTTAATGTCCATGTAGATTTTAATGTTTATGATTTATGCTTGATGTGTGTTGGGTTGTGGGGCGCTTTGTGTTGCCTTGTGTAGGAAAGGCGCTCTACAAATACAAGTTGATTGATTAATGGATTGATTGATTGATAACTCAAAATTCAGCAGAGATTATTCCATAGAACAGTTTTATCTTTTTGGTGATTTTCCACCTCCAGAAAGTGAATTACTGTTATGAAATGAGGAGTGGTCTTTACTGATCTCCAATTAACGGACATTCTATCTGGTCGGTGTCTGTTCTCCTGCACAAAGCCCCTGTCCACACTGACCTTGCATCCATCATGTGCAGCGTGGATGAACGGGCTCTTGCTCTGGCTCAGCTCCTCATCGGTGCTGGCCCTCAGGCGCAGGGCATGCTGGTAGGACAGAGACGTGCTGTCGAACCACCCCGCTGAGTTCTGGCAGGTGTAGGTGAAGTTCTGAGAGGCTGTGGCACTGAGCAGTTTGAGGAAGGTCAGTTGGACCACATGCACCGGGTTCCCATCTCTGTCAATGTAGGAGAACTGGAGGAGAGAGGGAGGGGCGACATGAGAGATGTGCTGCTGGCTGGTGGAAAGGACAAGCTGAAGAGCACCTCAAGCTACAGCATGAGAAACGCGCTTTCAGAATGCTAATTTAAACTGTGATAGAAAATAAATGTCCCTAAATATATTTCAATTGAATTCCCTGAATACACAGTAGATATAGCCAACAACTCTCAAAAAAGTAATATCTCTACTAACCATGATTACTATAACATTGCATTTTAAATAAGATAAGATAAACTTTATTGATCTCACAATGGGGAAACGTACGTGACACACAATGGCATTGACACTCAGGGTGTGCATAAAGACAGGAAGTGTACAACATAAATATAGTCTCTTTTGTGCAGGATATATTATGTATGATAAAAATTAGTGACTATAGCTGAGCGAGTTTTTCTGTTTTAGTGCAGGTCATAAGTGACTCAAAGTGACTTATTGTACAGTCTGACAGCGGTGGGGATGAATGCTCTGCTATAACGCTGAGGGTGCCGCAGTCTTTCACTGAAGGAAAACTGAGATACTGTATAAAGATATATGGCAAGAGCAAAAAAAGGCAGTGTAGAATGTTAAAAGGGTCTGTTCAGTAAGTACCTGCTTTCCTTTCTTGTATTGGCTGTACCAGCTTCCAGGCTTCTCCTTATTCCATGATGATAATTTGACCTAGAAGAGAGAAGAGAGAGCATGCTGAGTATCACAAATGTACAGTGGTTGAGTGATTGGAAGTAAGATGCATTATGACAGCATTTGCTCTGTGAGGCTTAGTTACCGTCTCAATCTTTTTGTCCGGGTAGAGACAAGTCTCTCCGTTTGCCGTGAAGTTACAATAGACCTTGATAGAGTCCTTGTGACAGCCTTGGTTCGGGTCTATCCAGTACTCTCCTACAGAAGAGACATCAATCAATATTAACCTGGTGTTTGACAATGGACACATTCAAGATAATAGGATTACTGCTTCATTTGCTGCTAATAGGCTGAGTGAGCACACAGCTAATTAAATAGCTTTACCATCTTTGTACTTCGGTTGGACCATCATGAGCTCTTTGCAGGTGCGTGCAGGGCTCTCAAAGGTTCCCAGGGGCCGCCTCATCAGCTCTACCTCAGTCTTCATGGAGGCGAGAGAGGCAAAAACCTCCTCCATGCCCTCTGCATCCTCCAGAGCCTCGTCTCCTTGGAGGAAGTCGCTTTCTATGGCTGATGCTAATTCTTGATCCAAATGCCTTTTTTTCTTGCGCTTGCCTTCCCTAATTGGCAACGGCTCCACATATGTTGCAGGTGGTCCCTAGGAATAAGACACAGAGAAAATAAGTAATCGTACACATTAAATGCACCAGCAAATGTACAGTGTATAAAGTAATTTACTGCAGGTCCAGGTGGTCCAGCTGGTCCTGTGTCTCCCCTAATGCCAACAGTTCCCTGTGAAAGAGAGAAAAGGCTTTACCCTTGTGATTCTAGAACACTAGATGTTTGAGCCTCAGCCAGGAAGATGAGGATGTTTATAAGATTATCCAGCTATGCACATCAGCACTCTATGGATGAATCCTAAGCTTTCAGGACACATTATAGTGCTTTTCATAATATCGCATGCACCAGAAGCAAATCCTATTAAAAAGCCCAATGGAAAAATCACACATAAGCCAATGCAGCAGGCTCTTTAGTTCCAAAGTCATGCGCTACACTGGAGCACAATTATAAGACATGGAACATTTATCCAAAAAACTTCTTACACACAGGTCCTGGCAGACACTGACCAAACCGAGGTGTGCGGACAATAATAAGATGGATTACTGAACTCACCGTGTCTCCCTTTGATCCTTTCTCACCTGCTAGACCCTGAGAGACGAAAGGAAGGATTTAAATATTTTATTTGTTTTGTGATATAGATTGTACATACGTTGATAAATATAGTCATAATACAGATCCAGTATAATACATGAATCTTTTGGATCAATCAATGCACTTGTTACTTACAGATAACCCGGGAGGTCCCGGTGGGCCTGTAGGACCTTGTTGTCCAGATTTACCCTGAATACATAACATACTTCTTAATAAACCATTCTAATCTCAGGGTACAGATGAAGTCCATGATATACCTGATCTCCTTTAGGCCCATGAGCACCTTCAGCGCCTGGTAATCCTCGGTCTCCCTTCTCTCCTGGTTCTCCTGGTGGACCAATTAGACCGATGAGGCCTCCGTGACCCTGCACCCAGACATGCTTCATGAGCTCCGCGTCACAGGGATTCGTGCCCAGTATCTCAGGTCTAAACTCACCTTATCTCCCTTAGTTCCTGGGTCTCCTTTCAGGCCTGGGAGTCCATTGGGGCCCTGGAAAGAGGGCAATGATTCATTTTTTGTGTAACTGAAAGTAAAGGCATTCTGTCTTAAATTTGAGCTTACAATTGGTCCTGGTGGTCCGGTTTGTCCTGGCGGCCCATTCAACCCTTGTTCTCCCTGAAGGCAATCAACCACATACAAACTATTACAGTTGTTAAATGGGTAAGTAATCTGTATAAATCTATCAAAGAAACACAAAGTGCTTATAAACGTAATGGACTACTAACCGCAGGCCCTGGGATGCCTCTCAGTCCCTCAGGACCGTCTCTCCCTGGCTGCCCTTGTGCTCCCACTGGGCCGGTCCTTCCAACAGGACCCTGCCCTCCTGTTGCACCCTGTAGAGCAGAACAACTCAGTGAACCTTCTAACAAAACAATTGACATACAATTATTACAGAGATGCAACATCAATATAAAATATTCTTACTTTAGCCCCTTTCATCCCCTGCTTCCCTTCTTTTCCAGCTGGCCCAACATGACCCTAAAAGAGAGAACAGCATTGATGATTAGATGTTACTCATTAATAATATTGAGCACCATTGATAATGAAAATAAGTTACCCGTCGTCCAGGAGGGCCAGAAGGTCCTGGTTCTCCTGATGCTCCAGCGGGTCCCTACAACATCGTCCATACATTTTAAGAAGTTGATAGTTATGCATAATAAAAGAATAATATTTTTACTTTATTTAACAATTCAGTAGCATAGGAGTTGAAGTATAAGGATGTGTGTTTGTCCGTCTATGAGTGTGTTCATGTGCGTGGGTCTGAGTTGAATGGGTGAGAATGGAACCATATTCATCCATTCCATTTTGTATGTATCGGTGTATTTGTTGTTTTATTCTACAAAATGGTGTCAGAATAAAATACATAAATTAATGAATAAACATGGAAAGACAAAGAATAAAAACATACTGCTTTTCCTGGTTCTCCATTGTCTCCTTTAGGCCCTGCTACACCATCCACCCCCTGTGGAAAAAGAGAACATTGAAAATGATACAATTTCTGAAAATAATACAAAGCAAATACATGGGACAACTGCAAAACTTACATTGCTTCCAGGTTCCCCAGGGGGTCCAGGATCTCCAGGAAACCCAGGAGGACCCTAGGGATAAAAGCAGTAGTTTCTCATGTATTGCACAGTTCAACAAACTACCCACAAAAACACTCACGATGTGGCCCTTGGACCCATCCTCGCCTGGTGTTCCTCTTGGCCCTGGTGGTCCTGCTACTCCAGGAGTACCAGTGTCACCCTTGTCTCCAAACTCTCCTTTTGTTCCCTGCAATAAGAAAATATGTCAGTAATTAAATGGATAGTGAAGAAAAATTTCAACATTTTTGACTCACAGCAATACCCAGTTCACCAGGGGGGCCTGGGTTTCCTGCTTCTCCGTCCTCACCCTAGGAAAGAGATGGCCTTTAGTGTGCTAAAACAGGCCATATATACTGTATATGTAGCACATGCTGAGGGCCATAGCTGACCTTCTCTCCAACCAGTCCAGGCTGACCAACTCCACCCTGCAATCCAGCATGGCCCTGTGGGGAGACAAAACAGGGCTTTCTTTGAAATATTCATGCGTTTGAAAAAACAATGACTTGTTTGTCAGCATTTGAGTTCAGGTGGATAGTCAGTCAAGTGGGTCATATCAGTTTTGTTCGTGTGTGCATATTTGTGAGTGCATGCATATTAGATGGAAATGAGCATTTTGTGTTTTGAGCTGAATGAAATATTTGGTGCACAGAAGAACATGAGCACTCACTCTAACTGTAGCTGTCATCCACCCTCACCTGACTCTGCTTCCTCCCACTTTTCTGTATCAATCCATTTATAGATCCAAGCATCTCTCTCCACTACAGTATTTCCACTGATGGAGCACTATCCCAGTGCTGCAGTGAATAATTGACCAGTGTGAGACTGTGGAGAGCCAACCATTACCAGGGGTAAATATAACTGGCTCTCAGGGATGATAGTCTAATACTGCTTAATGATTCATAGAATGCTATATAAAATCTCTCTGTGGGATTATACACTACTAAATAATTCACCTTTTAGGAGAAGATAGGGAGTTCCAGGAAAGAACAATCGTTCACAAGAAGGGCTCATTCTAGATTTGTTCTAAGACTTGAGTAATTATATAATGTCGTAATTTAATGTAATTATTGATTTATAAAGATAACGGTCTATTGGTCTAAGTAGTGATTATATCACAACCAAAGAAAGGAGCGCTCTAAACTCAAGACTCCTCTGACCACCATGGAAAATCCATGTTCCAGCTTCTTCCCATGGGAAAAATATTATTACTTGAGATGCCGGATGCCTCGATATGACAATTTCTTTGTCTGAACAGAGATATAGCACTTCATTGCTTTTATCCTGTGATTGTTTTGTCAATCGCCTTGTTTCACAATGGCAATTGTTTCCCCATGCACCCTGCATGTGTTTTGATAAATTGTCTGTTAGTGTTTTGACATAGTTATTTCTGCTGCACACTGCAGAAATAGTAGTATTCTACGTGGTTTTAACCTGTAAATGGTAAGCTGAATCTGTAGTCACAGCTCAGCAACATTGAACTGCATTTGAGTTGTGCAGTATATATATATATATATATATATATATATATATATATATATATATATATATATATATATATATATATATATACACAACAAAGTTCAGGTAAAAGTATATGAATTGAAGGGTTGACACTTTACCTCTCCACCGATGGAGCCTGGTGGCCCTCTCGGTCCATGTAGTCCCGGGGGTCCCTGTGTGAATGAATGTTATCATATTATCCAAATGTCAGAACTGCTGCTATGTACATGACAAGAAATCATATGTCTAATATGCAAACTCTAATTTCCACCTGAAGAAACCCTGATGTCTTATGGTGCTGTGCAATGACCCTCGCATTAATGATTAGTAGAGAGCAGAGGCACGACGATGACATCCAGACAGGTCATTACCTTCAATTTGACACTGCCCTCTCATTTCTCCATAACCTCTCACCCACTCACACTTGTTATCAAATATCTTGTCTGGTATCAGCGAGACTATTCTTTTACAACCAGCCACGGCATTCGATTTGACTTTACAACTGCAGAACCAAGCAATTAATTCATCCTCCTTTCTCAGTTTCAGCTATCGAGTGGTGCGTCACTCTGATGTCTCCGAGCTTGTTTTTTAAATGTTAGAAAGACAATGTGCCCTTCTCTACACTGCAAAGGACCGGAGAGGAAGCAGCTTCTCATGGAGAGCTGCTTCTCTGCAAGATAAATGTGTGATCTGCACCACTCACACATGAATGAAACTTCCCCACTGAGTCCTGAGTGTCTCTGCGCTCTTGTTTTTGGTTCCATTTTGATGCGTTTCCTTCCTAATCCGCTGCTGGAGAAGGCAGGCCATAGAGGATCTGGTGGAGCGAGCGTTCATGGTTGACAGCATTGTGAGATGACTGTCACAAAGGACGGTGCTCATTAGACAGCACAAGCTCTGGCTAATCTGATTAACAGCTGTCACACCGTCTTTCTGCGCACAGTCAGAGCCACTGCGGCCTGCCCCTCCGTGTCCTCTGCCTGCTTTTGCTTTCACCGTTTTTCCAAAGATGTCATGATGTCACGTTTCACTGGTGCAATTATTGTGAAATGAAACATAGAAAAAGCGCAAAGATCACAGTGGCTAATAGGTTGCATTCATGTGACATCAGAACATTCCAATGAGCCCATAGTGTAAGTTAGGGCAGCTGGATGTGTGTGTAAACTATGGTAACTGCCATAAGTCCTATTTTTTATGTTAGTTTTCAAGATCATTTCTCTGTATTTCCACATCTTCTTTGTCAGTACAAATCACCTACGGTCTAATTATTTGATCATCAAAGGTCTCTAAAAGTAGTGACAATATTCAAATACCATGTGCATGATGTTCGGCAGTAGGAGGGACTTTTAGACTTAATGAATGATTGTGAATCTAATCAATGTCACTGTCGAGTCATGGGAAAAATGATGATAATTTTGTCGTAACACGTCTTTCAAATTGCCTAAACTGAATTTGAATACTAAAAAATGAAAGCATCCTACTTGCATTGCTTGCATTCTCTGTCCTGCATACTAGTGCTATCTCAGTAATCGATAATATCAAGATAATCTTTTTTGTATAATGAGCTGCATTGTTTAACATGAATAACAAATGTAATATCATACCTTGTGATACTATAATTATGGTGAATGTTTAATAATCAATATTTTTTTCACACATTTTTAACATTAATCTATTTTTAACACAAATGATTTGAAAGAGAGAAGATATTATTATCCTCATTAAAATTAACATTATATTGTACAGTTACAAATAACAAAGGTGTAATTTAATAAAGAGTAAGTCTGGTTTGCACTAAACATAATCAAATGAGCTAAGTTCAGGCTGTGTGGCAGATCAGTTAAAGGGCAGCCGTTTCAGAACGTCCTTTAAGTGTGGCCACATAAGAATAGTGTGTTGCAGTGCTTACCATTGAACCAACATGCCCATTTTCACCCTTGTCACCAGGCTGTCCAGGCATCCCCTACACACGACACAATCCACACACAAGTTTAGTTACTGTATCATGAAAGTGTGTGTCTGCTCAATTCCTGATTTTACCTGTAGACCAGACGGACCAGAAGCACCTTTGAAGCCTCTCTGCCCCTCATCCCCTTTGACTCCGTTCATTCCCTGCTGTCCCCGAGGCCCAGTCTCTCCATCTGAACCCTGCACAACACGTCACACCCAGTATGAGGGAGAATAGTGTGTTTACCTTTCATCGTTATGATCAAAAGACCTACCGGAGGTCCAGGAGGGCCAACAGGTCCTTGAATTCCAAATAGTCCTGGTGGTCCCTGGAGAACGTGCAAAATATGAATATGCCCAGTTTATCACTCTAATAATTTTTGTTTTGTTTATTACTAAAACTAAACTGTAACCCCAGGGCAATACTCACAGATTCTCCCTTGTCCCCTTTGCTGCCTTTCTGGCCTGGAACTCCTGTTTCTCCCTATAAAATGAACACAAAATAAGTCACACTGGCACCGGAGAGGCTCTCAGTTGGAGAATTACCTTATCTCCATCCTCTCCTGGAGGTCCCAGAGGCCCCGCAGCCCCTGGTAGTCCAACTGGCCCTTGTTCACCATCCTGCCCCGCTGGTCCCACAAGCCCCCTCTCTCCCTAAACAACAAAATTATAAAACATGTCTTTAAAGAAACTGTAACAATCACTTGTTTATTACCATCAGTGAGGCTCATATGCTCCATATAGAGTCTGTTGCTAAAGTAACATTTGTTCATGTCCCAGCTCTTACCGGATCTCCTTTCTCTCCCATGGGCCCAGCAGGCCCCACGCCTCCAGACCGCCCGGGCTGTCCAATAGCACCAGCTGGCCCAGCAGGCCCTCTCTCTCCAGTAGCACCCTGAAACAAGAGGTGAGATGCACATGATTCACCCTCTGATTTTAGAGCTTTGGTCAAGATCACACATCCCCATGGAAACAGCCTCCATTCATATGTTCAGTCTTCAGGGAGGCCGATGTAACAGGCTGTTTGCAGAATGTAAAGAGGGTAATGCTTTTGAGAAAGATTGATTTATTATACATATGTTGATCATGACTTTATAATTTGGTCTTGTAAACAGCAATCAAGAGCATAATAATACAAGTAAGGTCAGTTGATCTATCCTTCAAAACTGTAAAACCACATAATGGAGATGTCACTCTCTTGATGGTGGCGGGTCTAGTACATGGATCAACCAAAGGAAACCTTTGAGTAATCTTTTAACGACAACATCTGGTAGTAAAAGTGTGTCATTACAACTTACAACTTGTCCGGCAACACCAGGAAGACCCTCTCCACCCTTCAGACCTGAAGGACCCTGGAGATAAACACACATTCATTTCAGAATTGATTTCAAATATTTATAATGAAAGCCCTTGATGAGAGTCTATGAGAAACACACTGACAGAAGAAGCTTATGGCTTGGAGGGACAGGTGAATCGAAAATGTATTTGTTCTAACAATGAAGGGAGCCTGTACATACATAGGTTGAGGTTATGTTTTCAATAGATTTGTTTGTCTGACTGTCTGCTGCCAACCAAACTTCAAAACGTAGGGATAGATCCTCACTAAATGTTCAAGGAACCTCAGAAATGTGACAAGGAACAAACTATTGGATGGAGGAAGGGATTCCAATCTGGATCCACACTTCTGTGAGTTAAAATAACAGTATTCAGAGAAGGACATTATTATACATATTTAATAAGGATTTGGAACAAGGTTTAGGTATGGCTATGTTTACAAACCGATAACTGCATCCATCCACTCACTGTTTATACTGTATTACGCAAAAACAATGACAAGGTTCAAACAAGTAAAACAACAACTTCAACTTAGTGAAACTGTGCCTTCTTTTGCATATATTTTCTTGGAACCTTTTTCAGATCCCTTTAAAGAGCGATGTAAAAAGAGTCTTGTATTACCATGGCCCCAGGGGTTCCTCTACCGCCTCTAAAGCCCTGAAGTCCGACCGGGCCACTTTTCCCCGGTGCACCTGCTGGACCTATGTCTCCCTGAAAACACACAAGTGATTTTAGAGAAGGAGCAAAGTGGTCAAGATATGCAGGCTTCTCCACAACTATGAGATTACAGAAAACAGAAATCCACCCTCACCTTGTGGATTGCACTTGAAAACAACAGAAGAATGGAACAAAAACCACTCTCGATATCTGCTAATAGCCAGTATTAACCGTTAGGGGACTGTGGAGAGAAAATCCAAACATGGCTAAAGTCTTTTGTTTTGACTCTTATCTAACTATTTATGTTTGGGTATTGGGACACAATTTTCATATTTTTGAAAAGTATTGGGACCAAACCTGTTCCTTGTCCAGGTTAGTGGTATTTGTGTCATTATCCAATGGACTAAGAGCAGATAAAAGGGTAGACTTGATTTAGAAAGTGCTACTTTAAAATACCAGATGAAATGCTTCTAAACACATTGGATGGCCCTCACAGTGCAGAGGGACCATGAAGGTTTTTAAAACAAAAAAATGAAAAGAATAGAAATTTTGTTTGAAATTTGAATCCGATTGCATTTAATTAGCTGAAGAAATAATAATACTAGTGTGAGAACCAAACAGTTACAATGCTAAAAAGTGTTTAAGTTCAAGTTAAAAATATATAATGGTTTTTGGTTAAAAGGTTAAAATTCTTGAGTTTAAAGAATGAATGTCACAATGATTAAAAACTGTATAAGACAAGTTAAAAAAACAGGTAGAGCAGCTTTATTATCAGGGACACTGCCAATATTTAGACACCTGTGATGTCATCAGTTTTTGTTTTGTTTTTTAAATGAATGTACTTCATTGAATCTTCAGAGTCAGAAAACGTTCACATCAGGCTCACTGTGGCGGTTTTTAAATGAGCCACTACAACTAGTACAGGATATTAGGCATATACACGAGTAGAATGGTTATGATCCTGACATACTGTAACTGACCTTGGCCCCCTCCTTTCCAGTAGATCCAGGTAAACCATGTTCTCCAGGGGGTCCTGGTGGCCCTGGGTGACCTCTGTCACCTGTTGAGCCAGTGTCACCAGTTTTCCCCTTAAGTCAAAGAGAGAAGGATTTGTGTCATTTCTTGTCCAGTATTCATTTACAACATATTCACAATGTCGTCACCTGTGGTCCCACGACACCCGGAGGTCCTGGAGGGCCATTCTTGCCTTGGAACCCCTGCAACACAACATTAGTAAATCATAAAGTTTAGCGATTGGAAATTTAGCAATTTAGCATCACTCACTGGTTCGCCTCTCTGTCCAAGATGGCCTGGAAGTCCATCTTTTCCTGGTGGGCCCTACAGATTTGTGTCAGTAGAAAAAGATAAAGCTATTCCATCGCAACATATAATATTGTTCATTTATTGTTCATTATTGTCTCTTACATTAGGCCCTCTTTGTCCTGTTTCACCTGGCCTTCCCTGTGGTCCTTGTGGTCCCTGGAAGACAATCAAATTGTATTTAATATACTTTCCTTTATTACTCATGAATGGCTGCTGGCAGTGGTCCCTTGCTGTTTTACTAACCCACAGTGTTAGTAAACTAAAATGGTAGAAATGAGCCAGAATGAATAGGATTTATTAAACTTGTGAGACATGTGAGAACATGGACATGTCTGATTGAAAAGACAGAAACGAGTACTTGGCAGATTTCGCCTTTTGAGAGTTATTTTGAGAATGTTCCTGGAGGGACCACTGCACCACATGCTTACATTGACATGGAGTTTACCTGCTCACCAGGGGATCCTGGGGCACCATCTTGTCCAGCAGAACCCTATTGAGTGAATAAAAACAGGAATCGGGGGATTTTAGTTCTGTGATCACAAACAAGTTATTTCCCAAGCTGCTCTTTGAGGGTGAGAGTGTAAACCGAGGCCTCTGTGCCAGACACCAGCTCCTCGCTGCAGCAGATGGCCCGTCATTTAGAAGTGAACAGCAACAACCCGTTCCAGCGCAGTCTGTTCATCCATCCATACTTCATGAGGCAACCAGGTGTGTGTTTGCTATATTAACTTTGTGTGCACATTGAGGTGTGTGTCTGTGTATGTGTGTGTGTGTGTGTGTGTGTGTGTGTGTGCGTGTGTGTGTGTGTGTGTGTGTGTGTGTGTGTATGTATGTGCGTGCATGCGTGTGTGTGTTGTGGTCACCTTTTCTCCTGGTTTTCCAGTGGGCCCTCGTGCGCCTCTTCCCCCTCGAGCTCCCTGTCAGAAAACAAACAAGTGTCTGTGCATAACTTATCTGCCAGTGTGCTGCAGTGATGCAACATGTCTCCCACTCACTATGGAAACCACACTTTTTAATTGGCTTTTTTCACTTTTAAATTGGGACATTGATAGGCAAAACAAACGTTGCTTTCGCCTTTAGAAGGGGGCTTTAAGGCTGTTTTGGTGAATTGTTAATCAAGATTCTCCAAGTTAAAAATGGTAAGGACTAAAAAGGAATTAAAAAAGTCATATTCAACAATTTTGCCACAGGGATCTACTTTATAAAAAAGGACAAAGATCCATTTTACTTTGGTGGGTCTAAGCGCTTTAGGGTGACCTTGGTCTGTAAAAAATGTGCTATATAAATAAATATTACTTTCTCATTTACTACTTAAAAAGAATAGTATTATATTGGGTACGGTTAATGAACAAGTTTCCATTTATGAGAGCACATTTAAAGTATGCATTTATAATACATATTTTTTTAAATAATTAATTTAATTTCTAGATCTACTTGAAGATCCCCTGTTAGTTAGTTGAAACTACTGACACACAATTCTGTGACCTGATAATGAAAGAATGGATCATATGTTAAACCTTTTTTGTCACGCTAATTGTAACACTACATTTAGTAACCTTAACCCAAACTCTTTTAGATAATCCATTTCATATTTACTTTTGCATATTCATGTCTAATCTGCTGACTCTGTTGGTATGGCCTGTGCATATTAATATCCAAATTATAGACAGCATCTTAGTCAGTGTATAGGGTCAGAGTGTAGGGTCAGTCGTGGTTTACTCACATTTGGACCCCTCTGGCCCCCTTGCCCCTGTTGACCAGCCGGACCCTGCGTTCGAAAGGTTAACGTTCATCCACAAAGTCATACATTTAATCCTCAGGAACCATCATTACTAATGCAGAAGTGTCCTTACCCTTCGTCCTTTCTCTCCCGAGGCTCCTGCCAAACCAAGGAAGCCGAGAGACCCCTAAAGACAAAAGGTTAATCAGCAGCAACTTCCAACACATCGCACATCATCCACGTCACCGTATTTATCAGATTACAGCAATCCACAAGTTCAACACAGCTTTAAACACACCATTCATCAACATGTAATGAATTGATGTTGCTGATTAACTACTAATGGAATTACTCTTTTTAAAAAGCTATTCATCACACTCTATTTCTAATCAGACAGGATACAGCTCTTAAGACCCATAAATAAGGAACGGCAGTTTTGTTTTTGTTTTGCTTATTCCTGAGAGACTATGATGGCCTGTATACGTCAAACAACACAAAATCCCTAAAATCCCATTAAATCTTTGTAATAATTGGTCTAAATTTGAAATAAAATCCATTATTTTGTCACTGAAAAATGGTCATACATGCTAATTCTGTATTTTCCATTCATTTTTGCTCAGCGCTGTTTTATGGATAATGACATTTGCAGAAGCGTGAGCATGTAGCCATTATAGCATTTTACCTTTTGTCCTTGTCCCCCTGGATATCCAGGCAGCCCTGGCACACCGAGGTTGCCCTAAGAACAAATCAGCAAAACAGGTCGATGTGAGAGCTATATCAAAAAGGTTTGCAAATGTAAAAGTGCAGGATAGCCGTTTAATTAAGTCTTTAATGCTATAGTGCTGACTTTGCACAAGATATTAGAGGCCATTTCAGAAGTATTGCACCAAGTGATGACAGAAAGATTAAACGCTTCAGCGTTTACTGTGGTTCAGCAGCAGTTTGGCTTTAACAGGAGGTTATTCGAGATGTTATTATGTAAATGTGAAGACATAAAAGTAACAATCTCAGCATGTACCTGGTTGTAAAGCACAACGCACAATTGTCTTTTTCCAACCTTTTTTATTCTATCTTTAAACGTCGTTGTTTTATAGCATGAGAAATTGAATTCCACCTTTTCCCCCGCAACACCCGCTCCTCCTGACTCTCCATTGGGTCCAGCTTGTCCTTTCTGCCCCTCTGGTCCATCCTCTCCTCGTGCACCAAGGTGTCCAGTATCACCCTAAACAATATGAGTATACATATATGCAACAATAATAAATATAGAAAGCATTACTGAGCTGTACTCAGTGCTTACTCTGTCTCCTTTGACGCCCATATCTCCTTTGGACCCGGGGAAGCCATCTTCTCCCTGTGGCACAATTAGGTCAGATTTGATCAATAGTATTGACAGCTCATTACTAATGCATTATGTCATCAACATTCTGTTTGTCAATTTTGTGGGGACTCACCTTCTCTCCTTTGCTTCCTTTCAGACCTCTGACACCTTCTGCCCCCTGACCACGATAAAGACACATGGCATACCGTGTCACAGCTTAATAATAATAAAATATGCAGTGTTTCTGAAAATACTTTAACATCTGAATGAAATTGTAACCCAACCTACTGATTCCTGTAATGTTTGAGACTTTGTTTATGTGTGTTCATTTTATCTTGACCCAACATAACAACTAGTGACTCTTTGATGATCAAAAACATAAAACTTCCAGCTCCAGGGCGAATAACAAACTACTTTATAAGATTCCTCATCCCCTCTAACCCTGACAAGTGTCAATGCTGTTCGTGTTAGCAGTTCTCCTGGGACCAACTGTCAGACATGCTCTAAAACAACTCGTCTGCAGCATAAAGATATAATCTGATATGATGAAGTGAAGAGATCACACGAGGCTTTACTAACCTTGACTCCGCGGCCTCCTGGGTACCCAACTGGGCCCTGAGCCCCAAGTGAACCCTGAGAGAAAAGAGGCTCAATAAATAAAATAGTATCACGGCATTAATAATGTTCTAGTATATTTATCTTTCATTTACAAAGGTCTAAATACATGGTACACAGCAACGCAGAACATAGTGCTACATTGACATTCATTTGTATTACATTGTAGCGTTTCATATTCTTACCCAATTTCTCCCCAAAAACTTTATACATTTAGTTTCCTACTCACTTGGACGCCCTTCTCTCCAGGGGGCCCCTCTCTCCCGGGGTGACCCTGTTGAAGGAAAAGAGGAAGGTTGGCACAGATCCATCTCAACTGTATGATTAAATGAAGAGCACTCACATGAGGCTAATTTAAAATGAATTACTACAGGAAAGTGAAGGACTACTCAAAATCATTATTTTATAGCTTTTATAGCCATTCCAATAATTATCTTTTATTTCAGAAGCTGGTGTTTGACATATTTCTGAACGTAGACTTGTACTTATACTTTTGGATCATATCAGAATCAGAATCAGAGTAATTTTTATCGCCACGTAAGTAACAGGAAGTCACAGACTTGGAAATTGCTTTCACAAAGAGATAACAAAGAGATAACAGTCAGAAAGAGATAATAAAAAATAAAGAATAAAAAACACTTCTAAGGAATAAATTTAAATTTAAAATAGAGTTACAGTTACTATTTACAATATACAATAGCACATGGTGCACACAATGTAAGGTGACAGCAGTACAGTGAAGTAAAGTGACGTATGATGGGCAGTAAAGTGACTTTAAAAGGGCGGGGGGACAGGTTAAGAAGTGTTCAAGAGTCCAACAGCAGAGGGGAAGAAACTGTTCTTGTGGCGGGAGGTTCTAGTCCTGATGGACCGCAGCCTCCTGCCTGAGGGGAGTGGTTGGAATTGTCCATGTGCAGGGTGAGAGGGGTCGGCTGTGATACGACCAGCCCGGCCTCGAGCTCGGGCGACGTACAGGTCCTGCAGCGATGGAAGGCTGCGGCCGATCACTTCCTCTGCAGAGCGCACAATGCGCTGTAGTCTCTGTTTGTCCCTGACTGTGGCTCCAGCGAACCACACGGTGATGGAGGAGGTGAGGATGGACTCGATGATTGCCGTGTAGAACTGCACCAACATCTGTGCAGGCAGCTTGGCTTTCCTGAGCTGCCGCAGGAAGTACATCCTCTGCTGGGCCTTCTTGATGAGGGAGCTGATGGTCGGCTCCCACCTGAGGTCCTGGGTGATGGTGGTGCCCAGGAAACGGAAGGACTCCACAGAGGTGATGGGGGAGTCCATCACGGAGGGTGGGGGCGGGGGGACAGTGCTCTTCCTGAAGTCCACAATCATCTCCACTGTCTTCTGGGCGTTCAGCTCCAGGTTGTTACCACTGCACCAGGACACCAGCCGGTCCACCTCCCTCCTGTAGGCGGACTCATCGTTGTTGGAGATGAGTCCAATGAGGGTGGTGTCGTCCGCGAACTTGAGCAGCTTCACGGAGTCGTGGCTGGAGGTGCAGTGGTTGGTGTACAGGGAGAAGAGCAGGGGAGAAAGAACATAGCCCTGTGGGGCTCCTGTATTTATAATCCGAGAGTCCGAGATATTCTTCCCCAGACGCACTCGCTGCTTCCTGTCTGTCAGGAAGTCAGTGATCCACCTGCAGGTGGAATCGGGCACGTTGAGCTGGGAGAGCTAGTCCTGGAGCAGGGATGGCAGGATCGTGTTGAAGGCAGAGCTGAAGTCCACGAACAGGACCCTGGCGTAGGTCCCCGAGGAGTCCAGGTGCTGTAGGATATCGAAGACTGTGTGATATTCACTTAAAATGGTCACTGTAATTATACAGTATTCATAGTTCAATGACAACAGTTGTCGTCTTAGAGAAAGTTGTCGATTCACCAACAACAGATCAGAGATCAGAGCAAATGCTGTAATAAAAGCCATTGGTCCAAAGGAAGGACCATGTTCATATAAATTAATCAATGTGCATTAATTTCCATTTTTTTTAGAAATCCATAGAAGCCAAAACTGGTGGCACACTAGTTTGAACGGCGGAGATAGGCGTGACTACGTCCGTTAATATTTACAATCTATGCCTAAGACCAGTGGTTCTCAAACTTTTTACACCAAGTAACCCCTCAGAAAATACTTGTGTCCCACCACAAATGACCAACACCACACAGTAGCGTAATAAGCCTAAAAATTAATCAATAACAAGGCAGAGGTTTCATTCACAAAGAAGCTTTTGTATTTGCTGCTCCTTCTACATGGTAAATATTGCAAAAAACTGGAAATGATCTGACTGTATTTCATTGAATGCTTTTAGATCCAGATTGAGAGCACTTGAGACATCTTCAGTGAATGTAACTGTTTTTATTACCATTAATTTTATGAAATTGTATGTGACTATTTTGTAATCTGTATGGAACTATTTTATAATCTGTAATTGTATGTAATTTTTGTACAGGACTCCCTTGAAAAAGAGGTTCTCATTGACTGCCAGCCATTTTTGATGACTTCACTGACTTTTAAGACTCACAGAATATTGTGTGCTATGACCAATATGAAACCAGAGTCTGAAAGACAGGACTGTCTACTTTCAGCAGCAAAAAGAAGTTTGTTCTTAGTTTGTTTTGTTCTCCTGTGATCTCCAGTCGAAAAGAGGGGAGTGTGACAAAAAGCACCAGTCTTAGACAAAAAGCTGAGAAAATGAGGTGTTTGTGAAAACAGACAAACCTGCAGAAAAGTGACTATAACACTATTTAGTTTAACTTTAGCATCTCCTCAAACATGTCCAGGATCTTACATGTTAGAAAAAAGCAACAAGTTATGAGAAAGTGTTTTTGATGCAAAATAATATGTTTTATGGGACACACATCCACAAAGTGTTGCTCGAATATTTCAAAATGTACTCATCCAAATTACGTCAACATTTACACATTGAAAGGAGAGCCCATGACAAACTATCCCAGAAAGCATGGGCAGTATTCATCCATTAGGTGGCGCTATCTTTATGTCATTAACAGTAACTCAGAGATAAGCAAAACTACTGTACAATGATATACACTGTAAATGACAATATATCAAAGTGAGCAGACAATATACTTAAACTATAAGAGCAATAGAATACTGTTGTGTGTCTCTGTGTGTTTGGACGCGTATGTGCGTTCCACATGGTCTGTGTCAGCTCTGGAGACACTTTTACTGCTCAGACTGCCTCCAAATGTAGCCTGACCCTGACTATATTACTCCATGCCTGCTTCACCTCTGTGAAGCAGGCATAATTATATTATATATATATTATTTTTTTATTTATTTTTTTCCCCCAGTGATTCTTTGGGGTACCCCTAGAGGGAGCCCCTGCATACACCTAGGGGTGCCCCACTTTGAGAACCACTGCCTTAGACCCTCACTCAAAAAACTCTGGGATGGTAGTAATACTCACAGGAGGACCATCGATGCCGGGCAGGCCCTGCATGCCTTGTTTTCCCCGTGGACCCTGAATGAGGTAAAACATAATTGATGTTAAGTTTTTCCTTCTCTTAAGAGAAGAGAGCTTCCCTTCAGCTTCTCTTAGGAGAAAGAGAGGATAGTACAGGATAGTAAGTTCAGTGACTCTAGACAAGAGCATAGAAGTACAAGTGTGAATAGTACCCTGTGTTGTAAAGCCTCATTCTAAAACTGATCAAATTCTCATGGTTACCCCACAATCTACTCCGTAAAGACAAATTGAAAGAGTATGTTTGAGGATTCTTTGCCATTTGATCCACTGATATCACATGTACATGAGTATTCACACCCTTTATTTACTTGGGAAACATCCAAGACTTGACGAGTTACACGATTGACAAACCAACATTTCGTGATGTTTATCCATTCTTCTCCACAGTTATTCTCAAGTTCTTTCAGGTTAGACAGAGCTGCACAGCTATTGTCTGGTCTTTCCAGAGACGGTCAATTGGGTTCAAGACCGGGCTTTGTCTGGGCCTCTCAAAGACATTAATTGGATCTTCGAATTGTTGTCGAGTTGGAATGTGAACTGACGGATGAAAACTAGCTTTGTAGCTATAATCCGGCCTATTTATACTGATACTGTATACTGATGTGCATTTTCCCTATCAAATAAACAGATAAATGAAATTCTTAAATAATTGTCTGAGCGCCTTGAAGCAAGTGTTCACAGCGGATGTCTTAGTACCTTACATCTGTATCCTGAATAGTCTCCCTAATCCTGCCGCTAATAACACCCCATAGTTGTCTATGTATGTACAGTATATGTATCTCTCCACATGTTGTTGTTGTTTGGTGTATGTATGTTCTTTTGTAAAAATTAAATAAAGTTTGGTCAGAGTGACCATCAGGTTCTTGGTCATGACTGATTGCACTGTTTGAAAGATCAAACAGCTCCAGGAAGAGTTCTGTTGGTTTTGACCTTCTTGGTTTTTTTGACAGAGGCTACTGTGCTCTTTGTGTTTTTGAATCCTTCCCCAGATCTGTGCAAAAATGTGTTTCTGTCTCAAAGGTCGACAGACAGTTCCTCAGACCTTGTGGCCTGGTTCCTGAGTCTCACTGTCATCTGTGGGACCTTTAAAGAACATGTGTGTTTGATTTTCCAGTCCAACTGTTGAAACATCTCAACATCCAAATAGTCCAACAAGGTCCTTTTGGTCTTCTGATAGATTCTACAAGTTTTGATTCTTTATTTTATTTTCATTCCTGACAGTTTTGAGGGCTGCCGTGCAGTCCTCCTCAGAGTGGTCATGTGATGTTCCTATGTCTTTGTCGGTTGTTTTAGCGTTTGTAGCTATCAGGTACAAAACATAATCAGCTTGTAGAATCTGAACATCAATCAGTGGAAATAGATCTGAGCTCAGTATTGAGTGTCAGATCTCATGTTATGCCTTTTGAATAAAATGGCGTAAAATGCGAGGTCTCAGTTTTGAATAAAATACTAGAAAACTTTTTTTACTCTGTCATTACAGAGTATGGTGACAAGATATACAACAGCAAAATATAAGTACACATATTATTATAACGTTTAAAAATATGGAAAAAGTCATCCATGTTAATCCTTTGGTAAATTGTAAAAAATACATTTGAATTTGAGTTTGCATTAATAGGCACATTTGGTTAAAACAAATGTTTTTCCATGTAATTTGCATCAAACTGATTCACCACACAATCTAATCTTGTGAATCCAGAAATATGAAAGTTATCGGTTTATATGCAAATCTCCTTCTTAGCTACTGCTTGGTTTTAATTTATGTATTGTTTTAATTGTTGCATTGTTTCACCTTTTTATAAATCTGTTCTGTGAAATGCTTGACTAGAAGGAAGATAAAAGTGTATGAACTCTACTATAACTATTTGCATAGCAGCAGAGCAATGGCCCAGAACAGCCCGAGTGTCTGTCATGCGTGCGTTTCTTGCTTATTGATTTGCTGTCAGGCTCTTTCTTGTCTGAGCTCTGGCCAAAAGTGGTCGGACAGCACAGGTCTACTCTCCTCGGGGTGTGTGATGACAGGGGTCTCCAGGTCGCGGCTTTAATTCCTAAATTAAGTGAGAGACATGCTGCCTACCTTCTCCCCGGGCAATCCGATGGGACCCTGAGGACCCGGCGAGCCCTGAACCAGAACAAAGAATGCGTCAGGTCACAACAGTGGTGGAGATTGGAGGGTGATTGCACAGCCTGTGTACAGCATTGTGGAGCTGCTACTAAGACTACTGCATTGTCTTATCTCATCTTAACAAAATATAATAAAAGTTAAATCAAAAGTGAGTACATAGTTTTTGTTTGTTTCATAAATACATTTTGTTTCTCTTACTTAAGCAACAAATCAGACTTCAACATGCTGTCCTGTGCTTATTAACATTTTATCTTAAACATACTGAGAGCTGATTGGCTGAGCTCGGGCTTTTTCACTAAAAAAGCTGATCTAAAGAGGTTGCAGAGGCCAAAAATACAATCATGTGAAAAAACTTGTGATTTATTGAGAGGTAGAAACTAGTTTTTGTGGTTTCAAAGTAAGGTGCTCCATGGTGTGTATGATGATAGGGTTTTTTGTTGGATTTCTCATTTTGAAGTTAATTTGATTCTCTCATTCAGCTGTGGATGTGTGACATTTCAGTCGTGGCCTTGTGTAACAACACAAAAATCCCAAGTGTGATGTTGTCATTTACACCCAGCAGGAAGAAACATTACAAAATGATGACATCGGAATAGCATTTCTACAACATCTGAAACATATACTTACACTTTACAAAAAACTTTAGTGCTTTTTAAGTCAAATGTATAACTGTATGTGTTTTAATGAAAGTGATCACCTGGACTCCTGGGTTTCCTTGTTGACCGGGGGGCCCTAGATCTCCATGAGGTCCCTATAAACACACAACACATACAGACATGTCTCATGGTAAAGACTCTCTACAGAGCTGAGGAATTATTACTTCCATATTCTTTGTTTTCTTTATTAAGCTAAAGATAGTTACCTTCATTTATTGTATTTTTTAAAGAATATAGTTGTGTCTTAATATTCACTTTTCTTGAGTTGTGTGCTCCTCACTCCTACTGTTCCCTAACTTGTGATGCAACACAGAAACTTCCCCACTGTGGGACAAATAAAGTATCTGTTGATATGAATCTATTATTCCCATTTCTCAGTACACATTTATGATCATATTTAACTCTTTACAACACTATTTGTTTTCTTTGTGCGTGTTATAATGTTTATCAGTTGTGCTTCATAGCAAGACGGTTCTATTTCCCAGGTTCAAATGTAAATGTTGTCTCAGTGTCCTCCGGGTGCTCCGAATTCCCCTACTACTAAAATCATGTACATTGGTCTGTGAAACGTGTTACTTACTATTTGTGCAAATTTGACTAAAATTAATCAAAAGATTTTTTTTTTTTAACTCTGACAAGACTGACCATGTTTCCCTTTGATCCTTGAACTCCATCAGCTCCATTGACGCCCTATCGATGCACACATTAATACACAACATAAGAGTCCTTTTTAAACCAGGTTTGCAGTTTTATTTAACAACAGAGAATTATATCTGGGCCAAAGACTCACCGGCGGGCCAGGTGGACCAGGTGGACCCCTTGGCCCAAGAAGACCCCGCTCTCCCTGAAGACAAAACAAACAATCAACATTTAACCCACAGACCTGGAGAGACATGTTTGTTTGTTGAATATTAATTCACCAATTAGAATTAAAAGGAAAGAAACATCAGAGGAATGCATGTGTGTCAAAGCCATGACTGTTTTGTGTGTTTGCGCATTCATTTTTTTCTCCCTCTTTGTAGGACGGCCAAGCCACCTGTTCCACCACCACATCTGTGATCTCCTGGGAGGTGATTGATATGGAAATATAATCATTCAGGCCAGGATTTTATCTCCTCTCGCTCCGTCTCTACATCTTCCTGTAACGTGTCTCTTATCGCTTTTATGTGCAGACCAAATTTCTGGCGGTTTATTGCCATCTCTAGGTCGCTTCCATTTCCTTCACAGTGATATGTTTTTCTTGTCTTACAAAGTCTGACAATGTTGTTTTTTATATTTATTTTTTGTTGAGAATGCAATTGTTCAAACTCCCAGAGATCTATTTGGGAGGACAGGACCCTGCTGAGCCCTGACCTTATCCACAGGCGGAGAGATAGGATGTGAGTCATAAGCAACCCGAATGAAGCACGTAAAGACATATTTTGTAGTTCAAAATTTGTCTCTGAAGGAATACATTACCTGCATCTATACAAGAAAAGCTTGTGCAACGCTTTTGACTTCGTTGTCAATATTTACAGTTCAGATGATAAGCTCTATATCTCCTTAATCATTACATTTCTGATCTTGATAATCTGTTTTCATCTCGAGCCATGTCTAGTCACGTACAGGCTCACCCGGTTGTCCTCTTGGTCCCACGGGTCCATCCGGTCCCTGAAAAACAAAAAGGAAAAGTCTTCAAAGATAAACCTACACTTCTCTCTGATGCAGCCTGTCACATAGACGTGATCTGTAAAAGCAGCTCATTATAAACATTCGCTGGCTGACAAATACGACACGACTCCCTTCAAGGAAAGACTAATAGTCTTAGCTCTTTAAATTCGCCCATTTGCTGTGTGTAAATTGATACAATCTTGACAAGAGCTTCAGTCTGTCACATCCTGTTGCTGTTCATTTACAGATTTCTTTGTCTCTAGGGAACCGTAAAACCATTAGACACTTACTTTTCTGTATTGCTGTATGAACGCTTTACTTTCTGAATGTTTCCTGTTGATTTTAGACAATGATTGTGACAATTATTAATTGTTTGTGGAATTTTGTTTATTTATGCAAAACAGTTGTGTGTTCATTTTTTCCATACAGAAGATAACTCACTAAAATAATTAAATCTTTAAAGGTTTGATAATAAACACCAGTGTTAGGGCTTGGTGGACCCACTAGCCACTGTTGGAGCGTGAACATGGGAGCTTGACTGGTGGATGCAGGGAGGTGGTTCAGAAGCTGTCTGTAGAGTATGTTTTATTGTTATATGGCTTTGAAAAAGCTCTACTACATAAACACCTATTATTTATATAATAATTCTCTATATTCTTTCCTTGGTGCATTTGTTTAAAAGCGTAAATACCTTTTCCCCTGGCTCTCCAGCAGGACCCACTGGACCTGGCTTTCCTCTGTCACCCTGAAGATAAAAGGGATTAGTAACAATCTTCAAGAACATTCAAACAGTTTTGTTCAATGCAAAGAAGCATGAACAGATGCTTGAAGTATATAGTGCCATTACAGAAATCCCACAATCATGAGGATCATATTATGCAAATAAACATCTGGCACAAAGCGTGTCAGGCCTCCACAAACGCTGTGTTGGTATTTGGCGTTAACGATGAAAAATAAAAGAGTGACAATGTCACATTAGGAATCTACTCACTCTGTGGCCCTTGTTTCCCTGGAGACCTGGCAGACCATCAAAGCCCCTGTCGCCCTGAGAAGTCATAGTGGAGCATTACACCCAGAACTCACATATGGTAATGTGTAAACATTAGCAGAATAGTGCTCGAAGTCTCCCCTGACAAAGCTCCCATCTGCTGCATGTGGATCAGAGATGCAGCTCACTCTGCAGTCGCATTAACCAAGACGCCGCTTTCACTCAGAAAGAGTGGGACTGCAGGTAACTCACATTGGCAGATAAGATGTTTCTTTTACTATTGCTTTAATTATAGACAGCTTTAAAGAGCATAAAGGTGCTTGTTTGTATACAACAGAGATCACAGACAACACACCAACATACCTTAGCTCCAGTTTCACCAGGTGCTCCACGACCGCCATCTCCTCCTGCTCGGCCCTGTTCACGTCACAAACAACTGCTCTTAAAGCATATTCTTATTTTAGTGTGGGCCTGATGCTTATGACAAAACCATGATATATCTTACTCTCTTTCCTGTCTTTCCGTTTGGCCCTGGAGGACCGGGCAAACCTAGTGGCCCCTAAATGTGAAGGTTACATGAAAATATTAATTCCTATTGTTAATTATAAATATGCATATTGAATTTTTGCTTTGATAACATCAGAGACTTACAGGGGGGCCACTGACTCCACTGTCTCCTTTATTGCCAGATGGTCCTGGGACACCCTGTTGAAAGGGATCAGTGTTTGTCAAGTATTTAGTGTATGTGACAACAAAACATTGTGTAACGCTGTGGTTACCTGAGGGCCTGGTCGTCCGGTAAGACCCATCGGTCCTGGAGGGCCCTTCAGTGAAATCTAGAATGAGAAAAACAAACGGCAAACAAATCATGGTTGATTAACATAGAACATAACATATAACACTGACTCTATATTAACAAATATCTCGTCTAAAATCTTTAATGATAATCTCTGTTGTACCTGGGCCTGCTGCAGGATTGCTTGTGCCTGGGCTTCTTGTGGAGAGATCACTGGCCCCTTCTGAGAATGTCCTCCATATTGGAACTATAAACAGATGAAAGCATGAGTGCTGCTTGCAATGATCTCTGAATGCAAATTATTGAAGCAACACAACGCCCTCTGGTGGCCACAAGTATGTACTGCAGCAGAGGCAGCTTGCTACAGGAGCAGAGGAGAGTGTTCTTCGGGCGTTTCACAGAAAAGCATCAAGAACTGGTTATACATCTGAATCATTTGTTGTTGTCTTTTTCCAGACACTAACTGTTCTAATGCATCCTAAAGTTTTATGTGCAGGTTTTCACTACTGAAAAAGTATTCATCTAAGAATACAAAAGAATTCAGCATTGTACATAGGGGTTTCACCAAATATTTCCTGCTTTCACCGAAAAGTACAGGCCCCAAAGAAGGAGCTAAAACTATAGCAAAAGTGTGGCCCCATTCCCTAGGTCCTTTTATGTGTGAACGCTCACAAGATAGCAGGTGGAGCATAAAAAGTATCAGGAATACAACTATGGTCCCAACAGTGCGAAAATGCCTTTAGTCAATGGTTCTTACTGGCAGCATGAGCATTGTTCCTGGGGGTCCTGGAATCCCATCAGCCCCTGGCAGACCTGCCCGCCCCTGAGGACCCTGAAAAGTGTAAGCACAAATAGTAAAGTCCAAAACTATACTAATTTGTACGAGTTTGTGGTTACACAAAATGAGAAAACATAGACTGAAAATGATGGGACTGGGAGGAAACAGAGGAATAGGAAAGCTGCACAGAAATAATAGAGAAAGTATATGTAAAATATATTCATATTTTTTAAGATAATGATTGTGATGATGAATTAATTACACCAATTAACAATGTAATTTCTGTCAGCAATCTAAGTGGAGTTAAATCTCCTATAGCTATCCTTGGCTTTGAAAATTGTTGCTAAATGGCTTTCTCAATCCATAATGGTAAAAAAAAAACAATTATGCATTAAGGTGTTTAAGTGTAACTCACCACATCACCTGGATCACCTTTCGGTCCTGGGGTCCCAACAGGTCCAGATGGGCCACTCATTCCCTGCACAGTTAATTATGACAAAATTATTTGTATCATCTTTTTCATCCCAATAGTGTCCCAATAGTATTTGTGCTGACCTGTGGTCCCTGTAAACCTGGGGGTCCTTCGACCATTGTTCCCTGCAAAACAAGAGTAAACATTAGAACTCTTCATCTTGATGCAGTTTGTATTTTCTGCATTCCTTATTATACTTAATGTTCACTTTTTATGTTTTTTGATCTTTACACAGGCGTTTTGGCACAAATGTTAAAAACAATCCACTGCTCTTTTTGTGACGATGTTGAAAGTGATATGGCATAAAGGGGAGTGTGCAAATCTGAACTTCAAACTTCAGTACAAAAGTATAACTGTTTTAGACAAATATTCAGAATCCTCCATGTTTGTTTAAGATTATAACTATAAAGTGTGCTCACTGGCTCAACAACGGCAGGTTCGCCCTTCTGGCCCTTCTCTCCTCTTGGGGAACTCTGTGGAAAACAAAGACACAAAGCAAAGCCGGTAACAAAACGATTCCGCCATCAACAGCCATCGATGTGTCATTCAAATGCACCTGTCCGTCCCAAGTTCCTTCTATTTCCCGCTCAGCAAAATCAAAGCTGTCATAAATCTCATATTCTTCCAAGCCTGTATTGTTCCGGTAGTCATACTCTAGAAACTAAAAAAGAAAATGATGCTTTCCATGATTGTGTAAAAGAACAAAACTGTATCAGGAGATGTACTGTGGGTAAAGATGCACCTCGTAGTCAGTCAGATTCGTTCCCACTGTCACCGTAGAAACATCATATAAGTCAGGTTTGGACGCCTCCTCCACAGCCGTCTCCACCAGCTCACGATTCTGAACGGCAAACGCAAGAAAATTATACGTGATAAACTTTGGCTTATTGTGAATTTTTGAAGCATATAAAAGCAGGTTCATGGCAAAAATATGAATTAAATATGAGGCGTTAAGAATACAGCCCAACAGGTGTGTGGTTAATGCATGCAATGAGATGACAACAGATGCACAAGGCAGCGTGACATGGATTAAAATATCTGCAAAACAAGGGTGAAAATTACTCCGCTGAATGTGCCATGCATACGATGAAGACACAGGCAAACCTCGCTCCAAACCGATATCACAGACGCTGCTTTTATAATGTACATTATTTAGCAGGTTTTTGTAATGTGTAATGGATTGCAACTAACAACTGATTTTCCGCCAATTTGATAGAATTAAATATATAGAGAATGAATATAAATATTGCAGATTATTCAAAAAAAAAAAAAGAAAAAATGCCTTTAAATAAGTTTTTAAAATTGAAGATCAAAGGATTTTTTAACAAAAAAAAAAATATATACTCCTATCCAGTTTTGTACAGTTGAAACCATACATTTTCATATCGCTGTAAAATGTCCGTTACTTCGCTCGATAGACATTAAAGTTATTCTATTCTGTCTTAAACCCATAGAAATTAGGCAATTCTCCTTCAAATGGTGTTTTCAGGCAATTTTTCTTCTTTGTATTTTAGCAGTGTATTTTCGCTTGTTTTGTTATGGATTGCAATCTTTCAACTTCAAATTTATTTTCTAACCTGGCGGAAAAAAGGTAAGATGTACAATTGTGTAAGAACTACTGTCTGCATCACAATCACAAAACATTCACAAACAGGCAGTGGCGAAAATTACGGTTATTGCAAAACAAGACTTTTCTACAGGAGTGAGAAGGTTATTAGGGGAGTGGTTAGGTGCGAGGATGGGGTATACTACTACTACTACTACTACTACTATACTACCACATACAGTATACCTCCTGTTCCACCTCCGACATTGCTTCTGCAGTGGGTCCCATCGTGGTGGGGGACTCCGAGATCAGGTCAGGCTGTATGGTTTTCATGTCAAACTGGTTTCTGTCGTATTCTTGAGTCATACTGAGTGAGGGAACGGTGGTCTGTATTGTGGTGGTGGTGGTCAGGGGGAACAGTGTGGGCTCAGCTGCTTCCAGAGACAGATACTGGGGCAGTGCAATTGGGGCCTGGGGGGCCTGGGGGACGGGGCCATCTTCCTCACGCTGATGCTTCTTCTTCCTGGATCCTTTCTTCCCTTTGCGCTTCCCTTTTCCCTTAGAGCCCTTGTCACGCTTCTTCTTTTTGCCCTTTCTGTTCTTCTTTGACGTCTTCTGTTCTTCTTCTTCGACATTCTGCTTTTGAACTGTGGCATCAGACTTGAGGAAGTTCTTGGGTTTGGGTAAAATGATGGTTAGGGAGTATTTGGGAAGTGTTTGGGGAGAAGGAGACAATAATGTGAGTCAAATACAGATTAGATAGAAAAAAAACAATCCTGAACAGTTCTATAGTTTGTAATCTGCAGCTCCCAAAACTTTAGGGCTGTAGTCATCTTAAGAAATGCTTGTTTGAATAAATATGTCGCTGTCAATTTATTAGTAGACTAAATAGGGGTTCTGGCAAAACCCCTCAAAATAATCATATACTTGACATACATTACACAACAAAAAATAGGCACACAACTCCATGGAAATGTTGGATCTGGCTTGAATATTGACGTAAATACAAAAATGTAAACCACTCTCTCATTTTTGCTGTTTTCCCATATAAATGCAATTGATCAAATAAAAAATTGAACCATTATAACCACCACAAAATAGTGCAATAGACCAATTAATCGACTGAGCGACTAAAGACAAAGAGCCCTTCTAACTTTTTCACAAAACTTTGGTCAAATGCATAATATACAGACCAAATTGTTGTAATACTTTGTAACTAGCTCCAACTCAATATTGTGCAAATGTTATGGGAAGTAGGTCAGTGGGCTGACAGATGTCGAAATCCACTGGCTTTAGCCCACACTGCTCAGCTGCTGCTTTCTACAAGTACAAGCGTCTCACACATCAAATAATGACCAGTCCCAGAGGCTCACCACAGATTTAAATGGCTACTTGCATAACAACATTCTTCATCTGCCTTTTCTCAAAACAATATACTTTATACACAGCTGTAATTTCAGATATGCACTTCAGACAAGGGCGAGCTCCTCCATCACGCACCTAAAATGTGTGGAATTTACAATGATTGGAGCTTGAACAACGTTTAGTCTCAGTCGATCAAGCTGACAGTTAACACTTGTCTCGTTGACTTCTACTGTCACACGTCAGATTAGCATTTGGAGAAACATTTACAAAAACAAGGACCGGAAGGACCGGAAGTGTGCTGTGTGAGTGCTCATGTAGTGTCCTTGTTAGTGATGTCCTCTCTAACCTGCACAGTCTGGATGCTGAACGGCAGAGCCGCGTCGCAGTCTGGGATGTATCTTTCACAGTAGCTCTCTGCGGCGTCTGGGTCTTCAGAGATCAGCAGCTGCTGAATGTCTCCCTATGATAATACACAGTCATTTACACATTTACATTGGAGCCAAGAGTCTCCTGAAGAAAAGGCATTCCAGCATCTCAGTGGGACTATCCTGGTTAGATAAGGGGCAATAGAATATCTTATTGTCACTGTTGTATTCAAGGAACATCATTCTCCCAATGATATGGAAGCCCATATCATAAAATACAATCAACTTGTGCCATACCCATATTTATGGAAACCCTTTTAATGACAATAATGTATTAATTAAGAACAAAAATAATATAACTGAGCCTGTAATCAGTCATTGTAAATCACACAGGTGTAGAGTCTAGATCACCAAAGCAAAATGGTCGCTTCTTTTAATAGAGTAATTTAGTAGACTTGTCCTTAACATCAGAGGCCTTCTCTGATTCAACATCATAAATACTCACAATGCAATGACACTTTGAAGATGTGCACTAGGTCTGGTTCATATCACATCATCCTGAAATACCTGTATATTTGCAGACGTTATCAGCATATTTACAGTACTGTAGCTGGTTTTCATCTCAGAAGCGAGGGAGGAAGGGTGAGCTACAATATGCTACAATTATAGAGATGTATACATGGACTACACGTTTATATGATCCTGTCGTCTTTGGCTTGGGTTTTAGTAAAGATTTATATCATACAGTGTGTAGAACTTGAGATTAAAAGCCATGTTTCAAATATTAAACTGGGGAATCTGACTTTCAAACCACCACAAACATTGGACAATGTAGTAAAAATCCCTCTGACGAGTCCAAGCTCTGAAAACAGTTTGTAAAGTTTATCAGTTTATGAGTTTTCACATGTAAGTATTTTCAGGATCATCACATCTGCAGCTCAGCCTCAGTCCAAAATGCGCAGATCCACCCTCAGGTCCCCCTTCAGGTCCACCCTCAGGTTCCCCCTCAGGTCTACCCTCAGTCTACCCTCAGCTCCCCCCTCAGCTCCTCCCTCTGGTCCACCCTCAGCTCCCCCCTCAGCTCCCCCCTCAGGTCCCCCCTCAGGTCCCCCCTCAGGTCCACCCTCAGGTCCCCCCTCAGCTCCCCCCTCAACTCCCCCCTCAGGTCCACCCTCAGCTCCCCCCTCAGGTCCACCCTCAGGTCCACCCTCAGGTCCCCCCTACGCTCCCCCCTCAGGTCCACCCTCAGCTCCTCCCTCAGCTCCCCCCTCAGGTCCACCCTCAGCTCCCCCCTCAACTCCCCCCTCAGGTCCACCCTCAGGTCTACCCCCAGGTCCACCCTCAGCTTCCCCCTCAGCTCCCCCCTCAGGTCCACCCTCAGGTCCCCCCTCAGCTCCCCCCTCAGGTCCACCCTCGGGTCCACCCTCAGGTCCCCCCTCAGGTCCACCCTCAGGTCCACCCTCAGCTCCCCCGTCAGGTCCACCCTCAGCTCCCCCCTCAGCTCCCCCCTCAGGTCCACCCTCAGGTCCCCCCTCAGCTCCCCCTTCAGGTCCACCCTCAGGTCTACCCTCAGGTTCCCCCTCAGGTCCACCCTCAGGTTCCCCCTCAGGTCCACCCTCAGGTCCCCCCTCAGCTCCCCCCTCAGCTCCCCCCTCAGGTCCCCCCTCAGGTCCACCCTCAGGTCCACCCTCAGGTCCACCCCTCAGCTCCCCCGTCAGGTCTACCCTCAGGTCCACCCACACAATGTATTGTCACAAACAAAGTTATACATCCCAGCTTTAAGTTTAAAATGGCATAATCTATTATATAATGATGTCATCTCAATTGCTCTTATTTATCATTTTTTACTTTTGATGCCTGAAGATCCGTCCTTAAAGTTTCCTGAATTTAGACATGAAATTGTAAGCTTCAACAATGCCTGTCATAGATAACATCCACATTCACACCGGCATATCCAGAGCTGTGTGTTTGACATGCCATAGATCACACCAGTGAGAGGAATCATAAGCATCCAGACTGTTGCAGGCATATTGTTGGATGAAATATAATCTGGGGACATCTGGAACCATTTGCAATCAATTAAGTTGAGTTAAAAGCTGGATACGAATGTAATTACATGTATTACTAATGACGCTTTAGTGATCTGAGGTTAAATAAATCACAACATTTCAAGCCTGTTTTACCTGCCAGCTTCTCATATCCATAATGCAATTCAATAAGCAATAACTGGGCCATACATTTCAATCCACTTTGGCAATTTGTGCTTTAATATATGAAAAGATGTTTTCCATTCATCATGTTGTTTTCATGGACGAGCCTGCAGCCAGAGACAAGAGCAGGAAATGAATGTGCGCTAAGGTGATAGAAGAAAGGAAAGTCAGGCAGGGGAAAGCAACAGGGAGGTAATCCAATCAAATCTAATCTTGATTCTAGATCAAAAGCACCACTTTCCCAAAACGCTTGCCTATTTTCTAACCAGCTTCATATTTACGAGCTGCTGTTACTAACGCTGCAATAAAACCATCATTGTACCTGTCGTTATGATCCGAGACGCTCGGAACTAGAAAAAAACAGTGTCTCATTTCGTACATACAAACATTTCCTTATGATGCATGCATTCTTAAAGGGTACTTTCAAAATGTGGATTTATCAAGGCTTAGGACTTCTAAAAAGAAAGTATTGGCGACACAACCACAAAAAATAAATGTGATCAATTGTTTGGCTTCCCACAAACATGTCCCTACATTTGTATTGCTTTATTTACTTTTGGTATAGACTTTAGTGAGTAGTAAGTAATGTTTATTTATATAGCGCATTTTACAGACAAAGGTCACCCAAAGCGCTTTACAATGTGCAGAGTTCAGATATTGTTCCAATCATTCCACACACGGTGATGACAGAAGTGAGTCGCCGAACACAGTGACGCATCAGCCCCCAATCAACACTATCCATTCACATTCATACCTATTGTGCATGTTTTTAGTGGTAGGGGAAACTGGAGCACCTGGAGGAAACCTATGCAGACACGGGGAGAACATGCAAACTCCACTCAGAAAGGCTCTGTTCCAACCAGGATTCGAACCCAGGACCTTCTTGCTGAGAGGCGAGAGTGCTATCCGCTCAGCCACCTTGCCGCCCTCTTAGAAGTTCTCTATCTCTTAGTCTTTTTCACATTTACATTCTGAAGAAAAGGAAAATCTATTCGTCAAACTCATAGCCACAAAACTCGCTGAATACCATAATGACGCATCCTAGAAAAAGACCAGCATTACTGTTAAAACCATTTAAGCGTACGTCTGTAATCAAGATAGAAATGTCCTAAATGCCTTGAGCTAACAAAATAAACTTCAGCTGGATCTCATCGCGCCCGTTAGCTCGTTGGCTGCACACATTCACACATCACAGCCAAGAAGCAGCGGCCCATTTGAGGACAGTTTGCTTAGTTCTGTTTGCAAGCGCAGCGTGAAGTTTGGAAATCAACGTTTGCGTGTCATTTGGAAGCAATCTGGAAGCAATAGAGACATTAGCGGCTGCCCACACTCCACACAAGCTCCCAGGCAAAGCTCCCACGCTGGAAAGACGGAGCCCTCTCCCAGAGCAAGGGCCTGGGAACACAGAGCCGGAGGTCAGCCTGGATAATCCGCTGTCCCCTGCTTCTAACCGCGCCCCATCCATACAACGTGAATGACACTTACATAAGCATAGACTAACACAAGGCTCTAAAAATAGACACATAATTAAGATATTATTGAGTGAACATGGTTTTACAGCAGACAAAGATAAGAATTTGGAGGTATCTGTCAATAAACGGAGAACCTGATAATAAAATGAACATAACTGGTTCTATCGATCTAGTTTGGTCACTAGTTTTCACATGCAAACATTTTTGGGCCCTCACATCTTTGGATCAGATTTTGCAGACAGAAAAGTCTTCCAAAATCAAGACCACCTTCACAAAGACAATCCCCCTCAGCCAAGATTTTACAGTGATTCATTTGTGATTACGTGCTCAGATTTCATGGTTTCCCATAAGCCATGTAGTGGTTTATGTGATTTGTTAACTACTTTTCACTCTTTTTGTTGGAATAAACAGTATGTTATATATGTTAAAAAAAAAATACAGCTCTAAATATCAACATTATAACAAATAAAGGATTGATATATCCCACTTTGTCATTTAAAAACACACATTATAAGTTGAGTTACACAAGTAAATGGACTTTTGAACGATATTCTAATTTTACATGTTTCAGATCTTCAAATTATTTAACATTCACCCCTTGAAGAAAGCCATACACTTTTTCTTTTTTGGATTCTCTAAGATGTAGGACACAAATAATTAGTTTTTTTATATTTTTGGTGATTTTTAACCCCAATTTTTCCGTTTAATTATAGGCCTAAAGCAAATGGTTGTGATGCAGTTTGATGGTAAAAGTGCCTTAAACCCCAACTAGATAAATTAGTATAAGTATAAGAATATAGTGACTCAAAAGGAAATCCACCAAATGGTAGAGGAAACCATGAAAGTGTTAAGGACACATATGCAGGCACATGATCTATAGCTAAAAACATTTTTTTTATATGTATGTAAAAGAGCAGTGTAATATTCAGTGTTAGATTCAATTTGGTGTTTTATAGTCCCATGAGATTGTGGCGAAATGATTGACACAAAGAAATAATCATTGCAAAATAGGGACAGATTGATTCCAGTTTTGAAAGCACAAACAACGGCTAATTGAATTGTTGCAGCTGAATTTGAAATATGCAGAGTTTGTGGGCGGGTGAGGGGGTGATTGCCTGGGAGGGTCTTGACCTCAGGTAAAAGGTGCTAATGGGTGAACACTTTTGAAGAGGTGGTGATTAGTCCAGAGAGTAACCCAGGGCAGTGGGCGTCTGCTGGGGCGAGCAGGTTAAAGTGTGTAGAAAGTAAACAGTTGAATGGTTTTACGATATTAAAACAATCTGAAGCAGCTTGTTTTTGCCCACAGCTTCTCACAGCCTTCAAACTGGGGTCACTTTGGGGACGCTTGGGCTGAGAAACCTATTTTTCAAAAGACAGAACTATGTAATGCAACCTGTATCTGGGGCCTGGTTTTACACAAAGCTGCAAAAAACGATAAAATATGAAGTAATAATTGCTTGCATTGATGGATTATTACCTTAATCTGTTAAAACATTAAGACAGTCAGAATGTAAAAGTGATACAAAATAAGTCAAATATTTCTTGAATTTGGCAAAATGTAACTTAATCCGAGCACATTTTGACTGCCCTAAAACAATATTTTCCATTGGGACAAGTCATTTAGTCTTAATTGAAGAACTTTTGTATGTTTTTTTCATTCCAAAAGAGACATTTCTTGTATCTTTTTAAAACACGATCATTTTGCTTTGTCCGAATGGCAAATCTTGTTTTAAAGAAGTCAAAATGTGCTCAAATGAAGTTACTTTTTGCCAAATTTAATCCATTTTGGACTTATTTTGAATCACTTTTTGCAGTGTAGTATTCACATGCATGCATATTTGACTTCTATCACATCTTTAGATCACCTTTTTCAGACGGAAAAGGGAAAAAGAAGGACCACCCTCCCTCAGCCCCTCAGCTCAAAGCATCAAATAGTTCTGCAGGGGCCTCTGTCTCCTTTATGAAGACGTCATGTTGCAGTCTGACAACACTAAAGAATCTTTCTGTTGGGACGAATAAATAAAGGGGATTTTATTAGGGTCGTGAATTAGATTAATGCCCAAAAACCTCATTTGTTTCTGTTATTTCCCAATTTAGAATGAGAAACCAATAAAAGTTTGACTCATAAAAGGGTTAACAGTAACTTACCACTTTCAAGTTTTTTTAATACCTTTAGGCCAATTATCAATATTTTGACCAATAAAGGCTTGATCTATGTCACTTTGTCATCTGTCTGTCATCTATTATGTTCACAATACAATTTGAATTATAGAAGTAATTATAGAAGTTGAACGATACGATACATGTTTCAGCTATATATTATTTTTTGTTATTTATAATTTTATACAGACTTTATTATGGACACATTTGCCCCATTACCCTAACCCTAACCCATGATAGCTAATAAGATTTGTTCTTTTTTTAAATAAAAATCTTCACATTTAGTATTAGATTGATCCCAAAAATTATCATTGAAAAACAGAGACCGTTTGATTCAAAACAGTGAACACGATCACAATCTCCCTGTTTTGTAGTCAATAGTTGCATCCTGTCCTGAGGAACAAACAATTTCTTCTTCTTTTTTTTACAGGCTGATCCTGGACATGTCTGAACAACATGTCCCTTTTCACTTTTTCCCTCATTTTTCATTTTGTTCCTTCGACATTTGATTGACAGAGACCCAATCAGCTCATAACCTCTTGAACCATGATTTTCTTCTCTCAATTTTCCAGGAAGAAGGGAGTTTTCTGTTTTCCACCAGGATTCTGTGGGATTCAAAAGTATATCACTAATAACACACGCGCCATACCTCTCTGATACCACCTCCGTGATGTTGAGGCCTTTACTGTATTGTTGGCAGCCTAAAGGGTTTTGCGTGAGCCTGTGGATGATTTTGTGTGGTGTTTTGTACCTCAAACACGTCCTCTTCCAGCAGCCTGGTTCCAAACACAGTGACACCATCAGTGCTGATCACGGCTTTGTCCCCTCGAGGCAGATCCAGGGTTTGAACCTTCTGACAGTCCAAGTAGAGCGTGACTGACTTCCCATCGACGCTGTAGGCGACTCTGTGCCATCTGAAGGAGCATGGAGCATTGATAACACCTACAACATTAAACACACACTGAACGCTGTCGCCATGACTGGAATACCCACTTTCCGTCCGCTGTGTTGACGTTCTTGAATGCGGGGTAGAGTTGGGGCGTTATCTGTCCGTTCTGGTCTTCGTAGAGGAGCACAGGGGAGCGGCCCACCTCCAGGCCCAGCTGCTGCACCCCCTGATCGTCGTACAAGGACAAGAGGAAGAATTGGGAGTTCTTCTTTGCTCGCACTGTGGCCATCAGCGAAAAGTTCTCTGGGAAACTTGAATCTGGAAAAAGTCATATAAAAATGGAATATGTCTTACTTTGCAACAGGGGTCGGGGGGATGAGTATTATCGTTCTGTGTGTGCGCAAAAGCTTTGGGTCAGATTGAACTGAAATTTTCAATGGAGTATGTTTGGTAAGAAGATCCCATTAACAATCTTTATCCGGTGTTTGCAGGGTTTTCTCTCTCTGAGTCCACATTACATTTTGTTTTGTTTGTTTTTAACCGTTCTATCCTCGGCTGTAATTGGCCCACAACAGTTATAGAAAATACTCTAAATTTTAAAAAACAAATTATCTGAATTTTGAGGATTTTTCCTATCTTGACCAGCCCTGGGTCATTTAGACCCTTTTAGACCCTAATTTTTCATCTACTTTTAATCACTGTGGCAGATCCTTTGACCCGAGGATAGCACAAGTACATTTCTGACCACGGGACACTGTACTATTATGTACAGTATGCATTTTTTAACAATAGCATATTTAAAATAGTCCCTCTCAACTAAACCAGTAAGAACAGTTAAACCAATTACAATGAGCAAAATTCATTCCATTTTCGACCAAGCAGGGAGCTGGGGAGAGTCTAACCATGGGTGGGTCTAACCATTTCTTATCTTCAATGAGTTTCACTCTCTCAAAGTTTGAAAAGGAACTGACATTTACTTTAAGGTATACTTTATTGTACCCAGGTAGATTTTGTCATTTTCTTTCACGCAAAATTGACTGTTAGAGCTTTTAATCAGCTGGTTTAATGCAGGCATTAAAGCGGCATAAATGGAAAATCAGACTGTGTGAGTGTGAGACTGTGAGACCGGTCATGCAATATTTCTGCTGGGGTCTAGGCCGTCAGATCTTATACATAATTTCATGTATGCAATAAATGCGTAATACCACGTCGTTCGTCTGCCAGGCCTTAATTGCCTAATCGTATATTTATTCATGCTCAATAGTAATAATTCTAATAGGAAAATCTGCTCGCTGCACTGTCCAGTGTCGTCACATAGTTGGAGATCATATTTATAGTGACGTATGTTGCGTAAAAAAGGGTAGGTATGAGATGCCAATTTTCATTGAATTGTTTTAGATAAATATTTAGAATGCAAAATACTGATCCATTAATCATAATGTATGTAGCTGAATCACATTCTTAACACAATGATCAATGACAAACATTGTCCGACTCCAATGAGAGATCAAACACGTAATACCTGGAAACAGCTGCTTGGTGGGAGCACTGAGTTGTATCTTCTTGCTGATTCTGTAGGCCAGGTCCTGGGCACCTCTTCTGCTCCCACATAGCCCCGCCTCCAGAGACACACCCTCCCTGTGTTCTGTGAGATCCAGCTCTCTCAGGACGTCGATGTAATCCGCTGGGAATTATCAAAGGAAGAGAAAAACTTAGCAGTTGAAATTTTCAAGAAGGAAATACCCTAAGTGGCTATTTCCTTCTTGAAAGTTTAGATATAACTGCTGAAACACTGTGTGCCCAAACAATGAAATAATCTCAGAATTTTACATCATTTTTTTCTACCGTGATGGCACAGAAAACTTTCAAGATGCCAGGATTTGTGGGTCTCAAATTGTAGAGAGCGTTCATATTGTTTTCGTCATTATTATATTTCTTCACTTTAATGGTTTTAAATGGTCAACTTTTTTCTGTTCTTTTTTGACATTTTTGAGCCTTCCATGGTGACCATTGGGCCCTACACGAATGCTTAGATGTTTATATGTTATATGAGCAAAACTACTAAACGGAACTCTATTTGGTCCTAAAACAGACCTTTGATATTGCATTCATTGAGAATCTTGCTCTCACCCATCGTCAAGATAACAGGACGGAAGACACACTGAATGGAATTTTTTTTTTTTCTTTTCATTTCATTTCATTTTTTTGAAAAAAAAAAAAAAAAAAAAAAAAAAAAACATGGAAATAAATGTTTTTTTCATATTGAGTTTGACAAAATATTAGAGATAGATGCAGATATTGCAGTGACTTGTTTTTGGTCGATTAGCAGAAGATTTGTTCATTTCTTCATTAACAGTAAGAAGTGAGAGTGTAGACTGAGGGACTTCCTGCAGTGGGACAGGCCCCTCCTCAGCACCCTCAGCAGGTGTCTGGTGATGGCTGTTATTATGGTGCAGGGGCGGCACTCAGACTTACCCATAATCCTCCAGTCGCACACCTGCAGGTGACACCTGCCCAGCCCTCACCCCTCTGTAGCCATAAGTCGGCTTTCATCACACACCTCAAGCTACAAAAGGGTTGATTTCCTGCTTTTCTCTCGCTGGTGTTTATACATTATGCAAAAGAGAAAGCTAATAATCGCTTCATTTTATTCAGCAGCAGTGCGCAGAATGATCCCTTAGAAGACAGTTGGCCCTTTTGTCAGACTCATGATTTTTCAATGAATTTATATTTTGCTATATTAGATTAAATTGAATATTATACAGTGGATAAAGAGCTGTTTTTTTTCAGCCGTGGTGTAAAATCTGTTGCTTTAAACAATGTATGCACCTTAGTCTGATATGAAACATTTTATACAACACTGCACACTCAAACAATAACTTTATAATGGAGACATTTTGATGCTAAGGTTTGTGATTTCTCATCTTTTTCCCACTGGGTTTTTGAGTGGTTCTTTGCCGATGCAGGAGGGACATAACCCTGAGGGCATTTATGGACATCTATTTACGTTAATGAACTTTGGTCATTGGCTCCTATGCAATTGTTATTATTGCATATCCTGTTTTGATCTGTCGATGAGGTATCAACAACTGTGTACAGTCCTCAGAGAAGACTGCTGTTTTTATGTGGGGCTACACAAAAGACATTTATGGATAAGCTTCAATCTACAAAAATATATATTTGTAAATTGTGTATTTTAACAATCACATTCCTTGTATTTACAGAATGTATGAATCTTTTGGTTAAATACTGCTATCCCTTTCTGAATCTATATAGAAAAAATAATTCACCTTCCAATTGATTTGTTAGAAAACACATGTGCCAGTTTGTGCTTCAAGGGTATATAGGTCCAGCAAAAAACAAAAAAAAAAACCTTAAACAGAGAGTATGATGACCAATTTAATCGTTCTGCTTTCAAGTAAGTAAGTACGTAAAGTTTATTTATATAGTGTCTTTCACAGATTAGATCACAAAGCGCTTCCCAATTTAAAAAATACAGAGATAAATGGTACACATACAGTACAAGTCAGTTAAAAAAGCAAATATGAAGCTCTTCGCGAAAGTTCACTGTGGTAGACCCGGCCACTGCTGCCAGACCTACAAGCCTGCTCATCCTCTACTCATTACACCAGCAAAACGCCCACATCTAATCCACCAATAACCACCAGGACAGCAAGTTAAAAGCCGGAGACGCCCACTTCCCGGCCTTCTGAAGTCTGCAAACTTCTGAAGCCTGCAAGGTGCATGTCGCTAACGCACCTGTTCGCAAATACATGCGTTGTTCTGGAGGGGTCGCTTCTGCTCACGTGTTGCTCGTGCGCGTGGCCCGGCTGTCCTCAGTCTGGCTGCTCGTGGTCTGCTCTCCTCCTCTGCGGGCTCTTCTGCGGGCTGCTCTGCGGGGCCCCTCCGCGGTTTCTGTGCTGCTCGTTCCTCGTGGTCTGCTGCCGCGCGCAGACGGTCTGGCGGTGCCGTGCGTGTCCCTGCCTCCGATTGGCGGTGCCGCGTTGTCCCGTTGCTTTCCCAAGTCTCCTGGCATGTGAGTACAGTGAGTGTGCCGACCGCGGACAGATTAATCCCGGAGTCTAGGCTGCAGGCGGCTGGTTTTTGCCCTACGCACTTGACTGCAGGCGTCAGTTTTCGCCCCGTGCTTGGTCTGCAGGCTCCGTTTTACACGTGTTTGAGCTAACTGAGGGACAATGCATCTTAAATGGCATCAATCTCCAATGTCTGAGGGATATAAGAGGAGCAATGTGCATTAATTCAGATTCATGTTCTGCCACTTGCAGTAAAACCACGTTGGAAAAAATGTGCAAAGACTACCCATCGTGCTCCAGACGGCACACACCAGAACTCTTGCCACGGCGCCATTTTACAGCATTAATCTCATTACTCGCAGGTCACTATTGCTAAACGAATGTATTTAAATTCGTCTATCTGCAGGAGGAAGGAGGGGCCATGCATTTAAATAGCTAGGTCACTAGTATTAAATTGGGTAACTAAACTGCAGTTGTTGCATTTCGAAAGTGCAGCAGAAAGAAAAGGGGCCCAATGTGAATCTGCAATGGGTTCGAAGTGGAGTTGGAGCTATGAACGCATGGAAAAGTGATGGTTCATGCGTATCTGCCATAACCAAAGCAGCAAGATGGCTCCAGGGGATATCTGTTTTTCGCATGGGAATGTTTCGGATTCGGGTTGATTTATTTCCTCAGGCTCTTAAACAACCGTGGGCATGGTTTTCTGACCGCCGCTGCTGCGGTCCCTGCTGCCGTTCCTACTGATGCCTGATCCCGCTGATGCCTGTTCCCGCTGCTGCCTGTTCCTGCTGCCGCTCCTGCTGCTGCCTGTCCCTGCTGCCTGCTCCTGCTGCTCCTACTACTACATGTGCCGCTGCTGCTGTTCCTGCTGCCGCCTGTTCCTGCTGCTGCTCCTGCTGCTGCTCCTGCTGCTCCTGCTACTACATGTGCCGCTGCTGCTGTTCCTGCCGCTGCTGCTCCGCGGGCTCCCGGACGGCACCCTTCTCTACGGCTTGGCTCTTTCAGACACGTATGTAACCTGGCTCACGGAGACAAGCGGCGCACGCTGGCGTGACACGTCTGTTGTTCGTATGAATCGCATTGTGGTGCTACTGCTCCTGCTAATGCTGCTTCTGCTGCTTCTTACTGCTACCGCTACTGCTGCTACTGCTGCTATTGCTTCCGCTGCTGCTTCATACTGCTACTGCTGCCGTGCTGCTGCTGCTTTTTTACTTTGACACCTCTCTTCACTTGCATCTCTTTTACTGAAACACTGAACAGCTACTACAACATTCTACTGCTGTGGCTTTGATACAGGATTATTACTATTATTTTCTAAGGACGCTGCTGCTGCTGCTGCTGCTGCTACTGTCGCGGCTTGATACAGGACTATTGCCGTTATTATCTGAGGTTGCTGCTGCTACTGCTACTGCTGCATCCCACTCTCTCAGAAGCTTATCCTGCTTCTAATGGACGCAGCCCGGCTGAGCATGCCGCGCTGCGCTGGACTCGCACCTATGCTCCCAGGGTCGCTTCGGCGGTCATGTTTCATCTCTCTACTTAATCTTCTGATTCTATCAGATGCAGCTGGCCGAGTAGCTGCGCTGAGCCGTCAATCGGACTCCTAATCAAAGGCATCCATACCTGTATTCTTCACTCTTCTGATCGCAGGCTCCCCATCATGCTGCCCATCCTGCAGCGGCGCTGAACTCCGGCTCATCTCCCAAGTACATGTCCGCCCTCCTCGCAGCATCTTCCTGCTTTCCTTCTATGGCTTCTCTGTGTAAGCGTTTCACCATTGCTCACTCAACCTTCATGCGGTCCGAGACACGGCCTTCCCGACCATCCTACTATCCTGATTTCTACTCTCCAACCCAAGGTTTCAAGCGTAAGGGCGCCTGCAACATCAATGGCCCTCTCCGACATGTCTCTGCCCCTACAGGTCTCCGCTTCTACACGGACGCTGCCCCTTCCGTGGGTTTTGGGGGATTCTTCCAGGACCATTGGTTTGCCGAGCGTGGCCGCTACTTTCCACCGGAGCATCTCCTCTGCCCTACACGTGATATTCCCAGTGGTCGTGGCCTGCGCGCTGTGGAATCACACGTGGCAGAGAAAGAGGATCTCTGTCACGTGTGATAATCTCGACGTAGTGGAAGCATTACACAAAGGTCGCTCTTTTTCACCCAACATAATGTCCCCTGACCATTTCAACCTCCGTCTCAAACATTCAAAAATCAAAGGAGCCTGCAATATAGTAATAGCTCGCTCGGACACATCTCTCTGCCCCTACAGGTCCATGAGGCGTTACACTCGCCTCCGCTGCAAAAAGGAGATCTTAACGGACCTCTATTTCTCACTCCAGACATTCTTCCCATGACAGCAACCTGGTTCAGAACTCAACTAAGATCCCTACTGCTCCTCTGTAAATTGTCTCCCCAGCTCTACACAGCTCACTCCTTCAGGATAGGCGCTGCCACGCGCGCGGCCTCGCTGGGGCTCCCCCACACCTCTCTGCAACAGCTGGGGCGCTGTTCCTCTTCGGCTTTCTCCACCTACATCAGGCCAGACGCGTCCGCCATCCTGGCTGCACAACGGCTACTGGCTTCCTCGTAAGCTCCCAGCAAAGCAATACAAAGCAAAGTAAGTGAACCAATAAGATTCTGGTGGCGGCACGCACTTCTTCAAAGATAACCCTGTTGCAGCGTCCGGTTGATCGTGATGCGAGCGCTCACGTCCCGGCGCTTAAAGATAACTCCACTGCAGCGTCTGGTACCGATCGTGATGCGAGCGCTCACGTCCCAGACAGCGTCCGGTTGATCGTGATGCAAGCGCTCACGTCCCGGCGCTTAAAGACAACTCTGCTACAGCGTCTGGTATCGATCGTGGTGCGAGCGCTCACGTCCCAGACAGCGTCCGGTTGATCGTGATGCGAGCGCTCACGTCCCGGCGCTTAAAGATAACTCTGCTACAGTAACTCCACCGCAGCGTCTGGTACCGATCGTGATGCGAGCGCTCACGTCCCAGACAGCGTCCGGTTGATCGTGATGCGAGCGCTCACGTCCCGGCGCTCAAAGATAACTCTGCTACAGCGTCTGGTATCGATCGTGATGCGAGCGCTCACGTCCCAGACAGCGTCCGGTTGATCGTGATGCGAGCGCTCACGTCCCGGCGCTTAAAGATAACTCTGCTACAGCGTCTGGTATCGATCGTGATGCGAGCGCTCACGTCCCAGGCAGCGTCCGGTTGATCGTGATGCGAGCGCTCACGTCCCGGCGCTTAAAGATAACTCCACTGCAGCGTCTGGTATCGATCGTGATGCGAGCGCTCACGTCCCAGGCAGTGTCCGGTTGATCGTGATGCGAGCGCTCACGTCCCGGCGCTTAAAGATAACTTCACCGCAGCGTCTGGTACCGATCGTGATGCGAGCGCTCACGTCCCAGACAGCGTCCGGTTAAATCGTGATGCGAGCGCTCACGTCCCGGCGCTCAAAGACAACTCTGCTACGGCGTCTGGTATCGATCGTGATGCGAGCGCTCACGTCCCAGACAGCGTCCGGTTAAATCGTGATGCGAGCGCTCACGTCCCGGCGCTCAAAGACAACTCTGCTGCAGCGTCTGGTATCGATCGTGATGCGAGCGCTCACGTCCCAGGCAGCGTCCGGTCGATCGTGAGCGAGCGCTCACGTCCCGGCGCTTAAAGACAACTCTGCTACAGCGTCTGGTATCGATCGTGATGCGAGCGCTCACGTCCCAGGCAGCGTCCGGTTGATCGTGAAGCGAGCGCTCACGTCCCGGCGCGCAAAGGTAACTCTGCCCGTTTTTGGGGGATTATGCGCGCGAGCAAGCACCGCACTCATCAGCATCTCTCCCGGGCCTAGGGCGCCAAACATACTCAATCAACAAACTTCTAACTGCATTTTCCCTCTTGGGTCTCTCCAAAGTGAAATGAAGCTCTTCGCGAAAGTTCACTGTGGTAGACCCGGCCACTGCTGCCAGACCTACAAGCCTGCTCATCCTCTACTCATTACACCAGCAAAACGCCCACATCTAATCCACCAATAGCCACCAGGACAGCAAGTTAAAAGCCGGAGACACCCACTTTCCCGGCCTTCTGAAGCTTGCAAAGCCTCCGCCGCCCCACCTCCTCCTTCTCTCATCGAAGCGTGCTTGCCTACTGCCTCTGCCGTCACCAGTGCCTAGGCCCCGGGGGGGGGATTATGCGCGCGAGCAAGCGCCGCACTCATCAGCATCTCTCCCGGGCCTAGGGCGCCAAACATACTCAATCAACAAACTTCTAACTGCATTTTCCCTCTTGGGTCTCTCCAAAGTGAAATACAGAATAGTCATGTACACACTTCAGATGGGACTAGGTACGGTGAGGTGAGAAAACCTGCCTAAATAAATAGGTCTTATAGGTCTTTTAAAATCTAACAGGAATTCAATGGGTGAACCGAGCATATGGAAAATCATGAGCTCTGTGGATCAGTGGAAGATTCCGGGTTCAACTCCACGTCAGCACACATACATTACATTAGCACCGTGACATATTGCCCAGTGAGTTAAGGAGGTTCGCTCTGTATTTGAACCTCCATTATTCACTCATTTGTGAAGCAGAGCCAATTTGTTCCGTGCGCATTGCAGTGGAAATGGGTCAAGTTGAGAATTTCTGTCACAGACAAAGGTTCACGAAAGAAAGCCTTATGTTATGTATGATTCAAAAAGTATTATTCCAAGCTAAGTAGGTCATACTTTGTCAAAAATATGTGTGACAAGATATTCAGACAAGAACCAATTTAAAGGAGGAGAAATATATGAAAAAAATAAGCGCTTTTCCATAATATGCAAAACTGTGAAGAATCTGATAACGAAATACAGTGGATTTTAATGATATAATAAATTACCGGCGCTCTCTGTCACATCATAATGAATGGCAACGTTCCCGAATCATCTCAACCTCATTTGAACCAACAACAAGGCTTTACAATTTGCATTCTCTCCTGGTGCAATATTTGATGTCTGTGTTGAATTAAAACTCAATATGACGTCTTATCCTTCATGATTTGTGGGAGGCTACGGCTGCAAATCAATTTCCTCCAAGTAGCAAAGTTGAAAGTTTAGCGTTTAGTCAAAGCAAGAAAGAAAAAATCCCCTTTTCCATGGTTTCTCTGCTGTTGGTCTGACTTTATCTGTCATGCAAATTCCCTCTGAGGTCAGGGAGAAGTCTTGGTTGAATTGGTTTGAAAAATGTGCTAAATTAAAGCCATATGAATGCAATTAAGTCAGTGCATGTTTATACTCCGCGTCTATGGATAATGACAAACAAAAATAAGTTACAAATTGACTTTCTAATTGTCAATAGGGCCATTTGAAGCTGCTAATGGGATATGCATGTAATTAAGATAGACGCAATTTTACAATGGACTCTCCTCAATGGCAGGCAATACTTCAATACAAAATTCTTTTTCGTTGCATGATTCAACCCTGGTCAGTCCTGAGTTGACCTCCGCTGAACAAAAGCAGATAGCTTAGATTTGCAACAATGCCACAGGGAGAAATTTGAGACAACTTGCTAGAAATTCCTCCCAGTAAATACTGAGCTTCCACGCAAGTTAAACATGGAATAACTGGCATCCCACAACCAAGTGTGCAAAATAAACTCTGCATTTGCCAAGACTTAATGAGCATGTGAGAGCCACCAATGTTTGACTGCAGCTGACCCCACTGGATGACAGAAAGAAAAACACAAACCAGAAAAAGTCCCTTGAATCTGTCTCATTGCATTGTGACAGAGGTGGGAGAGGTCGGTGCAGAGTGTGTATTACATTACACAGATAAAATATGCAGTAAGTCCGTTTCAACACGAACCAGGTCAATTAACACCTCAGACTCCAAATGTGTTTAATATTTAAAAAAATGGTATATTCAAAGCTAATAGCTAATTGCAAAATCATATTCAGCAGAAAACTTTTCCCTATTATTGGTATCAGTGGATATGACACCAGGTTGTCAGAATTCTGAGTTCGTTTGGGGGCAGCCATGTGTGTTTGACAAAAAAACCTGCAACAACCTGAAAATCCCTTTTTATTCATAATAACTGGGACATGGGGTCAGCCAAAGAAGTTCTCTGCTGATGAAAAACATGTCCATGTGATTTATAAACTAAAAAATACACAAAAAAACCCAAACTACACACATTGCATTCAGGTTCATGCAAAACATTTAAACAGAAAAGTACTGTGAATTATGTGTCTTTAAGGGAAATGGAAAATGTATTTTTGTCACTTTTGAATGTTTTGAAAGACCCAAGATATATGAGTACACGTGTCCAAAGCTTGCATCTCCACAGACATGACCCATACTTCTCCCAGAGGAGGGCCGCCTCCTGTTTTTTTATATGTAAATGTTCCTTTGGCTACACTCTAGCACAAGAATGCATTAAACATATATTTCAACACAAAAAGTTCTGTGGTATGGTTTTAATCTTATATTTCCATGGAGTTTTGCCACCTTCAGAAAGTTACGTACAGTGGCTTCAAGACCTTTAACACCAAAAGCCGTGACTCACTCGATCATCTCATTTGAAGTAAGAAGTAAGTAAGTAATGTTTATTTTTTATTTTTTTATTTACAGACCAAGGTCACCCAAAGCGCATTACAATGTTCAGAGTTCAGATGGTGTTTTGTTCTCGCCACACACAGTGATGACAAAAGTGAGTCGCCGAACACACTGGCGCATCAAAGCCCCCCACACAATCCATTCACCCTCTCACTACATTCATACCTATTATACATGTTTTTAGTGGTAGGAGAAACCGGAGCACCCGGAGGAAACCTACGCAGACACGGGCAGAACATGCAAACTCCACTCAGAAAGGCCCTGTTCCTACCAGGAATTCGAACCCAGGACCTTCTTGCTGAGAAGCGAGAGTGCTATCCACTCAGCCCAGTGGTCCACGCCCATAAACCTACTGATCTAAACGTAATAATTACTCATCCAATCCAATCAACTTTATGTAAGTTTCTAAAGTGCTGCACAAAGACAATACAAATAGAAATCAACCAACGTGACTAAAGACCCACTGCCCTTAAACAGTAGCATATAAAAAGCACCATTTCTTTCATAAAATTTATGAAAAACAGTTGTGTTGGTGCTCTGAAACTTTATGAGAGATAGACTAAAAAAAAAAACATGGAAAACCAGGCTGCTGTGTAGGATTCCCCTGGGGGTTGCAAAATGTATACTTAAAGGGTTACTGTTGTATCATTCAGATCACAAATACATTTTCTATTGTTTATTCAAGCCACCCCCGGAGATTCTGGGTCATCAATGCTTCAGTTTTGATGAGCAACAGGTCAACAATGCCGAACTCCAACAGTCAGGGAGTTTCTGAGATCTTAAGACTGTGGGAACAATCCAAAACTCATGGCTGGGCTGCGAGGGCGCGAGCTGACAGCCGCTGCAGGTGCGTAATGGTGTACATGACGGCTGCTACCATGCTACTTTTTACTTCAAGATTTCAGGAGACAGCTGCATCTGCCCAGAATGTGCAGACTTGACAGAAGAGAGAGCGCCCACTCCCCATCACATCTGCCGTTTTATGCCTTCGCCACACAACAGTCCTCCGTCTGTCGCTCTGTGTGTGTCCCCCAGCCCACTGCATCTCCAGACACGCACTATGTTCTGTCTCAATGTCTCCAGTGACTCACGCCTCCTACACTCACTGCACACGGGCCATAACTGCACAAAAAGAGGGGGATTTTACACCAAAACGCAGCCAAAGCGCTATCGCCTGCGGGATCTCCACCAGTTGGCAAAAGTAGTTCACATTTATTGTCCGTTCATGTTGATAATCACTCGTAAAATAGTCAAATGTTGGCTAAATAGTCACATTTTGGATAAGAAATTGATTAATTTGTATTGTGAGAAAGGAAGTAGATGAGGCGTTATTGACTGACAGTATTTTTATTTTTATTTGGATAGGACGGTGAGTATTCATGAACAGCAGGAGCAGTAAATACACCAGATTGTAGCTATGTAGCCAATTAGCAGCTGTATTCCCACTGTCACACACATTCAACCTTTACCTATTGTGCATGTTTTCAGTAGTAGGGGAAACCGGAGTACACGGAGGGAACCTACGCAGACCTGAGCAGAACATGCAAACTCCACACAGAAAGGAATCTTTGGGTCTCCCACAATACAATTCGATATGGGAAACATGGCTCACGGTACAATGTTATAACAATTTGGCGATGCTGTAATCATTGATACTGTATATTGGTCATAGAAAGGTGAACGATATAAACGATCTGTCCAATCCAAGGATTTGTTCATTGGTTTGTGTATGTGTTTTTCGATCATTTATTTTATAGATAATTACTGAATTGAAAGTATTATATCAGGATCTAACATAAATCCAATTGTTTGCTAAGTCAACAAATCTTTCAAATCTTTAAACATCTTAAATAATACATTTGACACTGAACATTTTGGTCTCAACATTGGAGTGCGTTATTCTTTCATAAAAAATAGTGTATGACAAAATACAATTATGCAAAATACTTTATCCATATGTATCAAAGTTAGTATATGAAGCTTTGGGCTGAGGCTGAGTAAGCTGTTATCTTTATCTCATTTCACTTTTCAGTCTGAAAACGCTGATATAAAGCTGTGAAATTATCCTGCAAATGAATCAAGGACCGCAGCTTTAATAATTGTTGTCATATACAGTACATGTGTAGGTGATATAAGGATGAAGCAGAGGTTTGGGGCTGAAGTTAGACAGAATAAGAATAAGACAGGATTATTTACCCTCTGACAAAGAGGTTCGTACAATATAAAGCAATAATGTTATGCACAGAATACGTGTATTATAAACATCCATCCATCCATTATCTTCCCCTTAATCTATTTCTGGGTCGGGGGTGGCAATCAGTGATGCCACCGGAGTCACATAGCACCAGCCCCTCACTGATCCTCCTGCAGGTGGTGAGTCCACAGGAGGATGGCTGCTCTGTCTGTGACAGTATAGTCTGGATCTATCAGCGGGGTTGAGTGACTTGCCCAAGGACACAACGATAGCAGACATCAGTGAGAATCGGTGGAGAATGTCTCGTGGTGGGCTCAGACCCACAACCTTCAGGTTCAAATGCCATTGCTCTACCAACTGAGACACTGTCACCCCCCAGTTTATTATATATTACATATATATCTATATATATATATATATAGATATATTTTTTTTCTTTTTTTTTCCCAACAGAAAAGTTATTATCTTTTGTATATATTTCATAAGAAACAGCCTCTGAGAGAGCATTTCACTTTGGAGAGACCCAAGAGGGAAAATGCAGTTAGAAGTTTGTTGATTGAGTATGTTTGGCGCCCTAGGCCCGGGAGAGATGCTGTTGAGTGCGGCGCTTGCTCGCGCGCATAATCCCCCCCGGGGCCTAGGCACTGGTGACGGCAGAGGCAGTAGGCAAGCACGCTTCGATGAGAGAAGGAGGAGGTGGGGCGGCGGAGGCTTTGCAAACTTCAGAAGGCCGGGAAGTGGGCGTCTCCGGCTTTTAACTTGCTGTCCTGGTGGTTATTGGTGGATTAGATGTGGGCGTTTTGCTGGTGTAATGAGTAGAGGATGAGCAGGCTTGTAGATCTGGCAGCAGTGGCCGGGTCTACCACAGTGAACTTTCGCGAAGAGCTTCATTTCACTTTGGAGAGACCCAAGAGGGAAAATGCAGTTAGAAGTTTGTTGATTGAGTATGTTTGGCGCCCTAGGCCCAAGAGAGATGCTGTTGAGTGCGGCGCTTGCTCGCGCGCATAATCCCCAAAAACGGGCAGAGTTACCTTTGCGCGCCGGGACGTGAGCGCTCGCTTCACGATCAACCGGACGCTGCCTGGGACGTGAGCGCTCGCATCACGATTTAACCGGACGCTGCCTGGGACGTGAGCGCTCGCATCACGATCGATACCAGACGCTGTAGCAGAGTTGTCTTTGAGCGCCGGGACGTGAGCGCTCGCATCACAATTTAACCGGACGCTGCCTGGGACGTGAGCGCTCGCATCACGATCGATACCAGACGCTGTAGCAGAGTTGTCTTTGAGCGCCGGGACGTGAGCGCTCGCATCACGATCAACCGGACGCTGCAACAGGGTTATCTTTGAAGAAGTGCGTGCCGCCACCAGAATCTTTATTGGATCACTTACTTTGCTTTGTATTGCTTTGCTGGGAGCTTACGAAGAAGCCAGTTGCCGTTGTGCAGCCAGGATAGCGGACGCGTCTGGCCTGATGTAGGCGGAGAAGGCCGAAGAGGACCAGCGCCCCAGCTGTTGCAGAGAGGTGTGGGGGAGCCCCAGCGAGGCCGCGCGCGTGGCGGCGCCTATCCTGAAGGAGTGAGCTGTGTAGAGCTGGGGAGACAATTTACAGAGGAGCAGTAGGGATCTTAGTTGAGCTCTGAACCAGGTTGCTGTCATGGGAAGAATGTCTGGAGTGAGAAATAGAGGTCCGTTAAACTCTCCTTTTTGCAGCGGAGGCGAGTGTAACGCATCATGGACCTGTAGGGGCAGAGAGATGTGTCCGAGCGAGCTGTTACTATATTGCAGGCTCCTTTGATTTTTGAATGTTTGAATTGAAGGTTGAAATGGTCAGGGGACATTATGTTGGGTGAAAAAGAGCGACCTTTGTGTAATGCTTCCACTACATCGAGATTATCACACATAACTCTTTCTCTGCCACGTGTGATTCCACAGCGCGCAGCCACGACCACTGGGATTATTTCGTGTAGGGCAGAAGAGATGCTCCGGTGGAAAGTAGCGGCCACGATCGGCAAACCAATGGTCCTGGAAGAACGCCCAAAACCCACGGAAGGGGCAGCGTCCGTGTAGAAGCGGAGACCTGTAGGGGCAGAGATATGTCGGAGAGGGCCATTGATGTTTGCAGGCGCCCTTACGCTTAGAATCTTGGGTTGGAGAGTAGATAATCAGGATAGTAGGATGGTCGGGAAAGCCGTGTCTCGGACCGCATGAAGGTTGAGTGAGCAGTAGTGAAACGCTTACACAGAGAAGCCATAGAAGGCGAGCAGGAAGATGCTGCGAGGAGGGCAGACATGTACTTGGAAGATGAGCCGGAGTTCAGTGCCGCTGCAGGATGGGCAGCATGATGGGGAGCCTGCGATCAGAAGAGTGAAGAATACAGGTATGGATGCGTTTGATTAGGAGTCCGATTGACGGCTCAGCGCAGCAACTCGGCCAGCTGCATCTGATAGAATCAGAAGATTAAGTATAGAGATGAAGCATGACCGCCGAAGCGACCCTGGGAGCATAGGTGCGAGTCCAGCGCAGCGCGGCATACTCAGCCGGGCTGCGTCCATTAGAAGCAGGATAAGCTTCTGAGAGAGTGGGTAGCAGCAGCTGCAGCATCTGTAGATAATAACAGCAATAATCCCGTATCAAAGCCACGCAGTAGAATGTTGTTGTAGCTGTTCAGTGTTTCAGTAAAAGAGATGCAAGTGAAGAGAGATGGCAAAGTAAACGAAGCAGCAGCAGCAGTAGCAGTATGAAGCAGCAAGCAGTAGCAGCAGTAGCAGTATGAAGCAGCAGCAGTATCCGTAGATAATAACAGCAATAATCCTGTATCAAAGCCACAGCAGTAGAATATTGTTGTAGCTGTTTAGTGTTTCAGTAGAAGGATGCGAAGTGAAGAAAGGTGTCAAAGTAAAAGAAGCAGCAGCAGCACGGCAGCAGTAGCAGTATGAAGCAGCAGCGGCAGCAATAGCAGCAGTAGCGGCAGCAGCAGTAGCGGTAGCAGTATGAAGCAGCAGAAGCAGCATTAGCAGGAGCAGCATCACCACAATGCGATTCATACGAACAACAGACGTGTCACGCCAGCGTGCGGCGCTTGTCTCCGTGAGCCAGGTTACATACGTGTCTGAAAGAGCCGAGCCATAGAGACAGGTGCAGCCTGGGAGCCCGCGGAGCGGCAGCGGCAGGAACAGCAGCAGCGGCACATGTAGTAGCAGGCAGCAGCGGGAACAGGCAGCAGCGGGAACAGGCAGCAGCGGGATCAGGCATCAGTAGGAACGGCAGCAGGGACCGCAGCAGCGGCGGTCAGAGAACCATGCCCATGGTTGTTTAACAGCCTGAGGAAATAAATCAACCCGAATCCGAAACATTCCCATGCGAATAACAGATGTCCCCTGGAGCCATCTTGCTGCTTTGGTTATGGTAGAACGCATGAACGATCACTTTTCCATGCGTTCATTAGCTCCAACTCCACTTCAAACCCATTGCAGATTCATATTGGGCCCTTTTTCTTTCTGCTGCACTTTCAAAATGCAACAACTGCAGTTTAGTTACCCAATTTAATACTAGTGACCTAGCTATTTAAATGCATGGCCCCTCCTTCCTCCTGCAGATAGACGAATTTAAATGCATTCATTTAACAATAGTGACCTGCGAGTAATGAGATTAATGCTGTAAAGATGGCGCCGTGGCAAGAGTTCTGGTGTGTGCCGTCTGGAGCACGATGGGTAGTCTTTGCACATTTTTTCCAACGTGGTTTTACTGCAAGTGGCAGAACATGAATCTGAATTAATGCACATTGCTCCTCTTATATCCCTCAGACAATAGAGATTGATGCCATTTAAGATGCATTGCCCCTCAGTTAGCTCAAACACGTGTGAAAACGGAGCCTGCAACCAAGCACGGGGCAAAAACTGACGCCTGCAGTCAAGTGCGCGGGGCAAAAACCAATCGCCTGCAGCCCAGACTCCGGGATTAATCCGTCCGCGGTCAGCACACTCACTGTACTCACATGCCAGGAGAACTTGGGAAAAGCAACGGGACAACGCGGCACCGCCAATCGGAGGCAGGGACACGCACGGCACCGCCAGACCGTCTGCGCGCGGCAGCAGACCACGAAGAACGAGCAGCACAGAAACCGCGGAGGGGCCCCGCGGAGCAGCCCGCAGAAGAGCCCGCAGAGGAGGAGAGCAGTGGAGACACGCGAACCACAGCAGGTGCAGGGACGCGGAGGAGGAGCAGACCACGAGCAGCCAGACTGAGGACAGCCGGGCCACGCGCACGAGCAACACGTGAGCAGAAGCGACCCCTCCAGAACAACGCATGCATTTGCGAACAGGTGCGTTAGCGACATGCACCTTGCAGACTTCAGAAGTTTGCAAACTTCAGAAGGCCGGGAAGTGGGCATCTCCGGCTTTTAACTTGCTGTCCTGGTGGTTATTGGTGGATTAGATGTGGGCGTTTTGCTGGTGTAATGAGTAGAGGATGAGCAGGCTTGTAGATCTGGCAGCAGTGGCCGGGTCTACCACAGTGAACTTTCGCGAAGAGCTTCATTTGACTCTTTTTCAAAAATACATGCATTTCTTCCACAAAAGACGGAAGTTTTTGAGGCAGATGGAGGTTTCCCATCAACACATGCTAAGGTAATAGCATCACTATCTTAGAATTGGTGAAGATGATCCTTCCTACCCACATTTAGATGGATTTTTGTGGCTTTTCCAACTGATATTTTTCTCCAGTATATTGTATTGTATATTGTTCAATTAAATATTTAGTTTTTATATTTGTTTAATGACTATGTTAATAACGATACGTGCACAAAACAAGTTTTATATATGGGGGCGACAGTGGCTCAGTTGGAAGAGCATTGGTCTTTGGACCTAATAGTCGTGGGTTCAATCTCACCATGACCCATGTCATCTGCTCCCACTGAAGTCTGCTGTCATTGTGTCCCTGGGCAACACACTTAACCCCACTTTGCCTGAAGCCCTTCAATGTCTTCATTCAAGGAGCAGCCATCTTCCTGTGGACCCACCACCTGCAGGAGGATCAGTGAAAGTGGCAGCTCTGATAACCACCCCTGACCCAGAAGAAAATTAAATGAAAGTGAAAAAAAATGTACACTTCAATATATTCAATCAGATAATGTCATTCTGTAAGATAATGTCTGCATGTATTGGTTTTATCACTCATTTTTGGCCTCTATCACATCTTCAGTCAAGCTTTTTGTGTGTGATAAAATCAGAGGACCACCCTCAGCTAATCAACACTCAGAAAGTATGCAAAATATCACATGTTATGGTCGGATTTTTATTTTGCAAGATCATCTCATCCCAGCTTTAACCTTTGACAGGCAGACACAGTGACAGATGGCAACAGTGGATGTCATACATTTAAAGAGGTCATTTCTGGAGGTAACAGGAAAGACTTTGTAGCGGTGTGCAAAAGGCCCGGACAGGAAGAGGTACGGCCAACATGACTTAACACGCAAAAGGAAACACAAAAAACCACAGTACTGCTTTGGCTCATTATAAATTCACCCTTTTTTCCTTGGTCTCTTCTTGCCTTTCATCTAATTTATGGATTATTTTAATTAGACCAGTGATATAAGACGCAGACTTGCCTAATGAGGGGAAGTACACTGATATGAATTCTGTAAAGTTGCACAGACAGACAATAATAGAACCAGACAGTGTTTATGTTGGCTTCCCCTTTTTGGTTTATAATTGTATTTTTAGTTCAATAGTTCTGACTCTACACAGTGGGGCGACAGTAGCTCAGTTGGTAGCTACAGGCCTGAAGGCCAAGAGCATTGGCCTTCAGGCCTGAAGGTTGTGGGTTCAATTCCCACCTTGACACCTTCTCCACTGACTCCCACTGATGACTGCTGTCGTTGTGTCCTTGGGCAAGACACTTTGCCCAAAGCCCCCACTGAAAGATCAAGGGTATGCTCACACTCAGAAAGCAGCTGTCCTCCTGTGGACTCACCACCTGCAGAGGGTCAGTGAGGGGCTGGTGCTATGAGACTTGGGTGGCATCTCTGATTGCCACCCCCCTGACCCAGAAATGGATTAAAGGGTAGAAAATGGATGGATGGGATGGATGACTCTACACAGTTTGGTCATCACTAAATGAAATCAATCTTGATTGGGTGTCATCAGGTTTTGTGTTGTTCAACCAGTGTGCCATGGCCTGTTATTATGGCTTGGAAATTATAAAATATTACTTAAATGGCAAAATAGTAAAAAAAATAAAAAAATAATTAAAAAAAAGACAATGTAAGAAGATAATGAGAGAAAATATCAAATGTCTTTTTTTTCCCCTCTCATGTACATTTATATGATATTGACATTGCATTGTTAATTTAGGCTATAGAGTTTCATTTTTGAGACATTTTCAGCTGGTGGGGTGCAACGTGATTTATGTCAATGGAAAAGGTGTGCCACGTTCTGTAAAGGTTTGGGAACACTGCAAAATTATAACACAATTATGACACTAAAGTCAGCATTTCCACAGAGACACGCTGATGGTGCCTTAACAGCAAGTACTTGTTAGATCTGCTCTTCATAAGAATGCATGCTATTCAACGGATTTTAAGCGAAAAAATATAGTTGTAGTCAATGAAGTAAATGAATGCCATGCTCTGTGGCAAATTCCAGGAAAAACATCTCCAAAGAGACATGTGGAGCCGGCACAAGCACAAAAATCCAAGGCACTCTGGCTAGAAAATATGAAAAAAACTTTAGTATTATGGCTAATACTTGGTTTAAAATCAAAAGCTATTACATGCTTTTATATACAACGAATAATGATAGAATAAAGTGTATTTCTGGATGTTTTCATGACCAACATGTGTGCACCTTACTCAACTGGACTGGAGCCATTAGTTTGATACAACAAGCCCTTACTTAGCATCGCAGACACAACAATGGGGGCTTCTATTATATATATTATGGCCTGGCTGCAGAATCGGGCATCAAAGGTACACACAGACACACCCTCGGCACACGCTGTTTGCTCCTTACAGCACATTCGACCACATAGGACATACATTTTTGCTTGGTGATTTTGCTCTGCGTGTATCGGTGTGGCCTGTGACTACAACTCCTAGACAGAGTACACAGGACGCGTTTGTCACAGGCCTGACACAGACTCTCATTCACTATATGAACAACTCATCTCACACATGACATCATTGGACCAGTGGAAAAGACCAGGACTCCCGACCCGAGCATCAAACTACGGATCTATACTAACTCAAAACATTTCTTGCGTGGCACCGAAACAAACACATAATTCTTTCGGTTCCAACAACTCTAAATTTTCTCAGGGCAGCTCTTTATCATTAATACTAAACTAATGCAAGGACCATATCTGTGAGCCAGATGTGTTGCAGGCAAAACTGTCCAAAGGGATGTCATTAAGTGAATTGTTTAACACTTGATACTATTAAACACTAGATTGCAAAGATTTATGCTCCCACTCAGCTTCTCAACTTTTGATGTATAACGCCTTTATTACAGATGTGCGAACACTAAACAGTGGAATTTGCAAGGGCTGTGTTCAAAACAGCCGTTCTTTCTGCTGTGTTTTCTCATAATTTGACGTTGAATGAAAGAGGAACCGGGCTTGGCAGCATCCTTTGGGGAGACTTGTTGTGAGTGATTGGCAAAAGGGATGGATCAAACGGGCACTTTGGTGAGGGGGCTGCTGCGCTTGTCTCTCCGCCTGTTTTTTTTTGCACACAAGCAAAAGAAGCAAGCTGCAGGGAGGAGGAAGGTGGTGCAACTCAAGTGATAAGGCGTTCAATAAAAACACACACTCCCCTGCTATCCCCAAATGTGAATAAATATGTTAAGGCAGAGAACAGAGGATGCAGAGGATGAAACGAAAAACTCACTGTCAACACATCTCTATTGGCGCATCCAGACATTAACAATATGCCATTAGAGTCCACTGTCCGTTGTTGATTACTAAACACTGCCGGTTTTGGCTCGTTTCCTGAAGTTACTGCTTTATTTCTGCCGCTTGGACTTGAACCAGTTCCTGCCAGCTATAAAGTGTCTGTGCGTGTGGAGTCATTATTGTAAATGTAAAGCACTTTTAACAGCTCCTGATGTAGCCTAGGGTCAGCTTTCTATCAGAGCCAGACCGTAAACAGCAGCACCTGCAGGAAAGCCATGCACTAAACCAGACAGCTATATGTATATGCGCTTGTCAGGTGGCTCACTCGCAACAGAACATATCGGTTAGAATTAAAGCTGGGGTATCTAACTTTCAATCCATTGAAGAAAAACAAATGACGCAGAAGTCTATATAAAATGTATCCATGTAATAACATTCATGTAACTAGCTCCTGCCTCGCAAAATAGTAAGATTCTATCTCTAGTTTTCAGATGTATGTATTTTTTGCCAGTCACATCTTCAGATCAGCTTTTTTGGACAAAAGTAAAAGAGAGAGGGTCAACACTCAGTCAATCAGCTTTCAGCCCACTGCGTCAAATAGTGACTTTATAGGAAGATAAATGCTGTGGACTGGTTTGTTCACTAAACTGTGTTATTACAAGTCAGTCTTTCAGTTGGAGCACACAAAATGTTTTATTTGTTAAAAGAAAAAGTTACATGTTGTTTATAAGGGTTAGGCTGGTCATACCACCATTATACAGATGCAGTATATGCAACATATTATAATTATGTTGAAACAGTATTCCTATATGATATATAAGTACAGAACTAATAAATAGCCATAGAATTGGCCTGTTAAACCTTTTATAGCAAAAATCTGTAGGCTAAGAAAATAGAATCCCTGTAAAAATTTACACATGACAAGTATGTAAAATACAGTGCTGCAAAGATGTTGCAATAGTGACTACAGCAGAACGTTAATTGACTTCCTGTTTATAACTTCAAAACAAAAGCTGATTTTTAAACATACATGTTTTAATGGCGGGAAATGGCTATACTGTATCTAAATAAGTACAGAGCCGTGTAGAGAACATCATTCTTCCTCATGGTACTGAAGCCTTAGATACGGAATTTACAAACAATAGTCAAATGAAATACAGGACAACAGAGAACTATGAAGCACAGTCATAACAGTTTTACAAAGTAATCAAAGTCATGAAAGGCCCTTTGAGAATGCAGGATGAGTGCATGAATAGTGTGCATGAAAATGGCGCAATAATTATAACATTCGAGAGCGTTAGTGTTAATCTCCTCTCCAAACCTACGCCTGCAGAGTTAAACAGATCCATGACAGGAATTTTAATCTCCTCAGTTGGTCCAGTGTTCAGCCAAAGACCTCGTTCTCAAACCAACGTTAAATCTTTTCACAGTAAACCTCCGCCGCTCACAGCAAACTTCAACATAACATGAGCGCACACGGCGCTTCACGCACGGAGCCTCACGCACGGAGCCTCACGCACAGAGCCTGATGCACAGAGCCTATAACGCGGAGGTTCTGGATTTATGTCCATTTAAGACACTAGTCCCGCGACCATTCGGACAGGCCGATAACATTGGGTGGATTAGCTATGAAGAGGCATGCAGCTGCATAAACCAAGTTCAATGCTCCACAATATCTTGGCTACGATATAAACACGTGCGTAAACTTGACAGAACTTGTATTCGCTCATCCTTTCCTTTGAACCAACCAGGCCTATGCCTATTGTTATGATAATAGCCCAAAAGTTACCTGCTTGGGTGGACATGAAGTGTAGTAGGATGTACATGAGCAGTTGTATCCTCCTGCGCTCTTTCCTTCTTAATAAACTGTCCATCTTCAAAGTGCAAGCGGAGCAAAGTCCGCCAACATGAACTTAGTTGGAACAAATGAAGCTGAAGCTAAGCATCCATCCGTGGAGAGGGAGAGTTTTGTGTAGTTCCAATTAGTTGGTCTTGTTGCTGAACTATTCTTGAGCATGGATGGACTCCACGCTGTCCTCAATCCCACTCATTCAATTTCTCCCTCAGCATCCCTCCCTCTGCTCTCGCCTCCGCCCCACCTCCGTCCTGTCCCGGGACGCGCGCGGCAGCCCCATAAATCACCTTTTACGCAGGATTATTTGCAGCTCTCACTTCTTAGAGGTGATTATTGTTGGACTGTAAATGGAAAGTGCATCGGTGTTTTAAGCAAGACTCAGAGCTGTCTGTTTAATACCTCAAATATCTCTGACATAATGTAGCCTCCGCGTAGAGCTCCTGCACGAGTGCTTTAAAGACATCCATAGAATGGCTTACAGTGAACTGCGATGGAAATAAGTGACCCCTGGCCTCCCAGACAGACTACAGAATGGTGGGGTCATGATGATCTGACCCACTGCATGAGAGTCACACAGACAATGTGACGCCATACTTGTTAATTCATCTTTATTTAGTGCCATTTACAATTCCATTTAATTGACCATAGGCGTTCAGATTCCTTAAACAGACTCTGTGGAGATGTAAAACCCTTAAGATATAAATTAACAAACAAAAACATCTCTGATTACCTTGATGATATCTCATATTAAAAATGTAATTAATTCTGGAAGACATTGGTAGGTTGAGACTCGCTTAGAGAGTTACGAGAGTATATTTGGAAAATCACCAAGGATAATGTTTTGAGTCCAAGCTCGAACAGGCTTACAAGACTGAGGGCTAAAAATGCTACATAAGTACATAAAGGGAGCCACAGCCAAACTTTCATCTCTCAAAGGAGAGTCGTCTGCCATCACCAGAAGAAACACGCCTGACAAAAAGCCAGCTGAATTAAACAGAGCTGAGCTGGACAATTGAGATGGATCCGTAGGGTAAACAAGAGCACCCCTGACCCTGTGTCGCCTGTCCTCTGTCAGAATTAGGCCCACATTCCTCCCACTTTTTAGCAGATAGTTACTAAGAGTCCAGTGACTAGTTTGAGCACTCAGCGAGAAATATTTCCTGAGTATGTGTTATGTGCCTCTCCCAAATACTGGACTAAAGCGGAGTTCATTTATCTTCAGCCCCTTCAGCCGTGACAGTCAATGCTATTGAGAAATACCTCTGACAATAAACATATGCGTCTTTATCATAAATTCGAAAGGACAGAATGATGAATGAATGTGAATACACACTCAAATTCACTCCCTTCTGCTCTAATCGAGTGGTCCCCATACAGCTCACTACCACTCGCTGCAGATGTGCAGTGAATTCAGACGTGCAAAAACATCAGATAAGAAAAGAGAAGCCTTATTCGTCTCAGAGTTGGACAATTTCAAGGATGCAAAGCACAGTTCAAGAAACGCAGGGAAAAAGATTAGATAAGATCTTGAAATATAATACAGGAAGCATTCCACATTAATTAACTTTTAAATTAAATAATAACTATCATAATCATGCAAAGGTATCATGACTGTTTTGTTCAGAGCTGCACATGGACATGAGAACAGATAAGTGACTAGTGAGAGGTCAGAAGAAATAATATGATGCACATTTGGACATTTTTAAAACCAAAGTCAAATCAGAACACCAACAGAGGGATCAAACCTCCTCAAAGTTTTGATTTATTTTAATTGAAAAATATGTGTCATCCACTTCTTCAGAAAAAGAGAACAATATGGTGTATATTATGGATGTATTTATATATTTGTAATGTATGCATTGATCTGGTTTGACTTGGCATAAACTGAAAACACATCCATGCATACATTGGTCTAAGTGGACACCAAACCAATGAGACTGGTTAACACGATCAACTGGTGGACTTCACCAATGACTTCTTCAGTGTGGGTGTTGGTTATAGTGGGAACTCTGACAGCAATGTAATTCCCTTTCACACCTCAAGTCCATCCCACAGAACATGTCTGGACAGGACTTCAGACCCCAGGGCAGAGCGAATATGAAGGCACGTTTAAAAAGCAGCATGTAGCTGTGTCTTTCTTCTTGTCTCTGAAGATTTACGAGTTCAAGAATGGATTTAACCTCATGTATGTTACATTTTCCTGACAGTAACCTATGGGCATGTCGTATGTAGTGTTTTCTATTTACCATAACAGGATTCCCAATCAATTATAACTCCCAGTATGATGTTGGGTTGGCTCAGCATCACCCAACCAATTACAGATTTGTATTTACTGTATTTGAAAACCAGGTCAAAATTCCAGGACAAATATTCCCACTTGGACAATCCCAGTTGTTTATTCTGAAGATATTAATTCATAAAATGTAATTGGATTTTCTCTGAACTAATAGTTTAAAAGTATTCGTATTTATCATAATCCCCAGACTAACAAGGCAGATTGAGGCTAACCAGAGTAGTGCCGGTTTAGTACCACATTTTCAAAAAGTTGTTTCACCTACATTTCCTTGAAGATTTCAATAGAGGCTCATGACGTGAAATCTGTTCCCTGATTTCCTTGACAAAAATATACATTGCTATTGTACCTTTAAGTCATAGCTCTGCGGTAGACTTCAATGAAATCTCAGTGCAAAAGATCACTGGAAACTAATTACTAATGTTTCTGCTCTAGCACCAATTATAGCAAGTATTTCAACATGTCCCTCTGAGGCATACTCAGGAAGCTGGAGAATATTCTGTGTGTATGGCCGGTCTGTTAAGCCATGCTATGACCCTGTCGCATCAGCAAAACCTCACGCTACATTGACTATAAATGAAAAGTGAACTCTCTCATGTACTGTATTTCTGCATTCTGTCTTTTTGGACCGCAAGAGGATCTGCCAGTCCGGCGATAATTATAGTGATTAGAGATGGCGGTAGACTAAGCTAATTAACATCTAAGGACCATGTCTATTTGACCTGCTCAAACAAATAGACTAAATACAGCCAGGCAGCAGGCACACTCAAAGCTACATCGCTCTCCGGTGTCGCCCACAGAAAAAGAGAAAATATTAAAAATCATTTAAAGCTGGTCCCCTGCATTTTTTAGAGTCGTAAGAAGTAAAAATATTATTCAAAATATTCAAAAATAGTAGTGATGGCTTCAAAAAAAAATCAGCATTTAGGAGACAAAAATATATTCACGTTTACAAAAATTGTAGATATTTAAATTTGGGGTACACCACTTTTATTTTTGTTAAATTCAGTAAAAAAAAAAAAAAAATCTTTATACATTAGACCACAACAGGCATTCTTTGTCTATAGTGGGAAACATTTTATCTTCTGCATACTTGAACAAACCCTCTATGGACACTTTTGATACAACTATGGTTAAAGCTGAATTTTCCATTACAACATTATGCAGACGTTTTGGTCATCTGAAGGTCAAAGCTAACATATGTTTTGGCGCCGTCGCAGATACTCAGAGAAATCACTGCTTCTGGTTTGAAATCACATGCTGCAAAACTCTGGTTGTTCTCTTTATCAACAATAACATGTTCTACTGCAGTGACACGATTCCAGACCTCTGTATCTTTTCTCATTTTCTTCAGCTCTGAGTCACTTTTTGATGTTTGGGCCTCGAGCTGATTGGCTGAGAGAGGGTGGTCCTATCTTTTTAACTTTTCTGTCTGAAAAATAAGCTGTCATAATGATTGGATAGAGGTCAAATCGCATGCAGTGATTGCTTGACAATGAAAAAGTAGTTTGATGGATTTTACTGTACCTACATAGTTCCAGTTTTAGTTACACCAGCTTTGAATGAAAAAAGGTAAATGATAGTAAGTAAGTGAGTAATTTTTATTTATATAGCGCATTTTTACAGACCATGGTCACCCAAAGAGCTTTACAACGTTCAGAGTTCAGATATTGTCTCATTCACTCCACACATGAACTGAATGGAACTGGAATCATCAATGAATAATCAGTTTTGTGTGAAAAAACCTTGCACCTTCCTTAGTCATTTTGATAAACTGTGAGACTGTAGCACACCCTTCATGTTATGGTCTGAATTAGAAGACTTTTTTTTTTACGGTGGTCACTTCAGCTCTTCCTGAAAGCTGTCTTTGTAGAATGTCATTGTGTGTGGTCCACAGCTGCCTCCAGATCAGAAACAACTCACTTTGCTGCGTCCGACTCCTCACGTGTTATTTTTAAGCTAAACCTTCTTTGAGCTATTTCTCACTCACTCTCAAAACACGTTTAAACCATTTTCTTTTTTGGGTTTTCTACACAACAGACCCCGAGCGTCTCTTTGTATTTTCTCCTATTCTTGTCACATTTGCATTCCACACATCACGGCACAAAAGAGCAGTAGGCGTCAAACATTCCAGTCTTTAAAAACACATATTTGATACAATTCACAACTTTGCAAAGGTGCAACTGTGCGGATCGTCTGGGGGTCCGTCTCCTTGGAGATTTGTACGCGGTAACACGAGTCATATTTCTATTTTGTAGATGTAAAACATATCTAACTATACCCAATATATTTCTTTTCAAAACAATTCATTAAAAAGCATCCACAAACTTTTTTAAGTCTCTCATTATTGGCTCGAAACTGAAGTAATTTGTACTCGCACTTGTATATTTTCTTTTACTCATACAGCAAAAGTGTTGGTGAGTAACTATCAAATATTATTATTATTATTACTACACTTTTTGAGCGAGAACCCGTAATGGCCACAACGAGTCAGTTAGATGATGTTATGAACATTTTGGGAGAGAAATACAACAATACAATACATGTCTTCAGCACTGAAACCCTCATGATCGATCAAAAAATCCCTCAGGGGCCACACAGTAAGAAATTTTTTTATGCTTTTTTATATATAAACTAAGATAACAAATTGAATAGACCATATTTGTAAAAAAAAAAAAAATAAATAAATAAAAAGGTTGTATTCATATAGTAATTCCAACCATATATTTGTAGGTTTGATATCATTCTCAGTTGTGATGGCATAGTTTGAGGGGCCCCCTATAAAGTGTCTCTGAGGACCCCCAGTGGACCCCAGACCCCAATATGGGAGGCACCGAAATATAGGGCAATATGTTTAATAGATCCTCCGCAGAGGTCTGTGTTCATATAAACTGGCATTTTACTCCGCAGTGTCGTGTAAATGTTCTCCCTGTTCTGTTGTGCCGTATCCATGGAAAATGTTTATATCACAATAAACACTTACATCAATCAAGTGGCAGTTTGTGAACAATGACTTCGAAAGCAAATAACTTCACTTGACACAAAATACCATCCATAATGCAGACACACATTTCATGTCAAATGCGTTTCAAGTAAAAGCTGTTTTGACATGATTTGCCGACACCAGCTCAGGGAATCAAACACTTCAAGGACAACAAATGCAACGAGAACAAACACATAGAGAGCCGTTGGTCCATGGGGAGCAGGACGACCAGTGTAATAACTGGTGGGGGGGGTTGCAGCCCACGAGTCGAAGCCGGGGGACACCAGTGCACAGTTGCAAATGAAAGTGGCCAAAAGCATGTGTTCTATCATCACGCCATGACACAGACAATGGGACAGTGGGTGAATAGCAATGAATAGACTACAGGTGAAGTCCTAATGATGACAGATAAAGTAGGAATGAGGAGAGGATAGTGCTCAGGTTACCATACTTCAACCAGCAAAGTGTGTAGCTTGACTGATAATCTGTGTTTGTTTTATTTGAGGTTGTAATTCTTACCTGAGTCTCACCTTTCCAGCAATATGCTGAGCGTCAAATGTAGAGATGTCCACCAAACACTTTTCCTCTGGCGGTTTGAAAGCGCAGTGCTCGATTTGGTTGATATGATTGGAGGTAGGAGGGAGCCATACTATTTATGGCCTTGTATTTTAAAGAATTAATTTAATTCTATACTCCACAGGAAGTCAGTGGAGTTATTTCAACACTGGAGTTATGTGTTTCCTCCTATTGGGTGCCTCTTAAGATCCTTGCTGCTGTATTTTGGCTGAGCGGGAAGCTTTTATAGAGGATTTAGGGCACGCTTCAAGCAAATCGTTATGGTAGTCAACCTTGAGGTGACAAATGCGTGAATCAGTTTTCTGCATCACTTTTAGGAAAAATACTCCAAATTTAATGTATGTTGTGCTGATGGAAATATGCAATCTTAGTTGCTTGATTTATACGTGCCCTGAAGGAGAGTACTTGGTCAATAATGACTCCAATATTCCTCACAGTGTTGCTAGAGGCCATGCTAACATTATCGAGTGTGATTATCTGATCAGCAAGACAGTCACACAGACTTTAGGGGCCGAGTAAGATTACTTGTTTTTTCTGGGTTGAGGGGCTGGTAGTTTAGGATCATCCATTGTTTTTAGGTCTTTTATGCAGACATTAAGCTTCTCTAAATGATCTGTCTGATTTGGTTTAATAGGCAGGTAAAGCTGTGTATCATCTGCGTAGTGGTGGAAGTTAATGTTATGCGTTCTAATGATGTTGCTTAATGGCAGCATATAAAGTGCGCTATTTCATTGTGCGATAATATGCAAGCATGTAGAAGCCACTACCTCCTCCTCCAGTCTCTGCATGCCTTCAGTTTTTCTATGTTTTGTGGCCACGTTTTTTGAAATTCCACAGAAATAGCTGGAGGCTTCTGTGTCCAGCAGCTTTTCCATCACTGCCCACTGCCCACACCTGCGGACAGGAAACACCATTGACCTTTACTCAATCCCAGTCTTATAATAATGTACAATACAACTTAGAACGGCATGTGTCTGCTTCAAAGGAGAAAAGTGTTTTAGTCGCACAACATGAACAACCAGTTACAAATCCAGACTTGGCCATTGTGACTGCTGAACTGAGTGAGTGACGATTGGCAAAGATTACAAACAAGTGTTCAGAAACCTTATCACAACAAGCAGGTGCATTCTCGCAACAAAATAGCAACTCCTCTTTGGGAGGACAAAATGGGGAAAACGACTTTCACTTTGGAAATGGGCCAATTGTAGTTTGAATCTTTGAATATTTTGTATTTCTTTTCTTTTTTTATAACCACAACATTCATTGATTTGCATTAGTCCAGTTACACAGTCTACTTCGGTGATTCTGTATGGAAGGATATTATGTGGGCGAATCTGAAAATCATACAATATAATAAGTATTGTATAATATCATAGATCAATAGATTTTATCTGACTTATCCTCAAGTTTACTTCCTTGTGGTAACAGTGCATAATCTAACCCTAACCTATACCCAGGATCCTTAGAGACTAAAACTCAGATCACCTTTTTAAACTGAGGAGTCCTGAGGAGACTGGTTAGACAAGGCTGAGCTGGTCTTCCAGTACTTTATAGAAATCGTGTTGCTCCTGTTGAATAGGTCTTTACTGTGTGGATTTTTGAGCATATTCAATATATTGTTGTACTTACACAACAAAATATTGACGTCTAAATAAATACATTCAAACCTAAAATGTTTACTGATGTTGAACAAACTTTGGATTCCACGTGTGATCTGATACCTTATCAGGTGCACTTTGACCACTGACAACCCATTACGTCACAGCCATGACGATTCGATCATTTGAATGTGGTGAACTCATTATTATAGATCCATGGGTGAACTCCAGTAAACAGCTGAACAGATGTGCACAAGATCTACCACCATCTATTCCAATGATGTGTGAGGTTACCAGCAGATGGCAGTGTAATGCAGTGCATTGAGACAGTGGCTTCAGTGAAACCATAGTGTCCATGAACACAACATGTATCGAGTGTTAATCTATTTTGCTAAAGTAACTAACACTATTTATACCATAACCATATGCACCACTATTCTACATTGACTTTAACCCTAGTGGAGGGGCACCATGAGAAATAGACTAAACTCGCACATAAATGCTTGGGACAAGCAGAGAAGGCCTGAATTCAGGGTGAGAATAACCAACCTCAGTCACAGTAAGCTCTGCCCCTTTGTGACACGCGCGTACGTGCGCGCACTGCAACATGGAGCTATTTTAAAGACTTTTCTCCTGTTTGCAAAGCTGACACCTATGCACACGTAAACGTGCTCTGCGGAGGTGTCGAGGACTGTCGTTTTGGATGTTGCTTTTATGGACCATGTGACTGAATTAGGCGCTCACATGGCCCAGCGGCTGCATGATCCGCTTTAGTTTGGTAAAGTCCGGGAACAGGAGCAAACCCGAGCAGCGACCGTCGGGAGCACAGTCTGGAGAAATCATGGCGAGCAGCGGCCACAAAGTTGTGCTGATCACCGGCTGCTCCTCCGGTATCGGGTTACGGATCGCCGTCACGCTGGCCAGAGATGAAAAGAAGCGTTACCATGGTAAATGCTCTTTCCTTTGCGTTGATTATTAGATGAATGTCGAGCTCCCTGCAGTCCGTATACATGTTTACCTTCTGTGCAAAGGTAAAGGTTAATTGCTCCATGCCCTTTTCCACACTGAGTGTTCTTTGGTTGTGTTTTCTGTTATTTAGTGGCGATGCTTGAAGGATCCGCCATTCATTCAGTCAGTCTTAGTTAAGAAAGATGTGATTACTATCATCAACATATACCTCCTTTTATTTAAATGATTATTATGACTTGAAAGCAGTCTCGCTGCTGTTCCAAGGGGATGCACTCGCAGGCGGAATCATAAAAGGGGGCTTGTCAGTTCTCTTTCAAGTGACTTCTCCCGCACAAAGCCCCCTTTTATGGACCTGAATTGTAGACCGCCCGCTCCGGTTTAGTGCCGTGTCTAATGTGACTATAGTCCCTCAGTGCGCAGAGTGTTGGAAGAGGGACAAAGTTTGAGACCTGTACAAGCGAGAGTTCACTGTGAACCAGGGCCTGCTATTAAGTCTTCACTTCTCATCTGAGCTTCTGGGATGTTCCAGTGACACACCAGCCTCCTCTGCAGCGTCCCAAACCTCATCAATGTCACCTGGACTCAAAAGACATAATGTCATCATAGGTGTTGACTGTCTTCCTTTTCAAATCCCCCTTCTCATAATCTGCCATACTGTGACTTGTTTCAGGGGAGAAGACCATATAGTTGCTACAGCCCCAGAACCCCCAGAATACTTAAATATCTGCAATGTGGCTCTTTCAAGAATGCATAAAGCTGCCCAGGAGCTATTCCTGAAGGAGTCAAGGAACAATGGGGCTCTTGTTCAGATCTCAACCAATGTGTAAATCTCTTTGTTGCTTCACAGACACACTGTTTGTTAATCGTAAGATTAGACTTCATTAGATTTTAACATTGTGCATTGTTATGTGGTGCTTGAACAAGAATCTTGTCCATTGTATGTTTCACTGAAACACTCACACTGGGGCCATCGTCTGCCTTTCCTCTGCTCATCCTGTTTACAAAGGAAACAGGGAGAACTCCATCTAGAAGCGACATGTCATTATAGCTTGTTTACAAGAACTATTGTTTTCTATCTAGTTTTATGGACGTGAACAGAATCAGCTGGTCATCATTTGCTGATCACTGCTTCTGTTTTGTGATCTGACTGTTGTGCAGACATTGTTCTTGGTGTTGGGTTCAAAGAGCAGGTTATGAGTGAGTGCTCAGTAAACCGTAGCCACTTCTGGGAAGTTTGACCCTGGAGCCGAAGCTGCACTCTGAGCACATACCAGTACAGTGCACCAGAGACACAGTGTGGCACTTTGCACTGGTCAGGTTTCACTGTCCCATGCCTCACTCAGCTGAAAGCTTTTCAGCAACATGTGAAACTATGGACAAACCTCATCTTTTTATTCTTTCATTCATATATGTTGAAGTTGGACTCAACAGGCATATTATTGTGGCTTAACCTTTGCTCTAACCATATATAAATCATAAGATGCTATGGGGTGTAAGATAAGAACCTAGAGAGGAAAGAAAATGTTCCCACGTTGTAATACTGTAATAAATAATTTGTGTCTCTTTCAGTTATCGCCACAATGAGGGACCTAAAGAAGAAGGACAAACTGGTTGAGGCGGCTGGTGATGTATTTGGGAAAACTCTGACGCTGCTCCCTCTGGACGTGTGCAGTGACGAGTCTGTCCAAACCTGCATCAACAGTGTTAAAGACCGCCATATTGACATTTTAAGTGAGTGCATCTGCATGTAGACACATGTTCCCAAACCCACACATTACCTCAAGACACACTGTTCTGAACTGAACTGGACTGTTACTCAATCACAACCAAGAAAAGAAAACCATGCCATATTTTGAATCAGCTTATCATGCACGATGCAACTAACATTTGCATAATGCACTCATTTTCATTGGTTTTGTTCTTTAAAATAGGAAATCATTGTTCATCCCACTGAACCTTTTACCCCATTACACAAGACTCATGTAATTTTGTGTGCTCATGTTACATAATTCCTAATGTTTGGTCGTTTCTTGCTGCCCCCTTGTGGTAGTATAACGAAAAGCCACTCTGTAGCTCTTTCACAGACCAAGGTCACACAAAGTGCTTTATAATTTGTGCCAGTGGCGGCTGGTGGAATTTTCTACTGGGGGGGCTATGAATATGATGACTCGATATAAATGCACCACAGAATTTGACACAGTCTATTATTTTTGATAGGATGTACCTATTCTTGTCAACCTCCTCATTGTGCTTTCTGATCCCCACCCTGTAACTTTCATCCAGCTGGGATGAAATATTTATCTTCCCAAACATAGCTAATTTGAGGGCATTTTGCATGTGGATACCAGTCTGCTCATGCTTCTTCGCCTTTTCTAAAAAGTGCTTCAGATCAGTCATACCTGTCTTGATCCATGCTGGGTCAGATCCTGATGTTTGAAACAAGAGGCATGGAAAGCAAAATAAAGCATTAGCCTCACTACATGCTGCTAGCCAAGATTTGGCGCTGAACCAGGTCCTGGAAAAAGTACGAGTGTACCGTCTCCCCCTGTCGCTGGACTGCTGACTAATGGTAATATTTGGCTGATCAGGTCCAAGCTCTTTAACCTCAACCTTCTCCTGGTATGATCTTCTCTCAAACGGTATTGTTTTGAGTGATCTAACTGAATTATTCTTTTTCTCGTTCTCCATTTTGCGTCTCTTTACGTTCGTCTCAAACTCCCACAGCTTGACCTGTCAATCACTGTAAACGGACGTCACAGACAGTGACAGTACAGGTCGCGGGCGATCCCGCCCCCTCAGGGCGCACTTCTCCTGCGCCCCCAAATCGTCTTATCTCTTGCATTGAAGAGGAGCTACTGCGCATGTACAACTTTTAACGAGAGTCCATAGACGCCTCAGGGCGCAATCTTTTGCGCCCTGAGGCGGAAATACGTCCTCAGTCCGACACAGACAACGCTGATGAGCTTAATCAATCCAACTCAGCATAAACTATAAAGTATTTCTTCCACATCTGAAATAAAACACACATACATTTCGAAATATTTTAATGTTATTATTTTTTTTAACGTTTTATTTAAGGTAACATGGCAAGTTGTGAGTGGTGGGGCGGCGCCCTAGCGCCCTCTATTGGCCGGCCGCCACTGATTTGTGCTAGTCCAGTAATTTCCATTCACTCCACACAGTGATGACAAAAGCGAGACGCAGGACACCCGGTGCATTCAATCCCCTGACCATCACTCATTACATTCAGACCTTTTGTACATGTTTTTAGTAGTAGGTGAAAGTAGAAAACCTGCAGGAAACCTATGCAGACACGAGGAGAACATGCAAACTCCACACAGAAAAGCCTGGAGGTGGAACAAACCCAGGACCTTCTTGGTGTAAAGCACAAGTACTAACCACTGCACGTTTGCCATGTTTTCCAGTCAATAATGCGGGCGTTGGTTTGCTGGGACCGTTGGAAAGCATCAGCATCGAGGACATGAAGCGAGTGTTTGAAACCAACTTCTTTGGCGTGGTTCGAATGATCAAAGAAGTGATGCCCGACATGAAAAAGAGGCGATCGGGGCACATTGTGGTCATGAGCAGTGTCATGGGACTCCAAGGTAACCATATATGGTCTTTGTTTCCTTTTTGTTTTTTAAGACAATTATAATTAGTGCTCTACAATAATGTTTTTGTACAATAAATGTTAATGTTCTAATAATTTACAATAAGGGTAATATTATACTGTTAATAATGTATAGTAATGGTAATATTATACAATTGATCATTAATAATAAGGTTAAGTTACAGAATATTTACTCAACTACGTCATCTTTTCACCTACAAAAACAACACATTTGTCAAGACACTACCGTCTGTTATTTATTTATTTTTTAAACAAAACACAAACTTAAACGTACACACACACACACAGATTTAGGACACAAAATAACACCAAATGAAACACAATCATGTACTCTGTATAACTCAAACCAAATGAGTCATAAATATTGACCATAGTTTGTGAGCTCCGCCCTGCTCCACATGTTGATGGTCCTCTCCTTGGCATTGTGCATGTGTTTTGTGGACAGTTTCAAAGAGAAAATGATAATTAAAGTCGTAATCCTCTGTTGATGAGACAGTGAGGGCCTTCCACCTTGTAGCAACCGTTTTTTGGCAGTCGTAAGTGAACCCTCTGTTCACTTTTTGTTTTCCCGAGATGAAAAAAGTAGCGCAGAAGAAAGACAGATCATTGTATCAAATATAAACCCAAACCATTGTGTGTTCATATTCCCTCCCCACATCAGCAGCATAATTTTAATACAGATGTCAGATGTCGTATTGGCAGTCTCTGAAAAACTGCATCATTCACTCTTTGTAGCTGATGCCTTGATTTCTCAGTCATAACAAATATACAAAAGGCGCTGTCACTGGTAATTATTCTACAGCTGTGTCTCACTAATCATTAAACACTTGTTATGCCTAAAAAGAATTCTGTACAGCTATCTCGAGTTAATGTAATGGATTATACAAAAACAATCACCACATTATTTTCAGGAGTGGTCTTCAATGATGTATACACAGCCTCCAAGTTTGCAATGGAGGGTTTTTGTGAGAGCATGGCAGTGCAGCTGATGAAATTCAATGTCCGGTAAGAACTTCTTGACATTATTTTACTACTTTCTATGAATGCATATCTGAGCGTTTCCTTTGACCACCTGCAGAGTGTCGATGATCGAGCCGGGACCAGTGCACACAGAGTTCGAGACCAAGATGATGGATGACGTGGCGAAAATGGAGTATCCTGGAGCAGACGCAGACACAGTTCGATATTTTAAAGACGTTTACCTGCCGTCCTCTATAGATATATTTGAAGCCATGGGCCAAACACCGGAAGACGTAGCCAAAGTAAGAAAACAATGGGGGAGAAAAAGTACCTTATCTCGCTCCATGGGGTGCACTTCCTGTTGTTACCAAAATAATTCATTTAACATCGTCAATCACTGCATCAATGGTCCTAATTTCTTGTCATTTTGAAATATCATGGAAATAAGTTTGTGTAAGCCCTCAGTCGTACAGGGATTAGTCAAAGCAAAGGAAGGTTTCTCACCCATCATCTGTACTTCTTAGCAAGTTTTCCCGACGTTTCGTCCTCAAACCAGCGAACTTCTTCAGGGAATGAATTCTCAGACCGCGCGTTGGAGATATATATGGAAATAGCAAATACTTCTATATAAGGATCGTTTTCATTGTGTGTGATTGTGAACAGTTCTGCTCAGTGCTCACATGATATGGCAATAAAAGTTGAATCGTCTGAACTTTTAGTGAAAAGCACATAAAACAGAGTGCATTAAATATATATCTGAAGTAATTGTGATAAAATACATCCTAAAGATTAAGAGATGGAGAGAGTACTCACACATTCATTAACCCAAAACCTAAAGCTAAACAACCAAACTTTTTTGTTTCATGAATATATTTAGTTTGTCCTAACAGAGAGCTAATACAGCATGCTGACTGTATATTAATAGAAAACAAGTTATCTTTTACATACTGAGAGCTGATTGGCTGAGTGAGGGTGGTCCTCTCTTTTACACTTTTCCGTCTCAAAATGATGACCTAAAGCTGTGACAGAGGCCAAAAAATACATCTAAAAACGAGTGATACAACCCTATTCTTTTGAGAGCTAGGGGCTATTTACATGGATTTCATGACATACAGTAGCTCATGTTTTGTGGTTTCAAAGTTAGGTACTTCAACTTCAACATATACTTTAATAGCTGCCAAGTAAATGTACCAAGACACAAAGATTATAACTAAATAAATATATTGTATAATGTGTACAAGAGATGACACAAAATGCGATTACAAGTGATTTTTATTGGAAAAATGGCAGCACGGTGGCAAGAGCTTTGGTGTGTACTATCTGGTGCACTCTGTTTTTCCAATGTGGTTTTACTGCAATTCTTGAATCTTGAATCTATTGAATGAAATATGAGCGTCCCCAATCATATTTTTGACAATGGGCTTCCAATAAAAAAAACCTCTGCTTTCTCTTCCAGTGCACTAAGAAAGTCATAGAGTCGAGCAGCCCGCGCTTCCGGAACCTGACCAACAGTTTGTACACTCCGATTGTGGCCTTGAAGTACGCGGACGAGACCGGCGGGCTGTCTGTCAACACCTTCTATAATCTGCTCTTCAACTTCGGGCCCCTCATGCACATCACCATGAGCATCCTTAAGTGCCTGACCTGCAGCTGCCTGCGGAGACGCACTATCTCCCCGAACTGAAGAGCTCCGCCCCCTGCCTTATAAGGTCGTGGTTTTGGATAAGTAGGTTAGTCTGTGGTTTAAGGGTCCACGCTCGTTGGTCTCGTTCACTTTCTCTGGAGCCAGTCTAGTTGACTTGGGGGGGAAAATGCTTCACAAAGCTGTTTTAAAAGATGTAAACTGCCTTGAAGCTGGGGTATCTAACTTTCAAACCACAAAAAACAAATAAATAATGAATATATCCTTATAACTAGTTTCCCTTAAGCCTAGCGTACATCGACAGAGAAACTGGGGACAACTAGTTGCAAGGCGGCTTTTGGCAACTGAGAGGAGATGGTGGGAGATGATCAGTTGCCGAAATCGGTCGATGTGCGCGCTCTTACAACTGGAGATGATCAGTCGGTCTCCAGTTCCAGTCAGTTGCCCGTGTTCTACTTTTCGGCAACTAGTTGTCCTCAGTTGCCCCGATGTGCGCGCTCCATGCGCCGCTCCAACAACGTGTGTGTATTGCGAGCCCGCAACAGTTTGTTGTCAGAAAACACACTGTAGTTGAGGCCAGTTGCTGTCGATGTACGCGCTGTTATTCAAGAGACTGGCCTGCGACTCAGAGTTGCCCGTTTTCGCCAGATTGTCGATGTGTGCGGGGCAGCAACTCAGAGGCGACGGATATAATCAGTTGCCAGTCCGATGTACGCTAGTTTCCACATACATGTATTTTTAGCCTCTGTCACTTCGTCAGATCTTTAGCAGCTTTTTCAGACAAAAAAATACAAATGTTTTCTAGAGGGAAGGCGTATGTTGTGGTTTGATTGATTATATTATTATGAACAAATATAATAAGGTACTACAGCTTTAAGTGACACGTGGACACTTGTTTCATGACTTCCACAAAGAAAGCATTTTTGCCCAAAGTGAACCAGAATCAGTCCAATCAAAGTGAACCTTACTAACAGAGTGAACGCGCCCTAAAAGACAAAACAAAAATGTGCCTTTGAGTTGGAAACCTAACTATAGTAAGCTTCATCAAATCATGCACAGTTGCACATTACTGCATACAAGTGTAGTATCCTGTCCACTTTATTTATATACAGTAGCACATTTTATAAACAGTTCCCAAAGTGCTGCACAGAAACAAGATCAAAATGAAATATCAAAGAAATCTGCCAATTTTGAAGCAATCAAACTACTAGATGATAAATTAAACAGTTAAAATGCCATTAAAAAGATATACATTTTCTAGAATCCAAGCTTGAAGCCATAGAGAGCTGCAGTAACGCCTACGATGCAATAAAAAGGCTTGCAGATCAAAAGATTCAATAACTAATTTACTTTTCTATTAATGATTAACTGCTCTAAAAGGTTGCATTACTTAAACTGTGCAGGAATTAAGAAACATTGAGAACCTTTATTTACACAATAATAAATAAGAATTGAAAAAATCAATGGATAAAAGGTAAATCATATAAAATGGATCCTTCTTGCTGTGGTGTAAATAAGTCGTAGGTTCTGATTGCATTCGTTTACACGGTTGATTTACTACATTATAACAAAGTCAGTATTAATGTTGTTTTACAGTGTTGAAATAGTATTTTGGAGATTTCAGACTAACTGCTTAAATCCCTCAGTTGATGCTCCATAGAGTAGCTCCTCAGTGTTACTGTTTTTATGTAAGTGTTGCAGTAATAAGGTCGTTAGTCTACAGCGCAGACGATTTATGCATGAGCGATGGACTCAAAAAGAACACACAATATGACACAAAAGTTTGGACATTACAGAGCAACAGACATTTTTTTAATGAAGAAATTTGTGCTTGTGCTCACGTGACCTAGACAGCTTTATATTGCATTGATAGTACTCTATTGTTATAACTGGAAGAACTATATTTTAATCTATTGATGATCTAAGTTGTATTTTTTATCAAAGTGCATGTGTGTGTATGTATGTGTGCGTGTGTGTGCGTTTCTTTTTTTAAATTGTGCCTCCTGATTCATAAATAAACAGCCTGATTTTACCCCTTCTCTGTTGTTTTGTAGTAGCAGTAGCAGGCAGTGACCAACAGTGGGCAGTGTTTTCCCATGCCATCGCTTCACCAACCTGTTGACAAGCAGAGGGGTGTGCGGGAATGTGGACTCAATGGCCTGCGATAAAGAGGCAGCTTCAATTATAATCTCTGCGTTTTTGAACTTTCCAAACTCATCTAAAACTTCCACTGCATCAATTTTAACGACAACATTTTTGCCCAGAGATGTGTTTTAGTCTCCAAGTGCATGGGCCCAAGTTAGTGATGTGTTGATGGATATAAAGAGGTCATGGCCTGCTCCTCCATTGAACCCCCAGCCTGCTCGCACACACCCTGCTTTGTACCATGTGAGAGAATGTGACCTGGTTCCCATCCACGAGGAGGGGTGAACTCCAATGGCAATCTACCCCAGACGTACCATAACCCCTCACCAGCTGCCCCCTCTGCCACCAGGCCTGTATCCAGAGCGACCTCACTCAGACCACTTTCAGACTTCTACTCTCTCTCTTTCTCTCTCTCTCTCTCTCTCTCAACATCCCAAAGGGGTCAGTCGTGATACCGGACAGCGGATAACTTGTTGCATATGCGCTGTTTATGTGCATATTCAGCCTATGTGTCTTCATCAGAGGCGACAGCTCAGCAACAATGGAACAAAGACATTGTCAATCACAATCAAGATGGGTGTGTGCGCGGTGGGTGCAGGGCATGCGGTCCACGGGATGCAAGTGGAGGATAGGGGGAGTCTATGTAGGACGCCATGGACCAGAAGGTGGGGGTGTGTCGGATTTTGGAAAATGAGAATCGGGGCTGCGCGTAGACCTTGAATGGGAAATCTGTTTACTAATTGAGTGAACACTGAGTTATAGCAAAGTTTCATTCAGCCAAAGGTCTCACACCATTATTGTGCACTTTTGTTTCACAATCAAGAACATAATAGGTTCGTAATGAGGGCAGCATGACATGATGAGGTCTTGTCTTAACTGGAACGCTCGTAGTCTAATTGTATACACCCTTGTTTTGCTTTCGACGTGGTAGAAGTAGGACTATAGTGAAAGCTTTTTTCTTTGGTGGCAGATGTAATAATTAAAAATATAGGGCATTGTTAATTGTGTCTTAAACAATGTGAATACTATACTGTAGGTACATAAAGGGTGTTTAGGTTCATAATATGTATGGAATTGGGTGAACAATAACAAAATATTACTCCTATCTGTCAAAACATGTATGGGAATATTTATCAGAAAGCATGCATTAACATTGGAGCAAACTGATATCAAATCATATACAGGGTTAATCATAAATTGAAGTTTAGTAAATAATAATGAATAATATAGATTATTCATAACATTTCTCATTGCCTGGTTCAAAGATATCCTGAGTGTATTTGGACCTAGTATAGATCCATGTATCAAGCCACACATATAAGTTTAAGAAAAAACAATGTGATATGAAATATGCGTATATATTTCATTTTTATTGTCAATCCAGTCTGACCAATGCAACATGAAGAGAAGAACAAGTTTATTGTGTTGTTGTCTGTTCCTTCAATTATTTCATTAACTTCCTTTTTTACTGCTTGTGCCAACAGCCAGCCACACCTCATATGCCAAAACCATCTCAGAAGACAGACAACCAAACAGACAGCTGCACTTTTAATATCTTTCTAATTAGGCCAAATATCGTAGAAAAAGACCAGGGAGAGGAAGATGTCTGCAGATGAGCTCATTGTGGCTTGTGTCTAGACAGAGTGCTTGAGTCTGATACAAGTCATGGATCAACACCTTTGTGAGTTCTTTTCTTTCATCTTCCTTTGATTCCTAAAGAGAGAATACCGAGGACACTTTATGAGAACACTTGGACTGGCGACTAATGCCACTGGAACTATATTCATGTGAGCTCTCGGAGAAGCCTTTTGCTGAGATAACTTCAGGACAATAATTATGAAATTGGAATGACTTTGAATTTAGAGCACTGTAGTTTATAAGCCTCAGGAGCTACTATGGAAATTCAAGAATGTTTGCAGAAAGCTGTTTAGCTCGTCAATTGATAAATTCTCTGTTTAGGTTAAATCACTACAATCACATGGCTTTAGGTGTTAACTTTAGGACATTTTGTTATCTCTTAGTTCATTCATTTGATTACTAAATTCATCTCCTCATTCCAAAGGCAGTCTGGAATTTGTGTAAACTGCAAATATAACACAGAATAAATTAAGAGTTGGCTTCTCGACTCTGCCGTTCATGGAGCATGTCCAAAAAGGTACCTCCAGAAGTGAATTCTATTTTTAGGTCAATGCTACTGTGTTATTTGTGAAGGACAGGTAGAGTGGTATTGAACAGATTAATCAGACAAAATTTAAACTTTCAATTTATACATTTGATAAACCAACATTGTAGCCAAAGTTGCCCTGGGGCATACTGGCAGAAGCGAGGCAACCAGGATGTTCAATCTGCCCCTCTTACCACCCCAGCCATTCACACACCCACACCAGACTCAATGTGAATGAAGTGTCTTGACTAAAGACACAACAACAGATTGGCACTATACAGCTGCAACCGCCCCAGTATGGTGCCTGATGTTCCCAGAGGTCTCCCATCACAATACTAACCAGGCCCTGCCATGCACAGCTTCAGAGGTCTGACGGGATCTGATAATACACTTTCTTTTTCAAAAATACTTGATCAATATGTACTGGTCTGAGCCAAGGATGAAGAAAATCCTGTAAAGCAGCAACCCAGTTCAAGAAACAAATGGTTAACTGTGTATAAAACATGGAAAATGAACTCATATTCCAATAACTACAATAAAACACTGGGCCAACAAAGTCACTCTCATCTGATTCATCACCTGATCTTTGCCAACATCCCGAGAGATACAACTGTGACTGGGTCTGCATACAGTAGATCCCCCAGACATATTTTGGATTCATTAATAATGCATCCCCTATTCACTTTATAGCCTTTATCTTGGCTCCAGTCTGTATCAATCCCTCCAGTGTCTGTGTGTCTCACTGTCTGCCTCCTCCCTAGCGGCTGTAGCATGACCCCTCACTCTTGTTTATTCACACATAGAGAGGGGGTCATCTCATCTCTTGGCCTCAGTAGCGCCGCTTGTTTTCACAGCCATTCGGGATCACTTAAAGGCCTGGAGCACAATCAAAAGAAATCTTGGCCATATACGCTCGCTCCCCATGCCCATTGTTTTACGCTCACAGAACCGCCATTGTTTTGCGACGATTGCAACATTACCGTCCTCCTTCTCTTGAATATGAACAATTTGGCAGGAATTTCTACGGCAAGATTCAGAGTTTGGGGCTTGGCTATTGTGTTTTGGTTCCATTGCAAGGATTTCTCACAATAAGTTGCCGTGTTATGATTAAGGGATTCTTTATTCGTTCCACAGTGGGGAAATTTCAGTGTTGCACTAATTGTTTCAGAACAGTGGGAATGAGGAGCGCACAGTAAAAGACGGATTAATAATAACTCTGTGCTAAAATAAGAGAAAGGAAAATCTCTAACTCTAGCATAAAAAGTATCAGTTTAAAATCTCTATCTTTAGCATATTAAGGAAAGAAGTCTTAAAGGAGCAGTATGTAAAAATCTGGCCAAAAGTGGTACTGAAACCTCCCCCACTCTCCCTGACTCAGGTTGCCAGATATGCCTACGAATCCAGCTGGAGGAGTTTTGTCAACAACAAATCTATAACAAACAACATATTCACAAAGGCCCCAATAAAAATCCTGGTTTTATTCCATGTTTTGTTAACAATGATTTGAGAATCATAACAAGACATTTATTTAGCTCCGCGGCCACATGTTACTGCAGTGAGATTAGCTCGACGCGGTGTGTTCTGGCAACCCAGATCACAGACTTTCTGATTTGGTAAAACAGTGGAGGGCGGGACATCAAAATGAAAGCAATAACAAGATTTTGAGGCTGCAAAACTAATTTTGAAATCCAACTATCTCGGCTGAACTACTGTTATCAGTAAAATAATTATTTGAAAAGAACATGGTTTATTAATGCCTTTATGAGACTTATTCTATATATATATATATATATATATTCTAGTGCAAGTAATACATAGTTGCGTGTTGTGTAGTGAAACCCAGCTATTAGACTATAAGCAAGAATTTTGAGCAAGATCAGTTAACATTTCATGAAAGATATTCTGAAAAAGGAGGATGTTTTTTGTCCGGTGGATGAGGTAAGGGCCGTATTATAACACCAAACTTCCCATTTGGCAAAACAAGACAATCCTGTTTGAAAAAAAAAAAAAAAAAATAGCAATAAATAGCAATCTTTAGTGAAAACTGTTTGGCATTCTCACAATCGTACAACATTTTTCTTTCCCTAACGTATCATCTTTCCAGACCAAAGATAAGGGGTTTGTCACTTTCTGAGTTGTAATTACACGCCTGGGAATGCGCTGAGAAAATATTTAGATTTTAAATTCACAAGGCAACAACAATACGGTTTGGGATCTGGTTTGGTCCAAAACATGATGATGGGATGAGTTTATTGAAAAGGGCATAATTATGTTTTGAAATGTTCTTCCCAGGGTTGTTTGTGAGCTTCTCTTCCCCTCGGGCACAGACAAGGAGATAGAAAAAATATGCTTTACGACTGTGTGCCTACATGTGTTAATTGCAAGTTAACGCAGACAGTTCTCTTCTATGTGGTTTTATCCTCACATATCATCATCATAGTTATACCGTTTTATTGCAGAGACGTTGGTTTTACATGCAGAATGGTCGAACGTTATTACAAATGCTGAATAATATTTTTTGCATTAAACGGACCGGGCATATCGTTTTGGATGTTTCTCCTTGTTTCTGGGTGGGTTTTCAGTCGGGCATTCTCTCATTCATCCAAAACATGAGCCTTAATCTGAGAGCGACGGATGGCTCTGGTTGGAGGAGCTTTCATCCTTCCGCCTCAGGGCAGATGTGGCTACAGTTACAGTATAGCTTACCGCCACCCAGTGTATTGATTGAACAGTGATTTCAGTGTATTGTTGTGAGAGGTTTCAACATCCCACATATTTCTATTATCAAGACAAATCTATTGAACCTTGGGATAGAGAGATTTGTGCATTTGTTTTGTTTTATCATTTTTGCTCCGTTTGAGTGACATTGTTAAGCACATCTCTGCAGAGAAGTTTTACAATTAATATGAATAGCTGACGGTTATTGAAAAAAAAACTTGCAATAAGTGTATTTTTTTTCAATACTAAGTGTTTTAACAATACTTACAATTAAGGGAAGACAAGTTTATTTGTATAGCACAATTTCATTCAAGGCAACTCAAAGTGCTGAACAAAATAAGATAGTATTAAAATCATAAATAATCACATGTACATAAAAAAGAAAGATAAAATAAAAATACAAAACCTCTCAGTTGCATGCACAGCTAAACAAAACTGCTTTTAACCTGGTTTTAAACATTGTCAGAGAGAAGGCCTGTCTCACGCTTTCATGAAGAATGTTCCAGATTTTAGCAGCATGAATCAATCACTGTAAATGTTTACAGCCATATTACAGGTTAAAGAGATTTTTGTACTAGTTATTCTACAGTAATCTAATCTCACTCATGTGTGTTGTACATTGCTTTTCCTGTGTTCAAACTGTTCGATTCTCTGATTTGTTGATGAATCCACAACCTTGTAAAGTTCTTCAAGACACGCTCTTGTGACTATTGTTAGTGTTGGCCGGGTCGCCTGTCCACAGACCTAACTTGTGAGTGCAGTGCTTATAGAGTAAGGGGTCAATCTATGGGTGGGCTATGGGTGCCTCAAAAATCTTTGAGTTGTGTTTGTAAGGGTAACTATACATATATATAAATACTATACTTCTAAATATACTCAATTTAACCACATTTGTGAAGGAGACATTTTGAGGAACAATCACTTAGCTTCTAATACTGCCATCCCTAATCCGTATTATAATTGAAGTTTGTCCCTGCGCGTCTGCTTTGCCAAATCCCCGGCTGCAGCCATCGCACCGTGAATCAGATCTATTCAGTGTCGCCGCTGTCTATAAAGATGAGCAACAAACAAACTGCAGGCACACCCACTGCCAGGGAGCCTATCTCCGCTCCGAGGCCCCACATCATTGTTTATACAGCAGGAGTGCAGCAGGACTTGGCAGCGTGGGTGAGAGTGCAAACAGAGAATAGATACAATACAAGGACACTTGTTACTGTTCAAAAAAAGTATGCGCCAAATATTACTTGAGGACAACAGCTAATGTTTGTTTCCCACATATTTGAACTAGAATTAATACAGGCTTTTCTGCAAATATTTCTTTTAGTTTGAGAATGGCCCCAAAAGAATGATTTACTGCTGTGTGTTATGTTTTTGTTGAAAGCGTGGTGAGGTTTTGAGGTCATAATATATAGCTCTGTCACAAAATACTGTTCATGCATTTCAGGGAAAACATCTACTTTGAATGGTAAAAAAAAAAATATCACCATTGTGCCTTTAATCAGGAAGTTTTATTTTATTTGTTAATTTGATGATACAGATTTCAAAAATAAAATCATATTCATGTAATTTTCTCCTATTTGCCAAGTTACCAAAGTGGAATTGGAAGCATCCATGGGTCAAACGCAGAGGACACATACAGTATGGGACATTTAATACTCCCACATATTTACTATATTTGTATTTTTAGAAGTTTAGTAATATTAGAACATTGTAAACTGTTAGTTCAAATACTCATCAAGCAACTTGATACAAGAAATAAAGTTTGCACAAAAGCTCATCTCTCAGACTCGCACATGTTTTGTCAGTTGTGAGTTGTTTTTCTGTCCATCAAAACAAAAGATCCCTCATCTATTGACTGTGAAAAGATGTTGGTAGATATGCTCCAGTGAAGAGGTGTCTTTGTTGTTATCTCCATTGGTGCGCCGCCTCGATTTGGCTCAGGCCTAATCAGAACACAAATACTCCTCTGTCAATTGGCACTGTTCCCTCACTCGCCTGCTATTGCTCCCTCTGTCTCTCATTCAGCTGCTTATTAACTCACACTTTCAAGTCCAGTCCATCTCAACAAATATATCTTCCTTTTTTTTTTTTAAAGAAAGTCATCAATTCATGGATTTTTTGTTTTTTATATGTATCCAAGTACAAGTTTCTAAACACTGCATTCAGTCAGAGCTGCGGTAAAGAATATTAGTCACCAAGATCTAGAGAATGTGATTATCTCTGCAAAAACACATGATGAATGAGTTCACAAGTATCGTGCAGTTAGGGCCCCATCCTATCGGGCGCCAAGCATCAGGCGTCAGGCCTCAGGTTGGGACTTGTACTTGCCCACGGAGGTCGACCGACCCACGAGAAGATGCCGTGAACCAAACTAGATGACCGTCCAAGGCAGGTTCTCAACGGCCCAATCTATGCACACGTCTTGTGGATGAAAGTGTGAGATGGATGGATCGGTGCAGCGTCTGCAGTGATGGGGTTACTTATTGGATTCTTGTAGTGAAGAGAACAGATTCAATTTACCAATCTACGTTTATTATCAAAAGCAAAAGATTGCAGAGAAGTTCAAAAGCGTTCAAAACAAGTTTCATCCACAGAGAGACTGATACAGTGAGGTGCTCAGTCACATATGAGGAGTTGCGGCCCTGTTTCAATGCAGATGCCGTGGGGTTGCTGCAAAGCAAGTAGCAAAAACGACGGACTCCTTAGTTGAAGTCCACAGTGTTTATACGGCGACGGAAAACAATGTAGTTTTAGCGCCCGGCCAGTAGGAGGCAGTGGAACTTTACAACACAACACATGCGACCCCCAGCAGTACGACCACGTCCTCAACAACATCCTCCTCAGGCCACCGCGAAGACGTGAAAGAATGCACCAACATCATTCTGCATGTAACAGCAGCAGCGAAAGGGAAACTGTAACTTGAGTTTTGCACGGTGTCATTTGGACAAACAAAGGCGTAGAATTGCTCCTTCGTGTAGCGCTCAAAGCACACGAAGCATTAGTGTACCCGCCGTCATTGTTGTTTACGTTTGTTCTCGGCGACTGCACATGTCCAAAAGTACGTGGGGGAAGTTGTGAGGTAACCAGGAAGTACGACCACATTAGTCCAGTCCTCAGGTCTCTGCACTGGCTTCCTGTGGCTCAGAGAATAGACTTTAAAACAGCTCTGCTTGTGTACAAATCTCTCCATGGCCTCGCTCCAAAATATATTAGTGACATGTTAGTCCCATATGAACCAGCCCGGACTCTGAGGAGCACAGGGACTGGACTCCTGTTAGTGCCCAGAGTCAGAACTAAGCATGGGGAGGCTGCTTTTCAGATTCATGCTGCTAAAATCTGGAACAGTCTTCCTGAAGATGTGAGACAGGCCTCCTCTCTGACAATGTTTAATACAAGGTTGAAAACAGTTCTGTTTAGCTGTGCATACAACTGAGGGATTTTATATTTTTATCTGTCTTTTTGATGTACTGTGATTATTTATGATTTTAATGCTTTCTTATTTTGTTCAGCACTTTGAGTTGCCTTGTGTATGAATTGTGCTATACAAATAAACTTGCCTTGCAGGATTCTCTGCCTATTGCAGGCAGAGAATTCACATCTTTTTCTTTACAATGCTGTGTTTTTAATTAAGATATTGCGTTAGAGCATAGTGATTGTATGGTAATTATTACATAATTGTAGCATCTGACTCTGAGAGACAAAGAACATATTGTACAGTAAACACAAAATCTACTGTCCACTATCCCAAAGTCAGTGAAACTGCAGTCGGCATGTCTCTGTCAAACACATTGATCCGTGTTACATGTGTGGAATGTGTAATAAAAGTACATTTGCTTCCTTCCATCTAGATCTAAACATTCCATAATATGTGCAATAATCAAATATCTTTGCTGCTAAATAAAATCCATTTGATATATAATTGTAAATTTAAATACATGTTTCAAAAGAATGCAATGCATGTGTGAGAAGTAAAATCCTCCACAAGGAAATCTTTGTTGTATAATGCAATTCTTATGAATTTGCGACACTAACAAATGTATGTGTCCAGTTAAACTACGCACAAGAGAAACGGAGACTATAAGAAAGCCTAAAAAGGTTTATAAAAGAAATAGCAGATTTCCCATCATTATGAAAATGTCCGTATGAATGAGAAATATCCCTATAAAGTTGTATTATGTAGTTGAACAATGGGTAGCGCTGGCTTTTCCCCTGACCTGTGAAGAAAGGGCTGCCTGTGACATTGTGGAGGTCAGGTCCCTCTCCCACTACACTGGAGCAAGGCCAGCCCAGAACAGGCCTCGGGTTTGGGCCTTGGTGGGAAAAGCCTCCCTCGGAATGTGACTTTGGGAGCACTGTGTGGGACCAGTTACAGGGTCTTCCTTTTCCCAGTAAAAAGACATCTACTTCTAAAACTATGCAGAGGTCAAAAGTCAAGTGTAGCCTATGCCCATGCAGCACAGCACACAAAACATAGCGATTATGTGGCCGTTCTGTGCCAGGCCTCGGGGAATCTGTGTCCTCACACTGAACACGTCAAACAAACTACTGGCAGAAATATGTCCATACTGTTGAAAAGTTTATTAGAAGAGGAAAGAATTCAAGATCTGTAGATGAGTCTCCAGGCGCTGTACAGCAACACCTCACTGCTTTTGACAGGTTTCCCCAGGGAGTCCTAAACTACACGATACCCTCTAACATTGTTACTTGAATTAAAGATATTCTTAAATGCTATTATTGATTTTTATTACTAAGTATCTAATTTACAATGATTTGAGCTCATGTCGTGGTTCCAAACATGTATGCCCGTAAGTAACCCATATCCCATTATTGCAGAACAGAGTTTTTTCCCAAATAGATGTGTGCGTATGCATGTGCAAAAACATCTTCTTTATTTATTCATTTCAAACCACATTGAACATAGTAAAACAAAAGCATAAAACAACAGATACATATGGTTAGAAAAAGGGATGGATGAAGAAGATGCTTATATGGTTTCATCCCCTCTCACCCATTCAACACACACACACACACACACACACACAAACACATACACACAACCCCATTTAATTTGTTACAAAGGTCAAAAGTTGCTTCATCTGAACAAATAATACTGGTGTCTCCATTTTGATATTTTGTATATTTCATTGATGTGTATCAGCAATAATGTGGGAGCCAAAATTGACCCTTGTGGTACCCCAGTAGTTATGTTCCTACAATTTGTTGTTTGTCATTCTAAAAGCTTATTACCAATCCACTTATGCTTTAGCTCTCCATTTTATTTATCAGACTATGATGATTGATGGAATCAAAGGCTTTTTGTATATAAACAAATCCTACCATTTGTGATTGAATCATTGAATTATATCAATTAAAGCAAGGGATGTATCTATTTTGACTAAATCCATATTGACTATCATTCAGACAATTCAGTTTCTGTTACTGCTCTTAAAATAATGTGTACATGTTTGCGTATATACAGTTTACAGTTAAATTATATGTTTAATTGCATAAGATCTAATTGCTGCAACAACAATTCTGCTTTCCCAACCTCATCAGCCCTGTTTGGTAACGGTTACTCTGCTCCTCACAATTAGACCCAAGGGAACTTCAACCACACTGACCTGCACACCCCCTCCTTCCCTCCTGTTTTACACAAGTCCCCACAGGAAAATAATAAACAGATGAGGTGAATGGGAACAGCTCCCAGAGAGCAGCCAGGCCCTTGAGCAAGCAGGCATCCTCTGCTCTGGTTCCCAGGATCTGGGAGCAGAGAGCAGGGCAGGCCTGAGCTTGACAGTCCCCCATCAGAGTACAGAACCAGAAAAACCTGACAGGAGTCACCGTTACCTGTCACCGACATCCACAACTTTCAACTCTGCACGGCCCTCAGCAAGTCCAGGCACACAGGTTACGAAACTAGACAGAACTTTTGGTACATAGAAACCATTAGAGTAATATAGTTGGTTTCAATGGGTCTCTCTTGATGAATTGTGCTGTCAAGATCATTTTTGTAAGAAGCAATAGAATAGAAGAAGAGGTTTTTATGATGTGGTGAAAACATGAGACATATTCAAACTTTTTTCCCCCACTGTGTAATATAAGGATTGCATTTCAGTTATCAAACAATCAAATTTGAGATTTTAACCATGACAAAAAACATGACTATACATTTACTTCAGAACTTCAGAACTATTTTCTTATTATTATTATTATTATTTTATTATTATTTTCAATTCAATTCAATGTATTCTTGTATAGCCCTAAATCACACTAGTAGTTATCGGAGGACATTACACAGCCGTTGAATTTGTCAACACAGATCAGAGAATTAAACCGTTCAAACACATGAAGCAAAATATAAAACCCTGTGGTATTTGTTCATAATGGGCAGAAGACCAATGTCCAATAAGTGTTGATACATGTTCACAAATGTTGAATGTTCTTTGACATTTTCTTTACTTTTCAAACTGTTTAAAGCACACATATGTCACTTCAAGGGGTGAGAGAATATTAACAGCTTGCATCTCTGAGGGTCTCTCAGTCTGTGGAGACACTCTCCCTATGTTTGTACGGTACACCTTTCTCTCCAACAAAATGCCAGAAGGGGTTTGAACACATGTACAGATGTATTTTACAGTGACATCCTTCCTCACTCATACACACCATATATTTCACTTACTCCGCACCAGTGTCCCTGAATGTCTCCAAATACATGAAACACATCCAGCTAATCATGTGCTGGTTTGACAAAAGCTGGTTTGCTTGGTTCCACTTCTTCCCACTCTCCGCTCGGTTCACTCCATTCTTTCTCCGTCTTTTGGCGAGAAGCACTTTTGTAAATTAAACACAGATCCCTATAGATGCAGGACTGACAGGCCCTTCTACGTGCCAACACTGTTAAATGGCTGGGATTCAGAGAGACTGGAAGGACAGGATTAACAGACTTATCCAAACAAGAAAAGGCAATCGCGAGCTGCAGATATCTCTTTCTTAGCTTGTCCGCACCATTGAAGAGGTTGGCCTGTGAATTGCGAACAAAAAGAACCAAAAAGATGTATGCAATAATAAGTTTGTGTACAGAATTCAGAACTGAAGCATTAACAGTAACAAGGTTTTGGCAGTGAAGCCACACAGTGATTTGTTGTAGTCTTTGGGCCTTCTAAGGAAAACATTTACTTGTTTTTTACGCATAACAAACTCACAAAAGTCCAAAGTGCCCAAAACCCAACAAGCGGACAATGCAAGCCTAGTCTTTCCTGTATGTTTTAATGTGTGGACAATACTGAATTTCCAGAAACAACAAGTAACAATATCATAGTAACAGTAGAAGCAACAGTGGCAACAGGGAAGGAGGAATCTGTCAGTGTTCTCCTTCAGTACTCCCTGCAGAGAGAATATTCTATATGACCTCCACACTGATACTACACTCCTGTCAACTCTGTTTGTTTTCCACTTACGCATGCTGAAACTCACACAGGCTCCATCATGTTCCAATGGCCATTATTTCATCACAAATGTTGAAAGACATGGGGAGAGTCAAAATAGAGTAGAAGTGAAAGTGTTGAGAGACGTTTCACTTTTAGGTCAAGATCTGTGACACGGGCTGTAATTATCCTATCGATTAATCAATTATAGTTGTTCAGAATGTTCAAGGTATTTTCTTCATTTTTTGTGGCAGAAAAATGAAACGTATTCTGCTTTTTATTTTATTTTCTAATACTGATCAGTTTGAGTCTTCACATCTCGCAGCACTTGCGTATGTTGGAATCTGTTAATGAATCATACTGTAAATGACTAAAGTAGTGATTGATTATTGAAAAAACTGAATGAGATTAACCATTATAACACCAGAGGCAAGCCCCAGTCACAAGAGTCAATTATGCGTGTGTTTACCATGGTTTTTTTATTCCAGCAAATGTAGAAATGAATGCAAAAACAGGTGTAATGGAGATAAGAAAGGGATATTTCAATGAAAAGTTCAAGATTTATATCAATGACAAAGAATGTGTGTGGGGTCGTGGCATAGCTGGATGGCATTGTGGTCAGTGTATTTGTCCAGTTTCATGTGGGAAATGGTAGACAAGAACAGAGCCTTTTATGGTGATATTCTGCAGACCCTCATTCCTTCGGTATTAGTACTGGCTATTTTTGGGGCATTTCCTACACTCCCACGCAAGGAAGATCATTTTGGGGTTAGCTCATTTATTTATCTTTTGGTTTTTTGTTTTGTTTTTTTCTTAATTGCATGAAGCCCTAAAGAGGTAACGTTGTTCTTGGCTTTAAAGTCAATTCCAAAATGATAGGGCGTCTCTAAGTAAGTGTTGCTTGAACAATCATAGCACTGGAAACGATTAGGCTTTGATCACACTACACTCTTCAACAGTGACTTTAATACGACAAGAGAGAGTAAAGTTACATTTATCAAATCTGCAATGCACAGGTCTCCTTCTCTGCAACATGTACATTCCCAGCGCTGAGAGCTTGTAAGATATGGCATTGATTTACATTGTGCCTTTTTTCACATAGAAACGAAAGGAAGTAGAAGTTGGGGAAAACCGTGGGAGATGCATCTCTCCCATAACCCTGTGAGTGTGGGGTTGTATTTTCTTTCCCATTTGTGCTCAGTTGTAGAAAGTGTTGTTATTACTATGAGCAAATGTAAAATAAAGACTTTGTATGAGTTTATTACAAGGTTATTCAACTTTCCCGCCAAATGAACCTAACTACTGGCTTTGTCCACATTTAGGCATGTTGATGAAGTCTAGTATTAGTAACTATAGTAACTATGGTAATACTTTTCACAATCATTATTTGTGAAGATCAAACACTAATTATGTTAAAAGAGGTGTCGCAGTGAGCACTTCTCTGACCCAAAGACCATCCCTCTCCAAACCATCCTGCCCTACCATAGCCGTGCTTTATTACCATAAAAAGCAAAATACGTCTTCTTTAACAGTCTGTTCTGGACAGTTTCACTCACTATAATGGGATGAGAAGTTGACTTTTGCACCTACAGACACCTGCGGCTTGTGCGCCAACATGTTTTCATTTTCCTGTTAGCTAAGCTTAAGCAGCTGCACTATATCCATAATGTCAACGTCCTCTTCCTCTGCTTAAAAGTATGTACTGTTACTGCAGGATTACCCCAAAAGCTTGCACACACTCCCCTAAGCCCCCATGTGGGCTCCACTGCTTCTGAAGATAAGGCCAGGGCTGTTTTTGATGTAGACTTGATCATAGAGGTGCTATAAGTCTACCAGCATTATTTAACCAAAGTGCAACAATAACACATGTATCACAGTCCATTGGTTCTCTCTTTCCATTGGTTCTCTCTTTGCAGTGATGAGTGTGGAGGGAGAACAAACGCACTATCTCACAGGGATCGAGTTCCACAAGCCACTTTTCCTTGCAAGATAATGCTTGTGCAAAAGGCAAACAGTGAGATATTTCAGTCATGGATTTATCATGTGAAAACTGACAGCTTGGCTAAATGTTTAGGAAAAGTTGCAGTTGTATATCACATCCCACACAAAGTTTATGATGGCAGGCTGTGTCTTACTGAAGCCTTGAGTTCTTACACCCCACAAACAGAGACAGGAAGTGATTTCACTAAGTGGAGCTGTTTCTTTGTGTGGAGGAGTCAGAGCCACACACCCTCAAGGAGACTTTGACCTCTCTGTGTCAGCCAAGAGGGTCTAACTTCTCAAATGACTTTCACATTTTGTCTTGGTATACTCAATTAGTTTAGTTAAGTGCACTTTTTCAGCAGCGTGAGAATGTTTTCGGATTATAGGCTCTGAATCGATTGGAACCAATTTGTGGAGTAACATGAGCAGTGTGAAAGAAACTGTGGTAGTAGTAGTTGTAGTTTGTCCTTTTGTTTGTTTATTGAGGATCCCCATTCGCCAAGCCCGGGTTTCCAATATGGTTGCCCTCATTGATGCATGCTCGCTTCATGGAGGCCGAAAGTGTTGCGAAAGTTGTGCATTTTGGCCTGCTCTGGTCCTCCCGGTCCCGTGCAGTATACGTGAGCTTTCTGTCCAAGCAGCGCTGATTGTCAAGGGCAGTACTGTTAACATACAATCTATGGGAACATGTCTTGCGTAGCCCTTGAGAATTTAAGCTGGAGTACAGCGAGCGGCCTTCAAAAGTGCACTGGAAAGGGACAAAAGCTCACAATACCATATCCAGATATTACAATACATCCACGCCATCAGAGCAGTAAAGCTGATGCTTCCTGGTTTCCAATAAAACATATATAGTTTTTATACTTTCATTCAATCATCTTTCTTAATCTTTCTCCAATACATAAAAAATCTCTTAAAATGACACAACAAAAAATCTGTTTGTCACGATAGTATATCTAAATCAGAAATTCACAGTTCCGATATGGCACAACAGTTTAACATACCAGCAGCAGCAGCAGCAGTTGTAGTAATAGTGTTTCATGGCAGCAAGAGTAGAGGCAGTTGTAATGTTATTGTTAGAGGATAAGTGGTATCAGCAGTAGTGGCAGTACTTGTGATGGAATTCTCACCAGCAGTAAAAAATGTCTCTGGAAATGTCTTATCTGATCAAATATATAGAGTTCAGGTAAAGTCATTGTCAAAATCTTGAATCCCAATAACTTTTAATTCCCATTGAAAGCAAGTTAAAACCTAGATAAGGTAAGTAATGGAGGACATTTTCCTAAACTTACAACTTTTATCAATTGGGAATTTCTTAAGTGGCTCAGTATTTACTGTAGGCCTCCCATCAGGACTGTCAGAGCACATGAGGGAGACAACTTCTGGATGCAATTTTGTAGATTCTTTTTTTAGCGCTCTTACATGTGGGAAGCCGAGTCATTGAGCCTGCGGCGTCTGTGGGAAGCGGCTCTGGAGATCTGGGAGAAGGAAGTTTGGATGTGCGGCAGGAATTCTCACTTTCAACACAGGGGGCTTTTGGTTTGGAGGGGCATAGGTCTGTTGAAAGTCAGGCATACTTATTTTCATTAGATCGATTCAGGATGGTGAAGAGAAGACAGCAGGAAACGGAACACACAACCCACACCACAGGAAGACCTCTGTAATGTGGGGATCCTCCGCCACATGACGTTTTAATAGCTGGAAAAAAGCCTAGAAGAGATGCCGTGTGTGTTACGTTACTCTTCATGCTTGAGTTTGATCATATAAAAAATAAATTGACAACATATCAAACCTCAAATCTAGAGAGACAGGTAGAATTTCTCACGATGACATTAATCCAGGTGTTTTTTTTACTGCTTTAAAAAGTGGTGACGTTATTTTGTCCCGTAAGGTGAGATGAAGGAAGGACCCAAAATACAACTGATGATTTAATGATGATAAATAATTGTCCAGGGTGAAAAAAATCCAAATCTAAACTAAACACAGGAACCAGGAACACAGACAAAGACAATGACAATGGACCAGCAACAAGGGGAGATGAGCACAGGTACATAAGTATAGACACAGAGAGACACAAGTGACACACATCAGGGCGGGGCAGAGAATCAATTCAGGAGAACAGAACAGGAAGTAAAACTAAAACAACATCACAGAGAACAGAAGTCAAAATAAAACAAATAAAGAAATAATCCACACCATGACATATTCAATCACAAAAGGTGGTGTTGTCAGTATGGTAATTCCTAATCCATAACTAAAATGTTGACACACTATTTATTATTTTCAGTCCTAATACCTCTGTCTGAATGTACTGTATGCTATGCTAGGGATGTAACCAGTACAAGGCTTACGTAAAATCAGTTAAAGCTGCAATATCCTATATATTTCTCATGTAATAATACATATTTTTTTCACTGAACAATCAGACCATGCCATGTTGTCTTTATCCCATGGGGGAAAACATCTTTTAAATACTTATAGGAAAGGCAAGTTTATTTGTGTAGCCCAATTCATACACAAGGCAACTCAAAGTGCTGAACAAAACAAGATACACAAGGCATTAAATTAATGAAAAATCACAGTACAAGAATAAAATTGCTCAGAACAGAACAGTTTTTAACCTAGATTTAAACATTGTCAGAGAAGAGGCCTGTCTCACTTTTTTAGGAAGATGGTTCTCGATTTTAGCAGTGTGAATCTGAAATGCAGACTCTCCATGTTTAGTTTTGACTCTGGGCACCAGCAGGAGTCCCGTCCCTGTGCTCCTCAGAGTCCGAACATGTCACTTATGTACTTTGGTGCGAGGCCATGGAGAGAATTATATACTGTATATAAAAGAAAGAGCACTGTGAGTCACTATTTGTTGTTATGAGCTGAGAGCTGATTGGGTGGGTCCTCCCTTTTTCGCTTTTTTTGTCTGAAAAAGCTGATCTAAAGACGGAGGCAAAATAATAAGATAAGATAAGATAGACTTTATTGATCTTACACTGGAGAAATGTACATGTCACATTTGGCATGAAAAGAATCACGCAAATTGTGCAAAAGATAGAAGTGTGCAAACATGTTAACTCATTAGCACTGACCTTCACACTGACCTTATCTATAGTTAGGGCGTTGTTATTAGGGCGTTGTTATTAGGACGTCGTCATAGATGCAAGGCAAAACAAATCTTAACCCCGCCACCTCTGATTTTTTCTCCACAAAAATGGCTTTTTTCATCCCTCTCTCAAACCAATTTTTGTCTTGAGCCAGAATTTCAACCTCTGTGTCGTTCACGGTGTGGTTGGTGGCATTCAGGTGGAGACGTACAGCCGATTGTGGCCCACTAAAGTTTTACCAACATCGTAGAGAAAAGTTATAAATCTCCAACGTGCGGTCTGAGATTTCATTCCCTTAAAAAAGTTCTTTGGATTAAGGACGAACTGTTGGGAAAACCTGCTAAGAAGTCCAGATGATGGGTGAGAAACCTTCCTTTGCATGTTAAAGGTTAAAAATATAGTCTGTACAGGATTTATTATGTACAATAAAAAGTGGCAATTAAAGAAAGAGTGCCAATATCAGTGACAGAGGCAAAAATGCATGCATGTGAAAACTATCGAAAGAACTCAACTGTTTTGATAGTGAAGAGAAGTTACAGAAATTGGATGAATTTGGTTACGCATTTCCATTTTTTTCGTGGTTTGAAAGTTAGAGGCCGCAGCTGTAACTGGGTCTAAAATGAGCAGATGACTAAAAAGATAAATAACAGCCAAGTTCTGGGCACAAGGATGTACTTCTGCAGAGTGCATCTTTGCTTTTAGCGCTGGTTCCCAGAGTTGGAGCCAGCTGGATGGTAACTCCACAGCTGCCCTCCAACGTGATTAGAGCGAGCTGGAACTCTTCACCAGTGCGTGGCCATTGTTCTCCAAAACCAAACCAACTCCAAGAAAGAGCAAAACACTTGAGAGCTGCTCCTATTTTTCCTGTTGTTTTGTTTTAAAGGCAAACAATGACATATAATGAAGGTTAAAACCATTAGTGCCTTCATGTGAGTTGAGAGTTGATTTGTGCCATATGACTTTTTAGGAATTGCAGCTGCACATCACTGTTTATTTTTCCGGCCACCAAACAGAACTTGACATTTAACATTTGCCAGGCGTTATTTTACTTTTACTTAACCAAAAAAACATTTACACTAACAACAAAATGAAAAGTATGGTTGAAATTGACCCCTCCCTGACCCACTGTCTCCACCGTAACATCTCTATTTTGCGCAAAGCTTTTAAAAAAGTCGCCGCATTACAATTTGCTGATCTGTATGTAGCCTCGGCAATCTGCTCCTGGAGGAAGGGATCACGATGAAAAAGAGAATCAAATCGGCGTGCTAATTCACAGTAAATCCTCTTTAAAGGCCGCACTTCTTCCTGCCACTCACTCGCACAAAAAGGTCCTGACCTCTGCCGTCTCTGGCTACAGAAGTCTTAAAAAGCAGAACGAAAACGTCACAGTGCCGCCTCCGGCCCCATGCCATGCTGCAGCAAGAAAGGCGATACGCAGCACCCGACCTGCTGTTGAAAAAAAAAAGAACCACAAAAAGGGTTTGAAAGATGCATGGAAGCAGATGAGGAGTCTCGCCTCATGTGGAGCACGGATCTCCTCTCAAAAGTGAAGGTCGCGACGGAGAGATGGCAGGTGGCAACAGGATTGTGTTACCCTCGGCAGACAATACCTTTATCTAGTGGTATGAAGCACGCCGGCTATGTCTTCAATCACAAACTTTGATCGTATTTGTCTCTATAGGATTACTGGCTGCAGCTATAGCCTGAGATGGAGAATACAGGGACTGAATGTGACCAGGATGTTCATTCTTTAGGCCCTTTATTGTTTAGGCCCTTTCTTTAAAGCAGAATTGATGAAAAATGTTGGTGAAAATGTTCTGTATGCTTTTAACATGTAATATTATACAGCAACCTGGCTTTCCACATTTTAGACTAGTATTTCCCACACTCTTCAACAGTTTCCGTGCTCCAGATTTTGTCCATTTCACATAAACTTTCTGAAAAGCTGGCACCTAATGGGCTAACTCTGCTGTAAAAAAAACCGTTTGGATTACCCTCGAGGTAATATCAATGACAGTAATCAAAACATTTATATACAGCGATAACTATGAACGTGCAAGATTAGATTGAGAATCAAAACTGCACTGTCTTGTACTAAACCTGCTAAAAAGGGATTTTAGCTGATCACTATCACCTACCTGCTTGAATAACTCTTTAACTCAACACTCTAGTTTGTCCCAAAATATAAACACAGACATGAGAAGATATTCAATTCATCCTGGCTGGGGACTGGCTGAAAACATTACAAGCTCCAGACACCTCTCAGAACTAGCCCACCACTTACACACAGTCAGTGTTGGACGTCCATTAGGCACGCATAAACAAACATGTTGCAGACTAGAAAATAAGCAGATGTCATCTACATTTGTGGTGGGAAACAAATTTTAGGGCTGAGATCTTTCCACCAATCTATCTTGCGGTGCCCCTGGATGCACAATGGCTTATCTGGGGCATATCAGTTTCATTGCCTGGTCAGTGCCTTTATCTGAGTTGCTACGGTCCACCAGTCCACCCATAGACCTTTAGTGGGAGAGGAGTTTCCATGTGGTCATGAACTATAAAGAGTACTAGAGTTGGGATAAACTGTGGGAAAGTGTAGCTCATGCGTATGTTGCTTATTCAAACCCAACTGTTTTAAATGGACATTCACAGGCAGGCAGTTGCATTAGTCTGCTTTATAAACCCAAGTCTCAAGAGGATGGAAAGAGCAGTAACACGGGTCAAACTTTTTCCACTCAAGAGAAAACAAAACACAAACTGGAATGTTTTGGGTAGATTTTAGGCCTTTGGATTGTTTACTCAGTTACAGCAGTGATATAGGATGATGGAGGAATATTCTGGTATGAATCAGTAAGAGAAAAGTTAGCACAGTAATCATGAGGGTTTTTCTTTTACTTTTCCCTTTAAGCTATGTTTTCACTGGCTGAGTAATGAAGGATAAATTACAGAATTCTAGCTAAAAAAAAACAGTAAAGGAAAATAAAGTGACTTATTTATCTAAAATTCTATTTCCGGTTCTAATTCCCTGCCTTCCATTGACCAGTAATAATTTCTTTTGGAGCTGACAATGGATTTTATAATAATAATGTGTCACTTTTCATGACACCCAAACACATTACATGACATTATTAATTCACTGCATACACTGTTTTGGTGAACCACTGCTGTAGCCACAGCTGCCCCGGGGCAGACTAACAGAAGTGGGGCTATGGATCTGTGCCATTAGTCCTTCTGAATCCAAACCCACAGGCTCTGAAGTCTGTCTAAGCTTCCCTGAGTGTTAACGAACCCTAACATCTATGTTCAAATGTTCAATTAATAACTTATGCCGTGAAATCCCTTCAAGGAGCCAAGGATCAGGACGGCATTAGTAAAAGCATGCACTTTAATATCTCTGAATAGAAGAACAATGCATGTCCTGTTTGCATCCAAAAGTGAAGCATGATTTTGGAGATTTTTTCTTCATAACTCACTTTCATTTCCAACTGTTCTTGTGCAAGTCACATTCCATGGAACACTAGATCAGCGCAGCCACTCTCCATATCATTAGATTACAGGCCTGCTGAGGTCAGAGCAGTACTGAGGAGCCCTATTGTTGAGTTTGCCGTTAGATCCCTGTCCAGAGCAGAGGGAAGATGTACTGGCCCGGGCTCAGATCGGACCCACAGCTGTGCGGGCCGGATTCTAAAAGATCCAGGAGTTTAGCCCAGACAGGTGTGGCATTAAAAGTGTCCCGAAACCACTCTGTTTGGCTTAGACTTGATCCCCTTGTGCAGACGCATATGGAATGGCACATTCTCTGGCATGTTGTTAAACCTAATGCCAATGTGTGACTGGCCTGAAAGGAATTGGGTTTACAGAGGTCTCCACACTAATAATGGGAGAGGAAGAGAGGAGAAAGATGGAGAAAAGGCCCACTAAACCTAAAGACACATTAGATGAAACAATCTTAGATTTAAAAAAAAGAAGTAGTGGAGGATAATATTAAATAAATGTTTGTTCGTCCAAAATTTACTTTCTGTTGACTGTGTGTAATCATCAATATGTGTCCTCCTGTTTCCAGTCCTTTTCAGTTTTTCAACTCAAAACAAGAAAAACACAAGTTTCTAAAGGGTTTTGTGTTCCTTGAATCCTTCATTTGGAAGTAGTAGCCACAGCTGTCATTGTCGCTCTCTGCGCTGGCAGCATCACTCTTTTAATGGGTGATTAGTGTCAGATATCGGCCTGGAGCTGCCAAGGCTCTGACTGTGGGAAATACTCTTTCTGGTTGCACCTGATCCAGAGCTCAGTTTAAAGTTTCCTCTTTTCTCCCGAAGATGCAGAGATCACAATGGTAGACATGCAGGCTGACTCTGTTAGGGACATTTCATTAAGTACACCCTTCCGTCTACTCGAGAACTCCTGTACATTTCTCCTAGAGCAGTAACAGAAACAACCGTGTATTTATTATGTATTTATCTTTCGAGAGTCACATAATCTCAGGAGCAGAGACTACACTTACTGGGTGAATTACAGATTACAGAATTGATTCAAAACCACAATCAATACATAGATGAGGGCCAAAAACGTCCACCAGTCCAGTAAAGCACCCTTTCAAATAAAACATTACTTAATTGTCAAGTAAATTTCTTGAAATTATAAACATTTCAAACCTTTGTCTTTTACAACTATATGTGGAAAAAAGGACTACACTGCTCTATGTAGTCCTGACTGTTAGTGATGACGGTCTCATGTGTAGAACTGACTTTAGGAAAGCGCATGTATTGATTTGTTATCTATAGAAGGTCAGAGCACACAATAGGAGATAAAACAAGAAATTGTATGAAACATTAGTTTGTTGGCCATATGTACTGTTTTCCATAACAATATCTGAATCTGAATGTGTTATCCATGACGTTGTTGGATCTAATGTGACACCCAACAGTAATAAATTGTTCCGGTGAATGTTTAACTTTGGGTTTTTGCTGACAACATTTTTTGATCCCAGAAGCTTATGTTATGTGTTTTGTTTTAATGTGTTCTCCACCAGCCAATTCTGAGTACGTAGAGATAATCTCCAGGCTCCTGTATGGGTCTGATTCACAACAGGAACATGAATGGTTGTATCATCAGCATATACTGTCATACTAGCATTGTTTAACACATGTGGTGTATCATTTACAAAATACAGTACACTAAAGGGCCGTGCAGGGACCATATGTCTTCAATAAAGTGCTATAGTAGTTTTTAGTGTATAATGCCCCTCCTGGCCTGAGGAGAATGTAAGAGACAAGCATGGAGATTGGATCTGAATACATCAATATGCAGAGCATTGCAGCCGAGGGGAATTGGTTGGTTTGAAATAAACATTGTCTAAATAATGTCCCTAATCATCCCTTCCATCTCACAGTGCTCACTGACCTGCACTAAAGGCTAATTGTCAATGCTCAGTTGCATCCGTTTTGGTGAACTACCGGGAGGAAAAAGATAAGAACCTGTATTCATCTCACAGCGAGGAAATGATGATGTGGGAATACAAAGAGCACTCACATAAGATAATGGACATTAAAATAACAAATACTGTACATCTAAATATTTGGAGAATAAGACGAACAACTCTCATCTCTTTTTCTGAGGTATGGAGCTATAGTTATAATTGCATTTGGGAACAAGTTTATGCCAAATTTGTAATAAAAACTGACTTTTCTTTAACACTTTAGGACGCAGCAAGCAGAAGATTTTCCTTTAGACGTTTTATTTTTAAAAAACAGCAGATTTTTTCACAAACTCCGAGAAGTGGGTGGGGAGCCGTTGGTTGGAGAATTCCACACAGTACCCTGGGGTATATTAAATATATGCCGGGTCATAATTCTGGATCCCAGGCATGGGACTGTGGTTTGTGAATCAATTTTAAGCACTGAAGCCTCAAATTCATAACAATACAGGATTATTCACACATGCAAGAAATGAGACTATGAGCTAATGACAAGGTGTTACTGTTGAAATATTCAGATTTCTGTTTTGCATCATAAACTGGACTGACCCTGGCTCGTGCTCTCTTTTATGGTGCAACAAAATCTGGGAGCATTTCTGTGGTGAATCCTCGGCTGGAGCCACAGAGATGAGGACCATGTGTTCGAGTCCACACTCAGTCACCTGCCTGTTGCTCAATACATTACATTTGAGGGAGTGTGCGGAAAAAATGAATGTTTCGCTTATTTAAAACATACAGTACTTCTATAATAGAATGAGGCTGAAGGGTTTGTTAAAAATCAAAAGACTTTTTAATGTAAAGCAAGCGCCACAGCAGTGATGATGTCATTTTCCACACATACTAACCCCTTGCTGTGTGTATGTGTTTTATATGTATTTGCATTGTTTACTAAAGTTTAATTCAATTCTAATTTACTTGAAGAAAGAAAGTTGAATTGCACTATAAAACATAGATAAGACAGAGACTGTAAAATGACTGTAAAATCACCCATGTTGTTTACGATATCTGGGACAATTACAGCTAACTCAAACAGGCTCATGTGGATGGACATCTGGAGCCAACTTTGTGCGTAGCAACAACCTAGCAACCAAAGAGCCAATCAACAGCTACACCATTGTGTTCCAGCTCATGCTACTCGCTACTCAAAGACACATTCTGGGACAGAAGGCCCCTGATTGGTCAGTTGTTTGGGGACATATCTGGAAAATCTGGAGCTTTTTCCCACTGACTTTTAGGACCAAAATGATGAGTGCGTCACAAATGGTTTCCTTTCCAATATAAGGTCAAAGCATAGTAGCAAATCTTTGTCCATGAGCCCTTACCGAGGTAGAGCTAGCAGGTTAGCAATATTCATAGGCCTGTCTATATACAGTCTATTTTATTCAACACAACTACATTACAACAGTCATTCTCACTGAGGACTTTACAAAGTTGTTGATTTTCCAACACAAATCGGAGACTCAAACCGTTCAAACACAGGTAATGCAATGATTAAAAAAAACACAGATCCATTGGTCCCTGTTGATAAATGTCCATAAATGTGGTTGAATGTTGAACGTCCATAATCATCACCACCTACTTGGGCACGGGAAAAAGTCTGTGGTAATATGGCGAACAAGTAAACAAATGAAGAAAAAACATCTAGTGTGATTAAAACATTGGCATGAGTGAATACAAGTCCATATAGAGTGAGTGGAGTGAATGATGCCTTTCACTGCCGCTGAGAGCAGTGGGGAGACAGTGGTCTGTGCGGCGCTGCGGTGTTCGCCGTGAGACAAAGAGCTGTTGGCAGGCGCAGCGACGCGGCTGCTTCAAACGGACCCTGTTTATTGGAGCTCTGCTTGTGTGCCGCGCTCACCAGAGACTCGAGTGTCTGAGATCTGTGCTCTCCTGAAGACGGGAACTTTTCAGACCACACACAAGGCAGATTTGGGGACCACAAAAGAAAAATCAGGGCACAGGCTGACACAATCACACTGGCTGTTTATCTTTACGACTTGTCCAACTAATTCAGGCGCAACTCAATTAGTTAAAACACTTCAGATATTTGCTTTTGCATTTAAAAGGATCATAGCTTTTTCCATTGGGACTCGTCCTCTCAGACCAATCCCAGGCTATCTCTATTTTGTCACTGCGTTGTTTCCCATGGTGCAAACAGTGGAATGTGTGTGTGTGTGGACATGGTGATATACAGTGTATTTGCCAGTGGGCAGAGAGAGACCTTCATTACTGCGAGATACAGATGGAAGTTGAGTTCAAGGTTGAGCTGCTGTTCCCAGAGGTATCATTCAACAGGACCAACAGCACAAGTCCAAGAACCATGAGACAAATCTGTGTAGTAAATCTGCTCTGCCCTGAAGCGGAGAATAAACAAGACAGCATGACGAAGTGTAAAGATTGGGATCGTGTGTAGTAAAGCGTAATTGGCAGATCATGCTCGGACAGGTAGGAGTCTTACCTAAGCTTGTTTTTCGTGAGTTTCGGGTACTCAAAGATGACATTTGTGTGGGATGAGAGTTTGATTGCCCTGTTAAAAAACATAAGTCCCCACCAATGAAGGTATCAAACACTTCACTCCCATACATTCTGTATTTTAGACAGAATTAAAGGTTGAAAACTTTTGAATAGATCCATGGGATTCCTAATAAAATACTGTTATAAAGACACGTTTGTTGCTTAAATAGAAACTTTTCACATACAGTGCATTTGGGCCTCAAGGCACATAACTAGTAATCAAAATAGCGTTATCATCAGTTACTTCATTGCAATACAGAAACACAGACACGTTTGGTATTTTTGAATAACATGGATAATTTACAAACGTAGGGTGACTTTCACACAAGAAAAAGAATGTTCATGCCAAGGCCAGAGAGCACTCTTATCTCGTGTGCATCGATCCCAACCATGGAGAGGCGTTTTCCCACAGAGCGGCCCGACTGTAGCATAAACATGAGAAGGCCAGAGAACACGTGGAGATCCAGCACTTACTCCAGGCTCAGGGCCAGGGCTCAGGGTAAAACTGCATAGAATCCTGGCTCGAGCATGAGAGACCCCAAAGCAGCAACTAGGGTCTAGAACTACAGCAGATTGGAGGGGGAAGGAGTAGTCTCAAAGCATATCCTAATAAAACATTTTGTCATCAATAATGCAAAGTACCAATGATTAAAATAAGATACCGTAGATAAGAATCCTTTATTTGTCCCACAAAGGGGAAATTTCAGTTTTCATGAATACACATCAATGCAGCGTATAATTACTCACACTTCTTATGGGCGAAGGGGGGTAAAGTGTCTTGCCCAAGGACACAACGACCGCAGATATCAGTGGGAGTTGGTGGAGAACGTCTTGTGGTGGGCTCAAACCCACAACCTTCCGGCGTGAAGGCCAATGCTCTGCCAACTGAGCCACTGTCGCCCCACTAATACTGTGAATAAACAATTACTACTACAGGCTGCTCCAGGGCAGCTGGTACTGTGGTCACGTGAAGCATCTTTAAATGTCTTAGTGATTACTATTATATTATATTATCATTTATGTCATACTGTCAAATGACATAGAGAAAGCTAAATATTAGAAGCCGTGGGCGTGGACAACCTGGCTGTCCATCGGCCCTAGGGCAGCTGCTGCTACAGTGATTACAGCAATATGATATGTGTCCCACAAGTAATAGATAAAACTAAGGCAAAAAATCAGTGTATCAAAAGTCCAAACATCCATTCAATTCTGTATTTCAACTTGTGATTTGAAACAAATGTATGATGACTCATTACACACAAAGTGCTAAATAAAAATCATGATTTGTTATAATGTTGATAATTATGACCCACAGCTTGTGAAAATGCCAAATGCCTGTATACATATAATAATTCATAACTTAAATATAAAAACAACATACATACATAAATAAATATGTCAGCGTTAAAAGCAGCCCATAAAGTGGGAGCTGCCCCACACAGTGCACATGTTTCAGTCATCAAGAGGATTGCATACCCTCTGCACATGACACTTAGGACTTTTCACTACTTTGAACAAAACATTTCTTTCTACCCACGGCCGCCATCAAAAATGCAAAGATGAAACGGCTTTGGCCTTGTTAAAGTAAGGTCAGAGAGCTATAAGCCGCACTCCAGTTGAGGGAAGACCAAATAATTCTGAAAAGTCCACCTGCGTCAAAGCTTCATTCAACGCTGTCCAGACAAAACTCATGTCAAAACATAAAACAACAGCAGTATAATGCAATGGTGTGATTTTAACAGTGGAAGATTTCTGCAATGAGTTCAAATCACAGCTGTTTTAGTACAAAGCCCATATTTAATGTCCAAATTAAAACAAGTAATTAAAGTTTCTTCCACCCAAGACATAATGAAATGGAAAATGGATTTTAACAGGGCAGTTCTTATGTCCAGGAAATCCAGGCATGAGTCATTCTGGCAGCTGCTGCAGTGACAAAGATGGGACTTTCTGAAAAATGTAATGATTGCAAAGGAAAAGTTGAGGTCGGTGTTGTTTGATATGTTTGCCCTGTTGCCCAAACCAGTCTCCCTCCAAACAGCACCACAAGTTTATGCCATTATGCGTTTGGTCTAGATTTACAAAACCACAAAGTGAGGCCTCATGTGAATACTTCTCCGGGTCTTATCAAAGTAATCACTGCCTTGCCTTAGTTTCATGGGGGGTCTTCCATCTCCTCTCAATGGAGATGTATTGCTTTGCTTGGAATGTGTCATAGTATTGCATTAAAAATTGGGACTTAGAGATAAATAAACGCAAAGCTATGTATGTACTTGGGGCACTTTAGCACATGAATTCCAATCTGGTTTTACTGCAAATAGAAAATAAATTGAATCTGAATCTAAAAAGCTATACAATATAAGGGCTGTCAGCAACGCGATTCTATGTGGACAATCCAGCAATTAATAGATATAAAATTTGTTTTATTATCTCTAAATCTCTAAACTTTCTTTCAGCTGACATTAAAGCACAAAGATTGCCGTTGTGGTTTGTAAGGCTGTGACATCCCAGGCCAGTATATTTTTCATCTTAGTCACTATTATAGCTATAACAGTGACTATGACACACACACTTGATATGGAGAATCCCTTTTTTCATTCAAAATATAACATTGTGTTGTTGCTATACCCAGGAAAGCATTTGGCTACTATTCCCCTTATTCCCCTAAACTTATTTCTAACATCTCAAACTAAAAAATAGTCACAGGCATCATGTGAAGAAGTTGCCAAGTCCATGCGACTTTGGGCTGCATGTAGAATGACCCCGGCTCATCAGCCTCAGGCCAGGGTGATTTGATTGACCCTCTTCCTCCCGGTGCCCCTGGCTGCAGTCTTTGTAGCAGTGTGGGTTTTGACTGTTTCCTCCTCTATGCTTGTGCTATTTGAGCTTACAGAGACCGGTCAATTGGAACAAGCTGTCGAAACAACATCCAAAGAGCTCAGGTCACTCCGGAGAGTTTCACAGATATGTGAGAAATGTGACATGTCTAAAGCACCCTGCCTGGTTTTAAATGAAGATAACAGTAGTCATATTCAATTAAAACACTACATTGATTTTGTTTTACTATTATTATACTCAAGTACTAATACATTATATTATGAGGTTGTTGTTTTTTTCAAATAAGATGATAGTAATTTTTGAAAGTTTGGAAATGTGAAACACGGTTCCACATTTCAACAAACTTGAAATGTGAAGCAACGGATGACACAATAAGCTCCCAAAAGCATTAACTCATAGATGAGAAGTTACCATGAAAAAAAGATTAAATATATTTTTGAAAGAATAACAAAGAGCAAAGGTTAGAGTCTCAGCAGCATACATGTACCACAGCATTAAGATCAGTGGCAGAAGTTGGCTGTCCAATACAGGAAGTGGTCTTTGCAGGCTGACTCCATGCCTGTAGTTCTGATGGAATCAGAAATACACAGTGAAATCCTATGGTGACGGCATGCTTGTTCTCCGGCTATCTTGTAGGAGGGGCCACTCGCTCTCCATTAATGAAAGTCTTTTTCTTGAATGGTCTTGAAACAGTCCATTTTAGTCTTGGCAAAAATACAGCAGTTCCCTGTCGCATTGCTTCATCCTTCAAAAACCACAACCTAAATTGGATAATCATTGACATCTGCATACTGGTGCATAAAAAGTCGTAAAGATCCATATTCCAGAATACTCGTTCAGAAAACATGTATAACCCTGTTCAGGTCCAGGATTGTGTAATAGCAGACATATTTTATTTGTTACATATGACCAGAGTTTTCACAGCATTCACATGATTTTATACCCAGGCAAAATACAACAGTTTCTCTAAGCCATTAACATTGACATCTGCATAGTGGTGTAATGACAAGCTCTATCTTAATGTATTTGCATAAACAGTCTTGTAAAGATCCAAATCCCCTTTGGGCAAGTCCTCTTTTCACTCTGTTGAGGAATTATGCTCATAATTTTTTTGTACAAAAGCTCCCCTGTTCGGAGAGATGTCTTTACTGTCTTGCATGCACTTCTCTTTTGAGATTTAATACAAAATCCACAGATTTACAATAGTTATTTTAGCTCCGGAGATGGTGGAGGCCATGGCACCATTGCAAATCCTCCAGCTCCCTCTCAGTGTAATCCATCATTGATGTGTTAGCTTCCAGAATATGTTGGAATTGAAATGAATCCATTCTTTGTTCTGCCCCTGAAATTGTCCTTATGCCACTGGCTGGAACACAACTCTGAATCATGATAGTTTCAACCCTATGACTGCATTAGACATCTTCCATGAAGAGCACATTTGTACACATGACATAAATGATAAGAACACAAACAAACATACACAGACACACACAGGCCATGACACCAAACATGGGACAGAAGAAAAGAAACATATCATTCTAGAATAAAAGATAATACTATTAATATTAGTAATGTGCCAGTTTTAGCACTTTTTGGACACTCAAAGGTGGGGGGGGGGGTAAGCTACTGTAGCCACAGCTGCTTTGGGGCAGGCTGACAAAAGCGAGGCAACCACTATGTGCCATCAGCCCCTCCTAGGCAATGTGGGTGAAGTGTCTTGCCTAAAGACCCAACAACTGTTTGTCACTTTACATCTGCCCCACTCTGACACCTAGTGTTCCTAGTGGTCTCCCATCATTGTACTGTCCAGGCCCTGCCCTACTTAGCTTAAGAGAACTGGCAGGATCTGGCTTTCATCTATGCAGGTGGTGGAGACAATACCCATTTCATTATTGTATGTATTATTATAACTGAACAATGTACCACATTTTATATGTAGTTTGTGTTGTCCTCTCTCACTCGTTCCTGGGAATTGGACCCTAAAACACTTTGCTATATTCTTGGAGCCCTCTCCTGCTTTTTGAGGCTGAGGCTTTTTTCATGTTTGAGGAAACTCAGAGGAACTCAAAGAATTTGACTTTGTTTTGTTTTCCTCTGACCCTTTTCCCTTGATATGATTTTTAAGATGTTTTATAGACATTTGACAATGTTTTATGTCTATAAAAGATCATCTCGACTTCACTGCTCATTTAAAGTGTCTAAACTTTCACAATCCCCAGGAACGTTGAGACATTGATCAATGCAAACCAATCCAAATACTCGAGTTAGCTTTAACAGTCTTCTAAGCTGTATTGATGATTCATTCCTTTGTTATTATTATTGCAAAAATAGGTCTTCTCATGAAATGTAGGACATTTCACAGTGAACCCAAACTTTTCAACAACACTTTATCTTTAACATGGTTGAAACAGATGCAGTGGTAGATTTTAGTAGGAATGGTAAATGCATACTGTATTTGATCTGCTAAGAGGGAGACGAGCTGAAGAAGTCATAAGAAAAAAAGGTGTTTTAAAATCTTCATTCACTTTTTAACAAAAATAGTGCATGTTTGTTTACAGATTTGTGCGTCGGCATGTGAGAGTATGTTCGCACCAGCAACATAAATCAATTGGTATCTGCTCGCTTAAATCACAGTAATTACGCACTATAGCAAAGCCAATAGTGTAATTAGAGGTTAGCGCAGTGCGGAGAGTGGACCACATCTGGGATCCTCCGGGAATCTCAGGTCTCGACTTGATCAGCCGAGTGTGAGAACCTCCGTCTGTATGTACACTAAACACAGCCCTGCGCCACACTTGCCATTACGACCGCATTAAGATGGCTTTAGTGATACGCGGCGATGAGCGTGTCTTTGTGCAGAGATGATGCATCGTTTAGGGAAGAGGGAAAGGAAATCAGATATTTAGTTTTACTTGAAGGAGCAGTAACAGAGCACTTGACTGGATATGCATAAAATAAGGCTGTGACCCAAGTAAAATGTATATTTAAACAAACACACCAATATTAGTAGGTCCTTATATTGTTTTTACATTTGTTTTTACATCTTTTCAAAACTTATGGTGGCAGTGAAAGCAAATGAGATACAGTATGAATACAGACTATTTAAGATTCAACATTAAATATTGTTTATTTTGTCGCCTTAAGGAGAGTTTTGATTTGGACTGATGGGTCATTTCAACACAGAAATTACACACAAACCAACACACGTGCTGAACAGTTCACACCCAAAGACACATCACCTCTCAGATCTACTGAAACAGGTATGAATGAGCTCTTATAAAACTTATATTAAATTGAAAAAACATTCAGAGCTATTTTTTTAGATCATGGTTTACAAATCAGTGGTTCTCGAGCTTCCAAACCCACAAAATAGCAACCATAAGATAATCAATTGGTTTTATTTCTAATGCATAATTTTAATGAATTTGGTGAATTAAAAAGTATACATTAACGAGCACGAGGTCTGTACAGAGAAATATCAGGCCGCGGCTTTTTTGTACAGAAAAGACCAAGGTCTGATTCTCTGTACAGACCGAGCAAGAGACTTCCTCTGGATAATAGAATTCACTGGAGAATGCTACCGTCGTCGCTCATTATTTCTTTATTACCAAGGAAAGATATCAAATCTGATACGCGCTGCGGACCAATTGCCATGGTAACGGTCCGAGATGGGAAAATATCAGACCAAAAATCAGCCAATCAGAGCGCGTGAACGATCCAAGTCATATAATAAATATGTTTAGTGCATAAGAAGCGTATTAAGTCTTGTCTTGTCTTTTCAATATAAAAAAATGTAAGGCTGTCTACACTCGGATGCTACCCTCAGTTTGGGATCTATAAATGGTGAAATGTGCGGATCAACTAACTTCAGCAAGTGATTAGGATGTGGGCTATTAGTGAGGAATAAGTGCAAGACAACTGCATTTATGTGTTTTAGAAGTGCATTTAAATCTAACGCCCTCTGCTGTACTTTGGTTTGGTTGAGCGGCCATCGACAATTAAAAGTTGAGGTACTGAAACAAAGGGAAATCCTCATGGAATCTGTACTAAAGAAAGTGTTGGGCTGCAGTTGGTCAGTATTCAGTGTGAATCCTCCCTGGTCTATAATTTCCACTTGAGCTTGCCTCCCACAGGTGTTGTTTGAATCCCGGCCGGTAGGAAAGTGTGACCACAAGGACGACTGCTCCGCACTCGCTCTCATGATCTTTGATGGTTACAGGTCTGCAAGGTCCAAACAGCTGCTCCCAAATTAAAGACGAGGACGGAGCTGAAGGGGACAGGAATGTGGGGATTGTCTGGGCTGCCCCTCGCTTCCGCCAAATCCTGGGAAGACAGCAAAGATAAATCTACATTTCATGAGGACATTGAAGAAGCCAATGTACTGCATCCAAGCACTGTGCATTCCTTCCATTGTAGCCTAAACATTCCTGGGTAAATCCAGGCTGGCTTATATACATGTACAAGACAAATAAGGTGAAATTATTGAATGAACTGCAGAAAGGGTTTGAGGTACCCAGAAGTGAATAAATTAACCTTATACCCTCCTCCCACTCCTTTTAGAGTTTGTATATGTACAGTTCTACGACTGTACATGTATAAATGAATGAATGTTAAAACGTATGATGTATAAAATGTAAAAAAAAATCTAAATTATGCAAAAAGCTTGTATGTATATGTAATCATATGTAATCAGGATAAACAATCAATCAATAAATATGGAAATAGTACCAAACGTAACATCCCGTATTGGACTATTTGATGTTGAGCAATATCCGATCTTTATTTGTTTTTTCTTATAATTTTAATAGATCGGTTTTAAATGTAGTTTCCTGCCCATTGGCCCTTTTGACCACCACCAATCATTCTCTCAAAAACCCAAAGCATTTGTGGGTGAAGTGTCTTGCTTAAGGACACAACAGTTTGTCGCTTTTGGCCTCAGTCACCCCACTCTGGCACCTGGTCTTCACAGCAGTCATCCATCACAGTTCTGACCAGGCCCTGTCCTGCTTAGGATCAGGCAGGTACTTTATGGCCACGGAATCTGATTCAATTCATTTGCATTGGATGTAGTATTTTTAAAGATGCAGTCAGTGATTTTTTTCCAGACACATGTTTTTATTGTGGAAAAACGTCCCCAAACCCTGAAAGTAGTGAAGTTATCCTGTGTTTTCAAATAGTAATGGAATTGACCAGATGGCTATAGTCTCCAAAAATGTATAAAAAATATTTTGGAGCGGACCAATAAAAATAAACCAATGGGATGTGTTTACCCCGCTTCACCCTCTTCCTGTTTCTTGCGAGTGCACGCATCTGAGTTATAGGATTTTATAAAACCTAAAAGGGCTGAACAGAAAAGGCCAATTTCACGTTTCCCACCCAGTCTCCCTGTTGTGACAAAGAAAAGAAAAAAGAAAATGCTGGATGTTTGGTTTGGTGGAGAGGCGAGGGGAGGGGGAGTGGTTTCGAGTTGGTGCTACGGCTAAGCTAACAACATCGCTTACTGCACCTTTAAGTAACTTAGGGTTAGGGGTGTCAAAATACAGTTTTAAAAGTTCAAAAAGATACATTTTGAAGATGACATTTTTTGTATTATGACTGTATTCACTAAATTATGTTCTTCCCATTGAATTATTTAAAAAAATAAACCACTACCAGGTCAGAACCACAAAACCGGGAGATGCATCTGTGTACACAAACCAAGTCTTCTAGAGAAATACTTGTTATGGCACACTAGGTTTAACACCATGACCTAACAAGAATGAATATATCTTGTGTTGCTGCAAAAAGGCAAGGCAAGGCAAGTTTATTTGTAAAGCACAATTCATACACAAGCTTGGCAACTTAAAGAGGAGCATACATGTAGAACACCACCCAGGAACATATTTACCCGGGGACGCAAGATCCCTGGGTCTCCTCTACCTCCGATTTTACTTCCTTCATTAGTTGCTACGGTGACAGTGACCAGGTCAAAGGGGTGGAATTGGCTAGAAGACAGGTTATAAAGTTACAGGGACAATACTGCCAGTTACAATAGTCGGTGTAGTGGTCATTGAGGAAAGATTAGCAGCCTATTCGAACCCCACCCAGGTTATAAAAGCCTTATAAAGACACAGAAAACAAAAACACAAGGGCCAACAATCAGCAAGGAGGAGCATTACAAACTATGCTCGCGGCTAAACTTTTGTTTCAAAGCATTGGAGCAGATTTACAAAGGGTGGTGCTACCGATCGGAGCGAGTGGGCAGGAAAAGATGGATAATGTGGAAGTGAAAGGAACTAGCAGGACACTTCAATGAATGGGTTGAGCTTTTGGGGGAAGGCTGAACCAACATGTTATGATGAAGAAGTATTTCCTCCTTCTGAAAAAGACCCCGAAACTTTCAATATATTTTAATAAAAGAGGAATTACTGACATGGCTCCACTCTGCTCTTGCGCAGGGCATGGGGTCAAGAATGTCGACTGCAGATGAAAGCATTTATGCACACTATGTCCTATTTCCGTTTTAAGATTTGATATTATTTTTTGGAAAGAAATAATTAATGAAAAATAAGTTAACATTGAGATTTTTTTTAAGTAGCAGCTGCTTTAGGTGCAGGTGTGTCAAAGTAAGCAGTACTGCAGGGCTGCTCTGTGCACCTTTTTAGTAAACTTTTAACAACTTTTTAGCGCGTTTTTATTGTTCAGTTTTTTAATATATCTGAGTGTTTTATCTTTTTAATTCAGTGGTTTCAGCAAATAGCACTTAGTCCCGACTGAAACCCACTAGTAGCACAGAGGCTAACACAAGCTAACGAGGACATGGAAAGTGACAATGAAATTGGCTCAAACATGCACAATATTAGTCGCCTCACCTTGGAGCTCCGTGAGAGCGACCGTGCCACCATTGCAGATCTACGAAAAGAAGTCCTTCGTCTCACCGCAGAGTTGAATGAGAAACAATCTCTAGTGTCCAAACTTTTTGAAGTCGCTGGTGGGCAGCATTCACGGCTGATGTCACTGAGCGCTGCATATTGTGACACTGTCGTGTGGGAGAGATCCGTCAGCTCCGGACCCTCCTGTTCTACACCTAAGCGCCCGGTTCCGAACAACGAGCCCGCGGATTCCGAGGAGCCATCCTGCGCCGTGGCCCATGTCCTGAGTCTGGCAAACCGCTATGCAGCCCTCTCCACCGACATCCCGGCCCCCTCAGCAGAACCTCTGGACACTGCAGCGTACTCTACTGCTCGAGGATCCAAGTCCACTGCGAGGAAAACGCTCCTAAAGGAAGCAGTCCTCAGGCGAAAGAGCGGTCCACCAGCCATGTTGGCCTGTTCCCCTTCTTTGACCCCAGTGCAGCAGCCTCAGACTGGGGTAGCGAGCCATCATTACCACCGCTCACCTCCACCGGGTCAGCAGCAGCGCCCAGAGCCAGCCCCTCTCACCGCTCCAGCGTCCCCGAGCACACAGCGTGGGTCGCCTGTAGCTGAGAGTCAGCACCCCCGCTCCTCCTCTCCATGTGTTCAGCGGCGCTCAGGCTCGGGTCCTGCTTCGGGTGAACCCGCTGGTTCCGTCCACCGAGCTCCTTCTCCGAGGCCACTCTTCGCCCCGACCACTCTGATTATTGGAGATTCCATCGTGAGACACGTCCGCTTCTTTAACGCGGTCACTCGCTGTATTCCCGGAGCTACTGTACCAGACCTGCTCATCCGTCTCCCTCCTCTGCTTCAGTCCCTGCCTGATACCGTTTCCAAGGTAGTCTTGCATGTGGGAATTAACGACATGAAACTTCAGCAGTCAGAAGTCACGAAGAAACATTTTATGGATCTGTTCCACCTCCTTCAATCCTCCGGATTATCTGTTTTTATTTCTGGTCCAATCCAGACTGTAAACAGAGGTGACTGCCTCTACAGTCGTGTTGTGGCGCTGCATGTGTGGCTTCAGGCTACATGCAGCTCTTTTAACTTTGTCTTTGTGAATAACTTTGCCCTTTTCTGGAAACGTTACGAAGCCTATCGTCCGACGGATTACACCCAAACAGATACGGTAGCAGCCTGTTGATGGATTACATACGTTATGTTGTTCAGCGTTCCCCGAGGGGGGCGTGACTGTTTACATCTGAGCCCCCTCGGACCCCACCGCACTCCCCCGCCTCCTGCTCACCAGCACCGGGTGAGTACAACGGTGCAAACACTGCTCCCTGTCCGTCTGGCAGTGCATTACCAGTCCAAACACTGAACTGTGCTGACTCCCTTCTGACTCTGGGAGCTAAAGAACAACAAGGGTTTTCACATTTTAGGCCAATTGAGACTGTGTGTGTTCCTCGCACCAGCTCAAAAATGTTTTTAAATTCTAAAAAACGAAATCAAAACAGGACAGCAGTTAGACGGTCCAACTCTGCAAATCTAATTTCTGTTCCCTGTAGAAATCAATCAACCACATTAATCGACTCTGACGTTATTTTTAAACTTGCTATGCTTAATGTCAGATCTCTATGTAACAAATCATTTTTAATTAATAATTTTATCACTTCTTATGATCTTGATTTTATGCTTATGGCTGAAACATGGCTGGACCAAAATACAGGAAATGCAGTTCTAATAGAAGCAACACCACCCAATTTTAAATTCGAATCCGAAATACGAGAAAACAAAAGGGGGGGAGGCATAGCTGCAGTTTTTAGAGAGCACTTTGTCTCCCATAGAATGCCCCTTGGAAATTTTTCATCGTTTGAGTATATTTCTTTTAAAATGGAACAAAAGCAATCTTCTACTCTTTTCATTGTCCTGTACAGGCCACCACAGTCATGTTGCGATTTTATTGACCATTTTACTGAACTACTTTCATTCGTGTGCACAGATTTTGATAGTTTAGTTATTACAGGTGATTTTAATGTACATGTTGATAATGTTGATGACAGAAATGCAAAGGAGCTGGCTTCTGTATTTGAGACCTTTGGTTTCATTCAGCACGTGAGTGGCCCCACCCACAGCAGGGGGCACACTCTTGACCTGCTAATTACAAAGGGGGTTAATGTATCAAATGTTAATGTAGTTGATGTTGCTTTGTCAGATCATTTCTGTGTATTTTTTGACATGTGTTTTGCTAGCAAACCACCAGCTGAATTTACAACTGTTAGAAGAAGACACATACATGAAAACACAAGTGAACTGTTCATGGGAATGCTAAATTTTGAGAAAACTCCATGCTCTACTGTTGATGAATTGTATAACTCTGTCACCACCAGTGTTCTGACTGTTCTGGACGCCATTGCTCCTGTGACGGTTAAAATAGTTACCAGTAAGAAAAAGGCCCCATGGACTAAGGCAGACTCGGTTAGGGCACAGAAGCAAGAGTGCCGGAGGGCCGAACGGAAGTGGCGAAAGTCCAATTTCCAGGGCGATTATGAAATCTTTAAAGATGAGTTGGGTGAATTTAACCGGGTTCTACGTAGAACAAGAGAAATGTATTTTTCTGACATTATTGGAGGTTGCAGTAACAATTTTCGTGTTATGTTTTCAACAGTTGGTAGATTAACGAACCCCCCTGTAAAGTTGCCCCTAGAATTTTCCTCTAAATCTAGGTGTAATGAGTTCGCACAGTTTTTCGATGACAAAGTACAAGGAATCAAAAACACTATCACCTCCACAGCACGTATAACAATGCAACAGCCAGAGAAGCTTTCTGAGCTAACTCACTTTGCACCTGTGGATACTGAAACTGTCAAAAAGATAATCATGAGTCTGAGCTCCTCCACATGTAGCCTGGATATATTGCCCTCTAAATTTCTGAAGTCCGTCCTGAGCAGTTTGTTACCTTCACTGACACAAATAGTAAACATGTCTCTGTCGTCAGGAACATTTCCTATGGCCCTAAAAACAGCAGTCATAAGACCTCTCCTAAAAAAGAGCAGTCTGGATCCTGCGGGACTTCAAAATTATCGCCCCATATCGAATCTGCCATTTATTGGAAAAATTCTTGAAAAAGTGGCCTCCCAACAACTTACTGAATTTTTAACAATGAATAATTCTTTTGATATGTTCCAGTCTGGGTTTAGACCCCACCACAGCACTGAGACCGCTCTAGTGAAGGTAACAAACGACATTCGACTTCACACTGATGCAGGTAAAGTCACAGTTTTGGTCATGTTAGATCTTAGTGCCGCGTTCGACACTGTCGACCATGAGATCCTCATGCAGAGACTGGAGGACTGGGCTGGTGTCACTGGCACAGCCCTAGACTGGTTTAGGTCTTACCTGGAGGATAGGAAGTACTCTGTGGAGATTGGAGACTGCGTCTCAGATGATGTGGCCCTGACCTGTGGTGTACCACAGGGGTCGATCCTGGGACCTCTCCTATTTAATCTCTACATGCTGCCGTTAGGTCAGTTAATACAAAGAAACAAAGTGTCCTACCACAATTACGCTGACGACACTCAGATCTATGTCTCATTGACTGCAGGAGAACATGGACCACTGGATTTGCTCCTTCACTGTATCCAACAGATCAGTGACTGGATGCAAAATAATTTCCTCCAGCTAAATACAGACAAAACCGAAATCATTGTCTTTGGTCCCCAGAAACAAAGAGAGGGCGTCATTTGTCAACTTCAGTCTCTCTCCCTACTTCCTTCAGACAAGGTCAGAAATTTGGGGGTAATACTGGACTCAGACCTAAATTTCAATAGCCACATAAAATCAATAACATCAACAGCTTTTTACCATCTGAAGAACATTGCCAAAGTTAGAAATATAGTGTCCAGGGCAGACTTGGAGATTCTTGTCCATGCATTTGTCTCCAGCAGGCTAGACTACTGCAATGGCCTGCTTACAGGTCTGTCCAAACAGACCTGTAAGCAGCTGCAGTACATCCAAAATGCAGCAGCTAGAGTCCTGACAGGAACCAGGAAGTATGACCATATTAGTCCGGTCCTCAGGTCTTTGCACTGGCTTCCTGTGGCTCAAAGAATAGATTTTAAAACGGCTCTGCTTGTGTACAAGTCTCTCCATGGCCTTGCACCAGAATACATTAGTGACATGTTGGTGTCATATGAACCAGCCCGGACTCTGAGGAGCACAGGGACTGGCCTCCTGCTGGTGCCCAGAGTGAGAACCAAACATGGGGAGGCTGCGTTTCAGATCCATGCAGCTAAGATCTGGAACAATCTCCCTGAAAATGTGAGGGAGGCGTCTACTCTGTCAATGTTCAAATCCAGGTTAAAGACTGTTCTGTTTGCCTGTGCATACAACTGAAGGATTTTATCTCCATTTTTAATGCACTGCTGTCATTTATTTATTTTTTTAAATTTCTTGTGTAATTTTGAAAGTTTTAATGGTTTTATTCTTTTGTGTGATTTTAATGTTTTAATTGTGTTTTAATCTTTTGTGTGATTTTAATGTTTTAATTGTGATTCTGGTGTTTGTTTTATGTGATGATTTGTGATGTGGACTGTGAAGCGCTTTGTGTTGCCATGTGTATGAAAGGCGCTCTACAAATAAACTTTGATTGATTGATTGATTTATACTTTAATATATGTATACATTACTTATGAATCAACAGATTATTTAAACTTTTAAATAAATAATATCAATCTAAGATTGATATAAATAATTCATTTACTTTACTCTCTTACAGACATTGTATAGAAATTGTAGGAACTCTGAATCCCATCCGGAGCACTGTTCAGATGCAGTCTGGTCAGGGTATGCTCTCCCTCAGGCCTCAGTGCACTTAGGTCATACCGACCAGACCCGCCCCACCCTCTTATTCCATTACGACCCTCCTTATCACTACACATGCCTCCGGGCCACACTCTGCCTCTGGCTCAAAGATTGTGGGTCACATACCTACAATTACAACAGCTACTTTAATTGTCTTAATTTCCCTGCAGGAGGTAGTTGTCTCCACTGTCTATAAGCAATGGATTATTGTATTTAATGCGTGTGCGTTTACAGGTACTTCTCAGATCTTTTGAAGATTAGTGTTCTTCATCCTGTTCATTCTTCATTTACATACATACATACCGTACATATATATTATTATATATTTAGAGCCCAAAAATGTCTTCTCCAAGTCTTTCCTCTTCAGGTATGAAATGTAGCCAAGTGAAGTCTTCTGCTTGTCTTCAATGTAGATGGCAACCCTAATGCCATACTGTGGAACATTCTAGATAAAACAACACCAATGGATCAAATGGACTTGGGCAAAAAGTGAACACTCCATCAGGAAAATGAGTGCACCTTTAACACATTACTGTCTTTCAAGTTTGTGTTACATGTTTTTGTTGGTCTTTTTAACAAAATATGGCACATAACAGAAACATGACAGACAATGACAGACACATTATTTCTGCACCAATCCAAACATTTGAACGAGCGTAAAGCGTCACCAAACAGGAGGTGGTTCAGGCTCATCATCCCACTGTTGTTGCTTTACTGGTAATTACACCTTAGCACCTTGTACATGGTTGCTTAGATTGCACACTCAACAGATTCTGTTTTTTTCTCAGTTCTTTTCAGAAGGAAGAGACTGTGCTGGAACATGTAGCGGCTCAGGTGGGGCTGTGGGTGCAGCTTTTCTCACCTTGGTCGAAGTGTGGGAACAGCGGTAAAGCAAGTGGTGCATGAGCGGCAAGAGGCCAGAGGGAAGAGTGCAGCAATCTCCACCCGAAGAACACACAAACTCAGGGACACTGGTTCACTCAAGTCACTAGTAAACAGCAATTGGGCAATGACTCCTTCTTGGAAATATCATTCATTATTTTTGGTTTTCCCAATGATTGGATGATATCCAGTGCTTGACATAAATAAATGACTTTCGTCTTGTAACATGGAATTGTAATTTATAATTCAGAAATCTCCATATCTTAATTGTTTATTAAAGCAAAAATCCTCTTTGCAACCTAGGACTATACATTTGCGGACACGCTTTCACAAATGCAAGAACTTCAATAGACTTCTCTGACTTTTTCACCACAATATGATAGAGGAATAGACACAATCAGAGCAGTGAGAATAAATTGAACGCCACAAACAAAGCCATAGAAAGTAAACTTCAGAAATATCAGTCAAGCTTTGATGTAGCAGCGATTGGTGCGATAAGAAACATAAACAAATGTATTTTACACATTGCTCTGGGTAAAGTATTCCAGCATAAACGGCTGCTTATGATCTGGAAGTCCATCCTTTTCAATGATGTGAAGGAATGACAATAAATTGGCGCTGTAATAAAGATTTTTTAGAGCTTTTGGTGGGAGGCAGGGGCAGTAGGCTGGCAGCTGTTGCTGCTGTGAGGGGCCCTCGGGTCCCGGCCGAGGCCTAATGGCCGGACCAGCTGTCGGAGTTGTGTCTGTAGGGCGCAGGGCTTTGGAAGGCGGGGAGGGCATGAGAACTTCCACCCCCCTGTCCTGGGGGGCGGGCCTCGCCTTGTCTGCCCCGCTCTGAAAGGAGGTGATTGATGGCGCAGGCCTGACACCATGCTTCCCCAACAATTGACTCAGGAGGCAGAGAGGACAAACAGAGCGCTGCTCACCCTCCAAGCTTTTCTACTCTTTTTATCCATTGTTTTAATTAAGTCCTTTTTTCATCATGTTCTATCACTGAGACTTTCTGTGCAATGTGGGGCTTAGTGCAAAAGGCCATGTGGTGATAATCAAAGATGTGGGTGCAGTGTTAGTCAGATTATGTTGGTCTGAACATGGCTCTGTCACATGTCAGAATGACCCTGTGGCACAGGCTAAGATTCGCCCTGTTGTTGCACTGGGCCTTCTGCCCTCATCTTCAAATCACTTCAGTTATTGCCATCAGGGTCAGGCCAAACCATAGTCCTCTTCACTGCTCTGTGCCCTGGACATAAGTGTGCGTCTGGTGGTCATCTCAAACCAGTTTAGATCCTGAGCACTCGAGCCACAGATCTGACCTTTAGCTCAGAGACCTCAAGATCTCTGCACCTCCGTCCTGCTCAGATTTACAGCCCACAGAGAAGGACAGGGCATAGGAGGGGCACTGTCCAGCAGCTGCTCATGCTGCTCGTAAGGAGACATTTCACACAGAAACAACACCACAGTTTTCTGAATTCCTCCAGCTGACCAGTCTCCGGCTCCCAGATGCACTCTCTGACCTCTATTCAATGCAAATGCCTCTTTCAAACCTTGGCATACTGTCAAACAAAAAATATACACTTTTGTCATTTATAGTTTAGAATCTAAAATTGCATTCAAGATTCAAACCAAATACAAATTGTAAAAAAATAAAAATAAAAAAAAGTGTTCAGAATCCTCTCAGTTTCTTATGTTTAGGTCGCATGCAGGAAGAAGACGTGTGTGCACAGAGTGAGGATTTAATGGTCGTTTAGAGAGCTTGTGTGAAAGTCAAACACTTTTTCCCACAATCTAAAGAATGATCCATCATTCACATATGTTTACTTAAGACTAAAAAGGCCTCAGTCCGGCTCCTCTCAATCTGAGTCGTGTGATTACTACGACAAAAAAAGAAAAATGAGTGCCAGAGGACCGCTTTTAATGTGACTTTACTGCTTGGAGACGACAAATTAATAAATCACTTTGAATGGTGGCAATGAATATAACATAACATGTGTGGACATCTGGCCCGCCTCAAAATGGAAAACTTGTTCATTTTCAATAAAAAGTAAGTATTACATCTACCATGTTATCTGCAAAGTCTCCCACAGATAACCTCAATAAAGACATCATACAAATATGACAAAGAGAAAATAGGGGAAAGTAGACAAAAGCCATGCTAAATGCTGCTTTGTAATTGGCCACATTTTCTGTTCGTAGGGGGTCTTGGTCCATGATTGGCCATGCACTGTTTTGTAGAGGGTTATTCTAATCCTTTCCACACTCTCCGTGGGTGCTCGTAGCGCTTTTCCCACATAAATCAGTCTGGCCTCGGTGGTAAAGTCATCACCACTGTGTCCACTTACACTGCCTGTTAGCACTACCGTTACAGGAGTGTGCTAGCTGACACCACAGCTTTGACTTTTGCCGCCGAATGTGTGATTGTAACTATTAACAAGACTGGAAAAAAGTTCTGACGTGCATGATCATTTCAAGATGTGTTGGTCCAAAAATAGCAGGTCAAATTGGGCAGTAAAACGTTACATATGGGTGGTCCTCATCAATAGGTTTTAGTGGCATCACTATCAAGCAGAAATTGTATCTATTCAGAGTAATAAATAAAAAAAACATTCATTTCAAAGTTGTTGTTTTTAGATAAGAAGATAAAAGCAGTGTTATAAATGTTGTTCTGATAGCGGATTACAGCTGAGTGCTTTGCGAGAACTTTGTCACAGGTCTCTACACATCTCACACTTTCCCTTCAGAACAAACACAACTCTTCTTTCATCTATTGTACTGTGTTTACGGAGCACAGTAGACGAGAAAACAAGACATGATGGTGCAATACAGCAAGCAAACAGATGAAGTCGTCTTTGATGACATTCTTTGCAGTAACTATAGCTGTTAAGTTGTTTCATTAGAATTAAGCCTGTTTATATATTACTACAGTGATATGTATTGTGACAAAAGATTATGTTAAAACTACTTGATCTTAAAGGTATATAGGAGGATTTTGCCAAATTCTAGGAAAGAACCACCCTCACGAATGATGGACAATTGGGAGGACCAATAGTCTTGATGATCTACCCGGAAGTACAAAATCCTCCTATATACATTTAATGTCTTTTTAAAAATTCTTTAATCAGGTTAAAACATTGTTCCCTCATCAAAAACACACCAGGACCACACTAATCCAGACTAATATCATAAACTTCTGGCGAAAACATGTAACCCTAACCCTTCTGTCTATAAGCTCATATCTCAGTCCTGTATAGTATGATGTTGTTGACCATTATGACATCACACAACAATACCAAAAATGTTGCCCATTAATTCATTTCGGCAGTTTTTCCAGTGAAATTACGTTCATTTAAATCGCATGGTTGTGTTTGCAGTCGGTAGTTTTCTGATTTTAAAAAACAGATAAATTGTGGTAGCAGTTACAAGTGTAAAGCATTTTTTACCCCTCATACTTGTTTCACCGTGTATTCCATATATTGTCAACTTAACCTAAAAGATGAAATGTCAAAAAGTGTCTTTTTACTTTCACTTTCAGTACACAGTATAATTTAAGACAAGGTGCCTAATCCTAACTTTTGCCATAACACAGACAGAGTCTGGTAAAAGTAAAATGTTGTGAACAAATTAGACAGAAACATGCTGTCTTCACCTTATTAGAAAACACTTTATATTTTGAAGTCACTATTTGACTCTTTTGGCTGAGAGCTGATTAAATGAGTGAAGGTGGTCCTCTCTTTATCACTTTTTGTCTGAAAAAGTTGATCTAAAGGTGTGAGAGAGGCCAGAAATACACGCATGCGGAAACTAGTTTTGAGAGTGAAGAACTAGTCAAATGGATTATATTATGTATAGTGGCATTTATTTTTTAAGAAATACCCCGGCACAACACCCCCCCAACTCTGAGAGCAGCTCATCTGTAATACTTCACGTTCTTGGTTATAATTTAAGGAAATCTTGAATTATCACCATATGTCCAAGAACCAATGCACTAACACCTTGACGGGAAAAGCAACTAAAGTAAGTTAGGCATTTTACAGTGAAAGTAGCTTATACTTTGGTGTAAAATAAATAAATAAATAAAAACCAGTAGACACTTTAAACACAGAAAAGTCCAGGACATTCTCCAACTGGCACCGCATCAACACCTGCCAACACCTGTACGAATGAGTAACAAGTGTGTGCTTCCCGGACATTCACAGCAGACATTTACAACAACAAACAGCAACAGATCTGTCTTCACAAATCTGACATTGGGACATATACAGAATGCTATTACACTGTTGTCATGGAGCATTAATGAGTAAATGTTAATTAAAAGCTAAGCGAAGTGTTATTCCGAACAAAACGCTGAAACCATCCATTGACGACTTTCATGAACACAATGGATGCCAAAAAGCAGGAGTTTGTCAGGGGCCTAACAAGCTCCTTTCACTGACCCCTATACATGACATCACGCAGCCTAACAAACTGCACTCCGAAACCAGCCTCCGACATTCATGGCCCAACGCGGTAATTTATTCAAGGCCAGGACGGCCCAGGATGGAGAGAGAGAGAGAGAGGGGTAGAGGGGGGCGATGGCTGTGCAAGGGCCTTGTCTTTGGATATTAGTGCACTGCCCACCCCTGCAGAGAGAAACTGTGTCATAATACCGGACCCCTTTTATGATTCAAATAAAGCCTATTGTTTCTGTAAGCGACTGGCTCCACTCTGTGTAGCAGAACAACCAAGGCTCTATGCTGGCGCACTGCTCTGCCGTCGGCTGAAAAGATGAACAAAAAACAAACATGCAAAGCAGCACTCAAGCTGGAGTGTATGGAAGCATATTGTTAAGACCAATCTATTTTAAAGCTCCAATACCAAACCTTATAGTTGACAAATAGTTATAACATAAAATAGAATGTTTTTGTTCACAATTTATATTAAAAAGTATAAAAACATGTATCATAACTGTGACCAGGCTTGTATGTCCATGAATCTGACTCATACTGCCTGGAGAAGGGCCTCGACCTGTTTGTTCACATAGAAATGTTCCTCTGTCTACAACCATACACCATTTATGTCATCAAAAATAGGCCCTATAAAAAGGGGGAAATAAAAAAAAAGGGAACAGAAAATGCTCTATGGTATGGTTTCATGGTTTTAACTTTCATGGAGTGATGCATGATTCCAAAAGTTGGAGTATCCATCTTTCAAACCACAGAAAGTAAAAAATAAAGTAATAAAATGCACCCACTGTTGCCTCCCTATTTATTCTTGATTGTTCCATCACAGTTTCACATGAGCCTCGCTTTAAAACATGGACTATTCCGTTTTTTAGAAAGATTATTGAAAAAAAAATGGACCATACTCACTCAGCAAATCAGGTCTGAGCCCAAAGCATCAAATAGTGACTCCAAGGGCTTTTAATAAGTAAGAAAAAGACATGTTTCCTAATAAGATGAAGAAAACATTGTGTGATCTGATTTATTTACAAAGTGATGCTTCTACAGAAACTACATATATTATTCATGTTCTCCAGATTTAATTTCAGGAAAACTGTTCTATATAACCAATAGCTAAATCTTATGTTTCTCCATTGAAGTGAGGCTATATCTCTAAACTTAACTTGACAAACCCAAGGAAATCAGGATGATGATCTTAATGAAGTCCAAATATCTAATAAGAGGTTTGTGCTATTGTTTTAGCAGTGCTGTGGCAGTATTACCTTGGCATTACTGTATTTGAATGAGCTGAAGAAGGAGAGGGGTGGGGGTTGGAGGTCCTGCCACAGTCTATGGTCCTGCCGCAGCTCTCGTGCGCACGGGGAGAGAGAGGCCTGGGGGCGGGGTCAGACGCGGTCGTGGGACTCTGGGGGAAAAGTTTCTCTAAAGTTTCAGAAGGAGAAAGGAGAAGCACAGCAGCCGTGGCCGAGCTGCGCTGGATAATACAACACGCACTGGGGACGTAACAAAACTTTTTGATGCTACTTTTATTCTCAGAAAAGTTCTTCGGTTCCGGAGCCTTTGCCACTTTTTCGCCTTTATAAAGGATGTATTTTTGTTAAAGACCATCTTCAGGCGTTGGAAACGTTTCCATCGAAATGGAAGGGAATACCCCATGGATTATTTTGGCGTTTTTATTGTTCATACATCTGAGTAAAGGTAAGCCTGTTTGACTTTGAAATCACGGTTTAGTCTGGGACATGTTCAGACCACTTTCTCTCGGGCGCTTCTTTATCAGACGGGGGTCCCTGGGCTGGGGGGTGGTGCAAACTTATCACAGGGGTAAATGAGTTTTAGAAAGAAAGTTTAGATCTCTTATAACACTACAGCTTTTAGAGTTCAATAACTTTTCGATGGCTTTTGTGGTGATAGAAATGCAGCAAAAAGAGCCCGTATTGTAGACAGAGCATCAGGTGCAGAGATTGTCTAAACTGCTAATAATAAAGGAAACAACACATTTAAGACTCTAAAATGCTCTATAGTTGTGAACTAATACATGCATAGATCTTTAAAAATCGCTATGTGCTTATTTATAGTCATATAATGTATATTTTATTAACCTTTGAGGTATATTGCACCACATCTGTGTTATATGTTTCTGTGACTTGTGTGATGAAGAAGTCTCCACTATGTTTAACTAAACTAATGGTATGCTAATGGGGCCATTGAAGATGCATGAATGATAATCAGGAGGCCATTGTTGCCCATCTGAAGGCCCGTCTGTCTGCTGCTCTATTCACTTTGTCCCGTGTTCGCAGGTTTTCGCTGCATGGATAAAAACAGGCCGTGTGAGAACGGTGGGACCTGTATAGATTCATCTTCGAAATGCATGTAAGTGTAACCCACAACACAAAGCCAATGATGGGGGAAGGTGATCAAATCAAGGCACGTTTGAAATCCCAGACAGAACAAAGCATAAAGCAAAGGATTTGATTATTAGACAGGATACAACCTCAAAACAGGTTGAGCATAAAAATTAATTAGGAAACAGTGTATGAGTTTGGATCAAGTCGCAACAAGTAGCACTCTGTCACTCACCAAGCTGCACCTGTTCAAGATCTTTGTCAGGCACATCACTGCATTACTCACACTTACAATAAGCCAATCATATGTTGTTTGTAGGATCCCCCTTTTACATCCATTTTTCACCCATCACTATTAATTAATTCTTGAAACATTTCTGACCGCCAGTTGGCTTTTTCTTTTTCCTGTGGAGAGCTGTCCTTTTGTTTTTCAAATTACAAGAGGTAGGGGCTGCGGGGCCTATAGCCAGTTAAATGGCTTGTTGCTGGGAGTGATTCAGTCTTTGAAAACCTGCTTGCTCCATGGAGTGTTTTAAATGGAGAGGTAGGTCTTTTGGGAGAATTCCTTGGGTTGCAGCTGCTTCCCTCCAAAACCAAAATGACTCATTAGCTGGTTAGTAATTTACTCTTAATAGACCAGAGTCTGGAGTCTGGCCAGTGTACGGTTTGATCACACACCAATTATTGTTCTCTAGATTTTTGCAACGGCAACCAATGTTAAATCAAGCCTCTAAAAAGATGGTATCCCCTTTGCCTTCTTAATCATTAGCCAGTCTAGTCTGGCCAGATGCCTGGCTGCCGTTATGTAAGTTAATTTGTAATTTTACGGAGTTTGTATGTTTTCCGGGTTAAAATGAACTCTGTGGGACGCAGAAAAGTGTTGTATTCATTTTATATCTAAAGGGAATGGTACCTGGGCCTGAGATTAAATTATTTTAAAATAAACTGTAAAAAAAGAGTCTTTAAAAGTTCCTACTATGTGAGTCTTGCTTTTACAATCCTATGTGTTTTGTTGCCAAGTTGAAAAGTTCCTCCAGATCCCACAAGTGTCTGGGTTTCTAAGCTTTCATTAATCTTTTGTTTTGCCCTCGCCCATTGTGTACATATGTTAGCGGTGCCGGCTGTCCATGTGTAATCCCTCCACTGGTGCCATGCCAAAAAGCACATACATCAGATTTCTAACATCATGCGGGCACCGAAGTGGTTAGACCAGTTGAGGTGAAGGCAGCCGCCACTCCACCCCTTCCCCTGGGAAGCCACCGAAATTAGAGATCCTTCCAAAGCAGCAGAAAAGGCCCTTTCTTCCATCAGATACCTGGCCGAAACCTGGCCTGGTCTGATGGGGTGACTAGAAAGGCCACAGTCGGTACTCAACAAAGACACAGGAATAGAATGAACCAAGAATCATGTTTTGGCATTTGGCTGGAATTTAGAGGTGTTTGTTGTAACTTAATATAATGAAGAATGGTTATGTTCAATCTACTTTTGTCAATAGTGTGCACATTTTTCCTTGGAGCCAAAATCCTCTCAGGTGACAATGTGTACAACAGCATATATTGTTGCTGTCCCAGAAAACGAGTATCCTGTGCCTTAGATAACAATGCTATCATATTATAATATAGCTGCTGTATTCTTTGTGGCAGTTTCGATGTTGACTCTTTCCTTCCCTGGGAGACCTGTTTCAGTCTCAGTACAACATCACTCATGAGATCATTGAATAGCGCCGCATTCCCATCTCTACATTTGATATTTCTCTTGTAAACAAACACCGCGGAAATCCTGGCCTTTTAAGTGTAACCAAAACAATTGCTATTTTTTTTCTATGAAATGGCTACAAACAATTGACTGCTTTATATCAAGCCACAGTTTGACAAAAAAATTGGCTTTGGAAATCATGGGGATAAGCAGGAATAATAGCATAAAAAATACAGTTAAACACTTTCTCTATGGACAAGTAACTACTTAAAAAATGTCAAAATGTTTCCTTTTTTCTCACATATACTTAATTTAAGGGATGATTGCACTAAAAAGTAATATTTATCAGTACTGAATGTCAACATGAGCCAAGATACAACTTTAAACTCTATGATCCAGATCTCCCCAGAAGTCACCATAGACGTAGGGTCCAAGGATATTTTTTCCATTCAAATCTCCACTATCCACTGTTTGATGTGGTTTTACTTGACAGTGAAAAAGTGAATGGGTGTCCCCAAAGTTTTCAAGGTGACTGATCCAGGAAGTCCGGATGGAGCACGACTGGCCTCCCGGCACCACCCCTCAAGTGGAATGCTCAGCCTACGGGCCTCAGGAGAGATAATTAGGCAGATTGAGAGGGTGTCATTCAGAGCGCATCCAGCTGGAGAGATCGGAGGAGAGGGAGGGGGTTTAGGTGCTTCTGATGGGGGGGGGGGTGTAGGGTTGTAGCAGGGGACAGCTGGTGGATGTTGTGATGGTAATCCAGTGAAGTCAGATCTGAACAATGGGGGAAAGCGTAGGGCCAGGTGCTGCCATTGAGCGGTCTACTGCCCCCATACTGCGGCCGGCAAGCCAGTGGAGGAATGAAGCCTGTAGCTTGCTCCCTTTAACACATGTTGCATTCTCACATACCAAAAGGTTACGAATGATGTGATAATGTGTTAGAAAGCATGCCCATAATCAAGTACGTATGCTCTGCCACTCTGCGTATGTTCACAGTAGTGGAGCAGTGAGCACTTTGCTATGGCCCTCTAACTTATTTGATAGTATGGGATGAGTCTGACTGTGATTAGATGCAAGTGCTATCGTTTTTAGACAGACAGTTGTGTTTGATGCTGAATAAAGCATTAGTTTATATTACCCAGCATTAAAGAATAGACTGAAACTATACAGCGGGAACAATCATAGGTTTTTATGATGCTGTTCTTTTCATGGAACCAGAACTGCAAAGGCACAAAGAGTGAATAATATTGTCACCCTTGTGTGGATTTTGTAAAATAAACACTTTCGGCAAATGCACCAGCAAAAAAGGCTGATTATTTTGTTGGCTTAGGCAGCACCTCGGGGCGAGTGTTTTCTTTGGCATCTTTACGGTGGATTAGAAAGGAATGCTTACTAAGATTCCTGCTATCCCACCAGTGCGCTGACTATTGTCCGAGCTCCCATCCTTCACCCCGACAGCCCTCTGAGGAATGCACCTTAACAATACTGTTAGCCCACTGTCACTCAAAACATGACGTTCGGGATTGACTTTTAATTTGACTTGTATATGTTTCTATATGCTTTGGAGTTTTCAGAAAGGCAAAAGAAGCTGCTGAAATGTCATTGTCTGTTACAAAATCTGTCTCTGGTGAGATGCAGACAACTCAAGTACTACAAAAAAAAGCTGGTTTTTGGTTCCCTTATTTTGGGTCATTAGGGAGCACTGGAAGCTGTGGTTCCCAGGCCCCATCACAGGAAGTGGTGGCTTTTGACCCGACTGTTACGCATGTCCCTGTCTTATTGGTCTAGCTTAAGTGGCTACTGTATTTCTCATGATGTATTGTTCAAATTTGTCATGATGAGTGAATATATCAAGTCAATATTAGACAAACCAGTTTTCTGTGTAAATTAGTTTTGTCATATGTCGGCATTTGGATACTATTCTGATTCATCCTCTGCCCCAACCACAAGTCTAAGCCCGTCTGTGAAGTCTCATTCCGTGGCCTCCAGGAGATGAGAACTTTAAAGCGGCTCTGATTGAAGTCAGTCTGCAAGCAGAGTTTTCCAATTGTCTGTGTGCTTACGGAGAAGGAAGGACTCGTTTTTTCATCAAAAGACTCCTCTGGCTCTTTGATTACACAGACGCTTCATGATTTTACATTGTTTTTACAGAATGCGCTGTGGCTTTGGAAAGACTAGACGTTCAGCAGCCACACTGTTTCGTTACCACAAACAACCCATTATTATATGACATGTGTTTCAATAATTCACTTCCATAACGTCTTATGGGTAACATATGGGTAACATACTTGTTTGGGACACGGCAAGGACGGATTAGTTGATTATTTGGATTCCCTCTGATCAAAAACCTTGCTTCATTGATTCAGCAGGGTGGAGTTTTTGAACTTGAATATGATGATACAAACATGTGATTATGGTCTCTCTTGCTATTTCAAATATGAAGAGTATTTTTTATGCATAATACTTTGTTCTAGATAGGTGTCCATACGGCTTCTTTTGCACATCCCACTGGCTTTTGAATTGCAATTATTCTTCCCAACTGTCCTTATGAAACCCTTCGGACCCTTCAGCCTCGGTCCGGCTTGCACTCACCATGGGTTACTGTTGCCAGGCTACATCCCAGGCCTGTTGGTCCATGTAAGCTCGGGCCTGCTGAAAGACAAGCTGTTTGTTTGGGTCACTGCACCCCCTCCTCTTCTCTCTAGCACCCGCTCTTCGCAGCACCCCCACTGCCCAACAAGATCACACAAAAGAGTCCGGACTACTTCAGCAGCTCCTTTATTTGGACCACAAAATGCTCCCCCAACCCCCAGGCTTTTTTCTCCTGAGAAAGCCCTGGTCGAGCTGAGCTGTAGCAGAGAAGGACTGAGGAGGGGCTACAGAGGGCCTGCTTGTTGCCAATATGATGTCAGTATGGACTTTAATGAAAGAGAAGACCAGTTTCCTTGAGAAATCTCAAAAGGAAATAGTACCCGGTTTGACTTACAGACAAACTGCGATGAGTGTCTAAAACCAAATATATAAAATGACAGCCCTTTGTCTCATTGGTGTTTAAATCTCGCCTTAAGCCAGAGAAGGGCCACTTCTGTTGTTTCTGTTATTATCCAGTTATCCAGGAAATACCCTCAGAGAGCAGGGCAGTCTTTTATACTTGTTGCTTTGTAGAGCATGACGTGGTATATGAACCGTGGCACAGATTACAGACTCTTTGTTCACAGGTGAGCTCGCCTATGACCTCTGGCAGAGTCGCTGCTATTGTATACAACAAGATGGGCTCAGGTTACCCAGCTTCAATGACCCAGAAAGCAGGAAATTTGGCATTATGTTTCATTTGAGTTTCGTGGGTTTAAAATAAGTGGATGTATAACTATATAATACCATTTGTTGGAACTCATTTTTTCATACTTTTTCAATTTCCTCAGCTGTTGTAGGACATTTTACCACAAGTGCTAAGACTGGTTGTAAGTTTCTCAACCGTGTGCTTTGGGTGTGTAGTGGCTGCATGTGTTTGCGTCATTCATTGCCGTGTTTTGCTTAATGCTTGTGAAGAAACAGATTGTATTTTGCAGCATGCTGATCTTACTTATGATTGATGTGCATTTGCTAATAACGGAAGTATTTGGTTGTGATCTTGTAAATCAAAAATTCTTTCAGTCTAGCACCAGCAAAGGCCAGACAACTTGGCATTACACTGACAGATGTGGACAGATGCATGCTCCCAAAAGTTGCAGCTGTCCAAAAGCTTAACATGTGTCGACAACAGGAGCTTACCCACTATAGGCATGCCTCCTACGTCCTCAGAGACCTTCCCCTCGTCTGCTTCCTCAATGGTCAGAGGTCACCAAGTATGAATCAGAGGCCCATTGCACAACTATAGCGTCTGCACCTGCCTTGCACACATGACATCAGGAAGACTCGGCCTGCTTTTCCCAGAGCCAAAGGAATCCACAAGGTTGTAAAAAGCCTGATAAGGGACGCTCAGGTGCAGGAAGACATAGTAGCACATTTCTCACACCATTCTGCGTTGATATGAGCCCAGTCTAATTTGTGTGTTATGGGAGTAGAGTGCTGGCACTGAGTCGGGTCTAGACAGAAGAATGTGTTTTGGCTTTCTCAAAGATGCTTGCTGTGGTTGGAAGGCCAAAAAACATTTACTACTATCAATGTTTGTAACCTCTTATTCAACGGCCCTCTCCACATCTGAACCGTGGACACACCTCTAGAAATCATATTGCGTTATCACTTATCAGATACGGAACAAGCTGGTTCGTTAGTCTTCAAAAGCGGTGAATAATAACTCACAAGTATTATCAATGTGGGACATGGTGACAACGGAAAAGACCAAAAGACATTTTTAAAACCAGGTGCATACAGACTGCTCTGGACAGGTTCCCTCAATGGTGTTAAACTGAGGCAATTGGAAATATTTTACCATGACAATGAAAACATCTGGAGACAACATATGTCACAAGGAATTGAAAAACCTATTACTAGTGTTGGGCCCTACTTTGATTAAAAAAGCTGTATAATTATGGAGTTTGTTTTGAAATTAAAATATAAGCACCATACTATGCAACAATGAAACAAAATAAATGACCAAAGCCTTGACTCAGAGTAGGGGATTTGAGCTGGATTTTAGTGGGCAGTGGACATGGCATTGCAGGAAATATGACACGACAATTGTACAGAGCAGGCTACTCCTCCTTCGAGTCATCCTAGTGGGCCAATCCCAAAGTCTCTCCTGCGGCGCAGCCCCTCCCCATTCTCTACAGATTCACCAACATTATCATCACAATCAGTCGGGCACCTCTGACATCTGACCTCTACATGTGAGAGGAGGCAGAAGGGGAAATGTTTTTCATGGGACTTTAGTTTCCCAGTAGAAAAAAGTTGCCCAATTGGCATGTTATTGTGGCATGCGAAAGTGGGTGAAGAGATTGCATTTCAAAGTACAACTTGAAAATTAAGGCTGAAACGATTAATTTCAATGAATCAAGTTTTTTGCGTACATTTCAAGTTTAATAGTACAACAATTGATTCTGTCCAGTTTTGAAATATTATTGATTATTATTCTTGCATTGATTAATTGAAAGAATAATTACTAGATTAACTGATCATACATCCAATTATTGTTAGTTACAGCCCTGATATGAATGTTTGTGCCATAACATTTTATATTTTTATTGGAGACATGATGTAAGAATTCATGTTTTTGAGCTTTTCAAATATCTGTAATTTAATCATGTAAAACGTGTATATCATACCAAGATACAATCCAAGCAAAGAAATAATATCCTGTTGATCAGAAATGTCCCGCAATGCACCTTTGAAGGCTTAAAAATGTATGTTCTTAAGATATGTACTTCCTCCACGAGATGGCATGACATTCTATGGGCCTCTCTTCTTCTTGCACATGGATCACTCTAAAGCCATGATGGAGAATATTCAGCATGAAGCAAATTTCACTAGGATGACATCATACTATGCATTAAGCAAAAACTTAATTGCATACAAAATTCTACTTCTCACATTTCTCACTTCTCATATTCTCACCTGGTAGAGTTAAGGAAGTAGAAGTTCAGATATGAGAGGAGTAATACTGTCTCTATTTAACATACTGGTAATTGGCCAGAAGTGAAGTCACCACTGCACAATACCTGGTGATGAATAACAGAGGACATACTGTTGATCATGCCCAGGGCTCCTCTTCAGTGAAACAAAGTGCAGAGCCTGAAGGCAGGTCCTACAGATCACTGGCCTGTCATCAGCATTAAACAACCTGTTTGAAGAGAGGAATGGGGGCAGTCCACAGACTCAGCGGTTGGTGTAGAGTTACTGCATTTTATGAGCCCCCCAAGAGAAGAGCAATGTCCCGAAGGGGGCTAAATGTTATCTTTGGACACAGATTTCAGTTTAACATGAATATAATTTGAGTTAAATAGTCACTTGGGGGTCTTACATAAACATATTACTCGTCAGCACCTTATTCAAACATGTCACAGTACGGCTTAAAGGGCTTGTCAGTGTCATTGTGTATTATTCTTTTCAGCATGAGTGTTACTTGACCTGTGCATCAACTATTTTCTTACAGTTGCCTTTATTAGTGTGGCTATTAAAATGTACTGTTTTATTTAGGTGCCGCCCTGGATATATAGGTCCTCTTTGCCAATTCTCGGATCCCTGTCACCGGACACAGTGCCTAAATGGGGGAGCGTGTAAAAGCCAAGTGGTCAACAGTATTGCACAATACAGCTGTGTGTGCCAGAGAGGGTTCAGAGGTACTTGTTGGCTGTTCATGCACATTATAAAGGGTAAAAAAAATTAAAATTGACCAACTGTTCTTTACGTTTCATCTGTAGGCCAAGACTGCTCTCTCATAGATGCCTGCGCCACAAGTCCGTGCGCCAATGGGGCTCGCTGTGTCAATTGGAATAATCACTACAACTGCTCCTGTCCGCCGGGTTTTCAAGGAAAAAACTGCCGCAATGACATCGATGAGTGCAAGAAGCCTAGTGCCTGCCTCAATGGTGGCCTCTGCCTGAACACCCATGGGTCGTTTCGCTGTCAGTGCCCTCCTGGGTACAGTGGGCGCACATGTGAAATCTCCATCATTCCCTGCTCCCCGTCCCAGTGTCTCAATGGTGGAACTTGTCGACAAACCAGTGACCACTCGTACGAGTGCGCATGCTTGCCAGGTGAGCTATTCTGTCCCATTAAAAGACGATTTCATGAATAATATTATAACAAAACTGGAATTTAACACAAACACGGCGTCACTATGCTTCCATATTAGCTGTTTCACCTCATTTTAATTTATTAAACATGGATTTTGGTCTCAATGCCAGATCCTGTGAACTATTATTTGCTCGTGATGGGAGTGTGAGGGTGGGAGACTTGAAACAGCAGTCCTTTTGCACTCTGCCCTGTTCACAACACAAACATTTATTTATGAGCTTTTTGGTCTCCACTGGGGAGCATACAGGAAATGGCTCCTGCCAGAAAGGAAGTAATTGAAACTGTGAGAGATTATAAAACAAGCAAACACTGCTGGGAGCACTGGTCTCTGGAGCAGGCAGAAGCCATGACATTTTGCTGGCATTGTGTGGGAACCATCATGAAACCATATAAACAATCAGACACCCTGTGAACACTTCACTGCCCACCTCCACATGTGTGGGAAGTTTGTGAGGTGCATCTGGAAAAGGCCCCTATGCATTGAAAAGGCCAGAGGGCTCTAGAAGCAAGTTATCTGTGTATCATCATCATCCTCTCTCTCTCAAACACAGGTTTTGAAGGACACAATTGTGAAAACAATGTCGATGACTGCCCTGGTCACAAATGCATGAATGGAGGAAAATGTGTGGATGGTGTTAACACCTATAACTGTCAGTGCCCACCGGAGTGGACAGGTATACAGTAATTTGCAGATCTTAAACAAATATACCCCAGTAGATAAACACATTCTCACTCCTCTCATGTTTTTTCTTCACATTAGGACAATTTTGTGCGGAGGATGTCAATGAATGTCTCATGCAGCCGAATGCCTGTCATAATGGCGGTACATGCTTTAACATAATTGGAGGACATACCTGTGTATGTGTGAACGGCTGGACAGGAGACGATTGCAGTGAGAATATCGATGACTGCGCCACTGCCGTGTGCTTCAATGGAGCCACCTGTCACGATCGTGTGGCCTCGTTCTTCTGCGAGTGCCCTGTGGGAAAGACAGGTATGGAGGGTTATTGGTGTATTGTTAAAAAGTTGCTAAGTATGAAAAAAAAACAAGTTTTAAGTGAAGCTTTGTCATATAGGTTTGCTGTGTCATCTGGACGATGCTTGTGTCAGTAACCCATGTAACGAAGGAGCTGTATGTGACACTAACCCTTTGAATGGACGAGCTATCTGCACCTGTCCTGCTGGCTTTGTGGGAGGAGCCTGTAATCAGGACATGGATGAGTGTTCTATCGGTATGTGTGTTTTTTATTTTGTCATTAAAATTTTGTTAAATGAAACTAACAAAATGAATAATGTTTAAATTTCAGGAGCAAACCCCTGTGAACATTTTGGGAAATGTGTGAATACAGAGGGCTCTTTCCAGTGTCAATGCGGCCGCGGATATGCTGGACCTCGCTGTGAGATAGATATTAATGAATGTCTTTCTATGCCTTGCCAAAACGATGCGACTTGCTTGGATCGCATTGGAGAGTTTACCTGTATCTGCATGCCAGGTACAGTACATCACGATCATTTATATCACACATTATCACTCTCAGAAAATGTAAACTTGAACTTGTCTTCGGACAATACAGCCCAGACACTTGTAGACGGTTACGTAACACCTTGGTGCACCTCTGCTGTCAGTTCCCTGGTGCATCAGACAGGGTATTATTCTGGACTTTGTGAAGTTTTAGTCTGGTGTGACACAAACACAGAGAAACTCTCACGCATCATCCAACATGCATCCTGGGGTTTTGGGAACTATACAAATTAAGAGTTGTGAGTCGGGTCTATTGGACTGGATGTGCAAGAGGGTGAACAGTTAGGGGGAGGAGTGTGATGTGCATACTAATGAGTTGTAGAGTTGTGGGAATCAAGCTGAACAATAGGGGCCCTCTGTGCTCAACTTTGTACCCCTCATACACACCAAGAGGGAGAGAGGCTTTTTCCCAGAGCCCATGCCCCTCCCCCTGTCTTTTCAGCGACAAGTCCTTCCTTTTCACCGTCATCATCAGCCCTGGCAAAGCTGAGAATTACAGATATCAGAAGTACAACATTTGGATTTTCAGACAAATCACTTATTAAAGTTTGGTGCTCATGAACATTAAACAACAGACAAAGGATACACACAAACTTTTCATAAATATTCCCTGCTGTCTGTAGACATAAATCAACCTCAAACATGTCTTACAGGATACATGGGAACATACTGTGAAGTCGACATCGATGACTGTGAGAGCAACCCATGTGTGAATGATGGCATCTGCAGAGACATGGTCAATGGTTTCACATGCACCTGTCAGCCAGGTAAGTTTCATGCCGGTCCTAATTTTGCCTTAATGTCAGCACCTCATAGAATAAATTGCCAAGGTTTAAATGCCTCTCAAGAGGAAAATCTAGGCTTGCCACTGTTCAGAGCTACCACTTGTTTAAAAAGACAAATCGAGAAAGCTGCCTGTCCTGCTGCCAGAACAAAGACACCATTGTGACCCCGCTCCCCTCCTCTGTGGAATGTGGACAGGACAGCAGTCTCCCTAGTCCTGCCCGGCGCTGAGGGGAACAGCAGTCTTTTAATGAGATTCTTTTCCAGCTCCGCAATTTACATCTGGGACAGACGTCCCCCCTTAAACCCCCAGCTCGCTATTGAGTTTGTGGAGCTGATGCAGGAAGATTGTGGGGGGTTCCCAAAGAGAAAACAATCCCACCGTCTCCTTTGGCCCCCGCTCTCTGAAGCCCACGACTCATCCTTTTGAACAAGGCAGATCTTATTTTAATATTATTTGTTATAAAAAGCCCCTCTCAAAAGTTACCACATCAAAATTATTCTCTATGATGTATGCTGCAATTAAGAGACTGTAGTGATTTGTCAAGTTCACTGACTATTTTTCCAAATGGCGTTCTGTTCTGGAACATGTTTTTTAACCAGTCCACCCTGACCAGACATCAGTCACCCGGCCTGAGACCTCTGGCCTTCAGGAGCACTGCCCTCTGCCCCATGGCTGGATGTCTTTACTGGACCTACCCTCTGACCTCTCCCCTCTGTGTTTGCATGTCCCAGGCTTCACCGGCACCATGTGTCAGATTGACATCGATGAGTGTGCTAGTACACCGTGCCAGAATGGAGCCAAGTGTTATGATCGGCCTAATGGCTTTGAGTGTCGCTGTGCTGAAGGTAAGTTTTCAAATGAGAAAACAGGACAAAGAGTTTAGCCTATGTGGTATAATGTATGTTTGCTAAACCAGCAGTTTTTTCTGGAAATTTTGTGTAAAAACCTGGCAAATTGAAGCGCACTTCTCCTTTGATGAATGTCAAGATCATGGGTCACTTAGCATAGGCATTTGTTCTGAAAAGACCATTGGTCATTGGCTCTACATCTGTTCATCTCAAGCCTGTCACATTAAACATTCCTTCACATGTGGTCATTTTGAAGTTTCTAATTACATTAATGTTCATAACATTTTTATTGTGAGATTACTCATGAAAAGTATACAAATAATAAAATACAAGTATATTTATTTTGTTTATTTAGAGTAGTGCGGTGGGATCCATCATTGTTTCAGTGACCAGCTGCTTGGTATTCCCTGTGTTTGTGGGCCCGTTCTGTTGAGTGCTCCTGTTTGACGTGGTGCAGCCCATTGTTCCCTCCACCACACAGAACAAAAGCAGGACTGGGAGGCCTGTGCAGGGTCCTTCTTTAGTGCTTTGCCAAACTCAGCACTGCTCTAAACACACGCTACACAAACCAACACTTGTCTAGCTCAGACATTGTCGTCTGGGCAACCAGTGTGATTAGGCCCAAACTGTAGATGCTTTATAAAGTGTGAGGCAGATGGGAGATTCAATATTAAAGAGGAAAAGACTGCAGATTATTTCCAAACAAATTACATTTATATTAATAATACATGTATAGGCAGAAGTAAGTATCTTGTTTGTATTCCTTGTAGGTTATGAAGGCACTCTATGTGAAAGTAATATTAACAACTGCCAGCCTGACCCCTGCCATCATGGAACATGCGTTGATGGAATCGCCAGCTATACTTGCGACTGTGACGCAGGCTATACTGGGTATCGCTGTGAAAACCAGCTAAATGAGTGTCACAGCAACCCCTGTCAACATGGAGGCAAGTGTGTGGACCTGGTCAACAAGTACATCTGTCAATGTCAACATGGGACCTCAGGTAAGAAAGCGGTTCAAAAGTGTTGACGACTGTATGTATCTGTGTACAAAACAGCAAAGTATATAAGTGTATTCTGTTGTTAGGCACAAATTGTGAAATAAACTTTGACGACTGTGCCAGTAATCCGTGTGATTATGGAATCTGCAAAGATGGCATCAATCGTTACGACTGTGTGTGCAAACCTGGTTTCACAGGTAAGAATCATTCAATCCTCAAAATAATAATTTGTAACGTAACACTTACTTCTCTACTACCAGGACCCAAATGCAATGTGGAGATAGATGAGTGTGCATCCAGCCCTTGCAGAAATGGAGGCACTTGTGTGGATGAGGAAAATGGATTCCACTGTCAGTGTCCAGAGGGCTTCAAGCCTCCGTACTGTTACTCCCAAGTGGACGAGTGTGGAAGCAGCCCTTGTGTCCACGGTACCTGTAGAGATGACATCAATGGGTAAGAATACATTGTTCAAACCAATTTAATGCTTCAGAAAGTTGTTAGTAGGCCTTCCAGTTTCAAACTCAACACTGCCCCCTATCATCATATATTTTTTAAATCTAAAGACTGTCGATTATTTTTTTATTGTTTATTTCTTCCAAACAAATTAGCTGAAATTAGTTTGAAAAATTACCTTTTTCTGTACTGCTTGAAGTTACTGTGTTCAGATATTTGGCATTCATAAACCAGTAGTAGAGCGTTTCATATCGACTCCTTACTGCATATGATAACCACATCTTTCTTTAACCAGTTATCGATGTGATTGTGAACCCGGTTGGGTGGGGAAGAACTGCGATCTCGACCGTAATGACTGTTTACCAAGCCCTTGTCAGAACGCTGGCACCTGCATCGACCAACTCAATGGTTTTAGCTGCAAATGTCGACAGGGCTTTAGAGGTATCCTTTACCATTTCCATATTTGTACTATTTTCTCATTATAAAATAACAATCAATAATAAAAATGCGTGGGGTCTTTGTCAACAGGTAATCTTTGTCAAGTGAATATCAATGAGTGTGGGTCCAGCCCGTGTCTTAATAAAGGCACTTGTGTGGATGGTGTGGCAAGTTTCACCTGCATCTGCGAGGCTCCGTACAGTGGTCCGACTTGTGCTGAAGTCCTCACACCTTGCTCTCCAAACCCATGTGCCAATAATGCCATGTGCACCCATACAGCTGACTATTTGGGCTATCAGTGTAAATGCCAGCAAGGATGGCAAGGTAAGCCAATGATATTTTTGCACTACATTAGTCAAAGAGTTGTATTGACGTGGTTTGTTGTTTATAGGCCAACTGTGTAACAATGATATCAACGAGTGTGTCAGCAATCCCTGTAGAAACCGCGGGACTTGCACAAACACACTTGGAGGCTTTGTGTGTTCATGCAGAGGTGGATTCACTGGTCCAAACTGTGAAACAGACATCAATGACTGTTCTCCAAGTGAGTATCCAATACATGTACAGTATGTGAAAACAAAAAGTTGATCGCTTCAATCCTAAATTATGCTTATTTTCCTTTCCAGACCCTTGTTTAAATGGTGGTTCCTGCACGGACGGGGTAAATTCGTACCATTGTAGTTGTCTTCCAGGGTTTACAGGCCCTGGTTGTGCTTTGGAGATCAACGAATGCCAAAGCTCTCCTTGCAAAAATGGAGCCACGTGCAAAGACTATGTAAACTCTTACACTTGCACGTGTAGGCCTGGTTTCACTGGCATTCACTGTGAAACAAATATCCCAGACTGCACAGAAAGGTAAGGCTGTCCATCTGTTGTTTATTTGTTAATTTTTTACCTGTTGCAATCAAACAACTCATCTGTTTGTCCTGGTCTATAGCTCATGCTTCAATGGAGGGACATGCACAGACAAAATCAATGGTTACGCCTGCACTTGCCGTTCAGGATTCACTGGCTCTCACTGTCAGTACGAGGTAAACGAGTGCGACTCACAGCCCTGTCTGAACGGAGGCATCTGCCAGGATGCACTTGAGTCGTTCCGATGTACTTGTCCCAAGGGCTACACTGGAAACCGTTGTCAGGTACAGATTCAAACCAGTAACACATGCGTTAAACTATTATTATCTGTGTATAATATTCATTTGTATCATTGCTTTACATTTAGACACCAGTTGACTTGTGTAGACGATCCAATCCTTGTCAAAACAACGGGCGCTGTCGACAAAGAGATGCCACATTCACATGTGACTGTACAGGCGGTTGGTCTGGACGTTATTGTGACATCCCCAAGGTCTCCTGCGAGACAGCCGCATTTCAAAGAGGTACTTTTGATATACCAAGAAATACTGAATCTGTGCTTCAGACTTTTTTTATAACAGAGAGATTAAACTAAAGTAATTGTGCTCATTTTCAGGTATTCAAGTTGATGATATCTGCCACCACGGTGGTCACTGTGTCAACGTTGGAATGGCTCACATCTGTAGATGTCCTGCGGACTACACTGACAGCTACTGTGAAAGCCAAGTGGACCATTGTGAGGACAACCCCTGCCACAATGGCGCCACCTGCAGGGGATATGTGGGAGGATACCAGTGTGATGTAAGTGAGCCATAATTTCAGATTAACACTAGTTCAAGTGATTTGTCAGTATTTGATTGGACTATGTGCATGTTATTGCAGTGCATGCCGGGGTACACTGGACAAAGGTGTGAGATTGAGATCAACGAGTGCCAGTCACATCCATGTCAGAACGGAGGCACCTGCATTGACCTCGTGGGACATTACATTTGCTCCTGCCCTCCTGGAACATTAGGTAAAGAATTTGAAAAAAGAAAGAGAAAACTACCTATCCAATCTTAACTAAAGTCTAAATAAACACTTGTCATACACATTCAATATAAACTTGAATGTGGTATTTTTATAGGTGTGCTCTGTGAGATTAATGAAGATGACTGCGCTCCACCCTTGAGACTACGCAATGCCCCTCCAAAGTGTTTGAACAACGGCACCTGTGTGGACCGAGTGGGAGGCCATCGTTGTAACTGCCCCCCTGGATTTACTGGAGACAGGTGTGAGGGCGACATCAACGAGTGTCTCTCCAATCCCTGTAGTTCCTCCAATAGCCTGGACTGCATCCAACTGCCCAATGACTACCTCTGTGTCTGCAAGCCAGGATACACAGGTAAATCAGAAATAATGATGCTAAATTGAAAAACTAAATGTGTGGTCACACTAAATATATTTTGTTGTCCTTAGGTCGGAGATGTCAGAACAGATTTAGTGTTTGTGAGTCTCACCCTTGTCAAAATGGGGGGGCATGTTCTTTATCAGGCAACTCAGCGTTAGGATACACATGCACTTGCCAATTGGTAAGCTACACTAAATGGAATATTATTGGAATTTAGTACTGCTACTTCTTTAAGAGTCTAAGTGTGGTGTACTTTAATGTGCAGGGTTACAGTGGTGCTAACTGTGAGAGAAGCATGTCCTGTCGGGAGCTGTCTTGCTACAATGGTGGAAGTTGTGCTCTGACAACACGCGGTGCCCGCTGTTCGTGTTTGTCTGGATATGGGGGACCCCAGTGTCAACACCGCACAAATGAAGGCTGCTCATCTAAACCCTGTCTAAATGATGGGCTGTGCACAGAGGAGACCAGTTTCCCTTACTTCCACTGTCAGTGCCGTAGTGGATTTAAAGGGAAGCGCTGTGAGCAGGCTAACGCTCTGCCCGAGCCCCCAGTACCTTCGTGCCCTCTTGCTGATTGCCACAGCAAAGCCAATGACGGTGTCTGTGATAAGGAGTGTAACTCCCATGCGTGCCAGTGGGACGGAGGGGACTGTTCTCTAAGAGTTAACCCCTGGGCACGCTGTCCGGACCCTCGCTGTTGGCGTCTTTTCAACAACAGCCAGTGCGATGAGTTCTGCAACAACGCCGATTGCCTTTTTGACAACTTTGACTGCAGGAAGGAAAAAGTGTGCAAGTAAGTGCAATATTTCCTAATGATCTTTGTTCAGAGTCAAGAAATGTGACCTAACCATTTTGGTTACTTTGTCTAGCCCTTTGTATGAGTCGTACTGTATTGCCCACTACGCTGATGGACAGTGTGACCAGGGCTGCAACATGGAGGAGTGTGGCTGGGACGGCATGGACTGCGCACAGAAAGTGCCAATTCAAATAGCTGATGATGTGATGATCTTGATTGTCCTGCTACCACCTGAGCATCTGATGCGCACACAAACAGCTTTCCTGCAAAAGTTGAGCGCCATTCTGCACACTACCTTGCGGTTCCAAGTAGATGACAACGGTGAAGCCATGATTCGGCCTTACACTCGGTGGAAGTCTCGCCTCAAACGAGAATTACAACCACAGGAGGAAGTCATAGGGTGAGCATTGCTTTCAAATAATCAAATCATCAATGAACAATCAAAAAGTTAATCTGCTTTCCCGGTTATTGTAGTTCAATTGTGTACCTGGAAATAGATATTCGTCTGTGTCCAAAGGAAAATGAAGATTGTATAAAAACAGCAGACAGTGCTGCAGAATACTTAGGGGCACTTAGTGCCACAGATCTGCTCCCATTCCCTTATCCTATTGTTGAAGTCAGCGGTGAGTAACAACAACACACCTGTACTTTTCTTCACTTTCTGCCAACGTCAATGTGATTGTGAAAATGACCATTCATATTTTTTCTTATTGCAGTCAAAAAGACGTCAAACATTGATGTCATACCACAGTGGGTCAAATTAATACTTGTTGGTTCAGCATCCCTCATCCTTTTGGTGATCCTGGTCATTGGCATGTTGATCGCACGTAGAAAGCGAGAGCACAGCACTTTGTGGTTCCCAGAAGGATTCTTTCTTAAGAAAGAACCAAGCAGCAACAAGAATCGCAGAGAACCTGTTGGCCAGGATGCCTTGGGATTAAAGTAAGTACTTTCCTAATATTAATTGAATGTACAGCATATTATGCATAATGTAGATATTGATGTCTTCATGTTCTCAAATAAAAACAGGCACATCCCCAAAACAGTAGAAGAATCCCTTCTTGGAGACCACAGTGACCAGTGGATGGACTCAGATTGTCCAGAAGCAAAAAGATTGAAGGTCAATTTCTTTGAAATGTCATAAATAATTTAATAACCAAATACGTGAAAACCTAACCTTAATTTGGACTTGTGGTCAGGTTGAGGAGCCAAGTATGCTCTCTGACAGTGAAGACGCCGTAGACAGCAGACAGTGGACCCAACACCACCTCGCAGCAGCAGACATCCGTGTTCCTCCCACTATGGCTCTGACTCCACCTCAGGGAGAATTTGAAAGTGACTGTATGGACGTTAATGTGCGAGGTCCAGGTGAGTCCATTTTTTCACGGCTTTACAGCTTGTGCCTTTAAGACTAATAAGACTAAACTGTTTCTACCAGATGGATTCACCCCTTTGATGTTGGCATCATTCTGTGGAGGAGGCCTCGAGTCAGAGGTGACAGAGGAAGAGGAAAATGAGGAGTGTTCGGCCAACATCATCTCTGACCTCATCTATCAGGGCGCATCCCTTGCTGCTCAAACAGACCGCACAGGTGAAACTGCACTGCACCTGGCTGCTCGCTATGCCCGCGCTGATGCTGCTAAGCGACTTCTAGATGCTGGAGCAGATGCCAATGCACAGGACAACACTGGCCGGTCACCACTGCATGCAGCTGTGGCTGCAGATGCACAGGGAGTCTTCCAGGTAATCTATCTAGAATCTATTCATTTGTTAAATTGACTATGTCCTACATTATATCTTACAACGCATACATTTTTGTAGATCTTAATTAGAAACCGGGCAACTGATCTGGACTCTCGGATGTACGATGGCTCCACTGCTCTCATCTTAGCTGCCAGGTTAGCAGTAGAGGGTATGGTAGAGGAACTCATCACATGCCATGCTGATGTCAACGCGGTTGATGAATTAGGTAGGCATATCTAATGTTTTCTCAGCTGACAGCACATATAATCAATTCAACCTGTTAATTATTATATTTTTACTTTTATAGGTAAATCTGCTCTGCATTGGGCAGCAGCAGTAAACAATATAGATGCCACGGTGGCTTTGTTGAAGAATGGTGCAAACAAAGATATGCAAGATCTCAAGGTAAGACCTACATATATATGTATAACTTTGTTAATGTTATTACTGTCTGTTCTAATTGTTTTTCCATTTCACCTCACAGGAGGAGACGCCTTTGTTCCTAGCTGCACGTGAGGGAAGCTGTGAGGCTGTGAGGGTGCTGTTGGCACATTTTGCAAATCGTGAAATCACAGATCACATGGACAGACTTCCCCGGGACATTGCGCAGGAGCGTATGCATCATGACATAGTGCAGCTTTTAGATGAGTACAACACAGTGAGAAGTCCTCAAGGCCATGGAGGGGCTGGCCACCACATGCCGGGGGCACACACACTGTCCCCTCTCATGTGCCCTCCAAGTGCCTTTTTACCAAGTTTGAAAACCACACCTCAAGGAAAGAAGAACCGCCGACCAGGATCCAAGGGTTCAGGCCTTGGAGGCCAACATAACAGTCTGAAGGACTCAGTCAAAGCACGCAATAAGAAGTTAACTTTAGACATGCAGAGCGCTTTATTGGAGAGCTCTGTCACTCTGTCACCGGTTGACTCTCTGGACTCACCCCATGGTGGAACAAGCAATGCTGGCTACATCACCAACCCCACATCACCAGTCGCTATGCCATCTCCAGGGCTCTACCACACGTCTATGTCTGTGCCAAACACACCAATGGTGCACAGCAGCATGATGGATGGGGCAGGCCCCTTTGCAGTGTCTCTGGCACAGCTCAATGACCTGGGAAATGGAGGCATGTCTTTGCAAGGCCGGGTGTCCATGCCTTCAGATGTAAACCATGGTTTTGTGCTGAGTTCAGGTCAGATGGGGCTCAACATGGGCATGGTCAGCCCTGTCAGCGTGCCCTTTGACTGGCACAGTCGGATGCCTCCTTCTTCCCAGTGTGGACAGCAAGTGGTTAATCTGGTCCACAGCAGTCAGGCGGCTATGCACCCACAGAGCCCTGCAATGCAGCAACAGAACATGATGCTCCACCAGCAGCAGATGTACCGCAGCGCCATGCTTCAGCCCACACCGGTCAACACCACACCCTCCATCAGTCCTGTCAAACTGCCCTCCATTGCAGAGCACCAGCAGCTCATCAGTCTGACCACATCCACACCACCCACACCTCAGACCTCTCAGCCTGTCCCTTCCTTCTTCCAACAGCAGTCACAGCAGATGTCCCAGCCGCCCACGCAGCTGCCACAGACTCAGCCAGCACAAACGTCCACCCCAATAACACAGACCCCACAGCCGCTGCCACCCCAGCCCAGTGCGAGCACTGCAGGTACAGAGGACTACCCAACCCCTCCCTCTCAACACAGCTACACTTCTGCACTGGACACACCGCCCAAGCATTACCTTCGTTTACCCAGTGAGCATCCTTACCTGACACCATCCCCTGAATCCCCTGAGGCCTGGTCCAGTCCCTCCCCACAGTGTGTTTCGGATTGGTCAGATTCTACCCCCAGTCCAGCAGTCGCTAGTGCTGTCCAAACCCAAATTTCCCAACTCCCAGAGGCCAATGGGAAGATGCAAGTGTTTGCGTAAACCCCCCACAGCTCCTATGTAAAGAGGACACTGGGCAAAATGTTGGACTGGCCCCGGGCCCGTCCGTGTTTATGTGTCAGCCAGCTTCCAAGATTTTCATTGGATTTGGATTGACTTTATTATGAGGACTGTCTGCTAATGATGATTGCAGAGAAAAACGTAAAGGGAAATGTGTGTTGTCTGGTAAAGTAACAGGCAATGAATGAAGTAATTCTGTCACAGATGGACTTGTTTTTTATTATAAAAAATATATGAAGAAACTTAAGTCTTTAATTTCAAAGACTTGGGAATGTTTTCCTAAAACTAACATTTACAAGTAGAAAGAAAAAATGGAAATGTTGAAAGGAATTCATTTATTTTTATTTATTGTGTTTTATTTTCTTTTTGAAAATGTTAGGTGGAAAACTATCTTTCTGTTCTGGCAACAATTCACATGTGCATAAACTTCTTTTTTACAGACTGATTACATTTACATATACGTTTCTGAGCAGACATGGCTTCAATAAGATTCATTTAGGCCAGTTAATTGAAAGAGAAAATCCACCTGATTTTATTTATTTAGGCCTTAAAACTTGGTTCAAAGATTTACCAGGTTCTAGAAAATATATAAAAGTAGCCAAGCATTAGTGAGTGATACTTTCTGAATTAATTGAACTGTGGTAATAATTTACTTTCCAAATGAGTATTATGAGTAAGAATGTACATTGGTGTCTTTAAAGCACTTCAAGTGACCAGTCTGTGTGGGTCCAACAATATCCTTCAATGCATATTTATCATAAAGGGTGGCACTGAAGCTCTCACTATACTTCTGATCTTCGTAGACTTCAACAGCAAGATCTCCGTAAGGCTTTATAATATAGTCTTCTGCTCGCACAAACAAAATGAAGTTTGTGATTATTCACTTAACATTGGTTGCTTACTGATTCAGCTCGTCACTGCCTTTTTGGTTTTTGTTTTAAAATTTTTATACTTGTATATTTGTGAAATCTGTGGATACATTATAACATACTCAGATGTACTAAGCTATACTTATACAGCTGCTATTTTATATCAATTTCCCTGCCTAAAGGCTGAGTCTGTCAAATGGCAACATCATTTTAGGCCCATGTCATGTCCCTCTATGGACTAAAACTAACATTCCTAGGTTCCTGGAGCTCTGGTGGTCTCGGGGGTCATGGCTACTGGGCTCTGTCTGCTTGTGCCCGGTCACTCCTAAGGGAGGTCTTTTATGGCATGCAGGGGTCGCTCCCTCTGCATCTATAGCAGCAGTCCAGTGTCAGAAAGTCTCCTCCTAAACTTTTAAGTTAGTGAAGAAGTCAACGCTGCTATGTAGTGCTGCATCCTTTGCCTTTACCGTATGTTTAGAGGGACACTTATTTCACTCGAGCACTGCCCAAGAGTATGAAACATCAATATAGGCAATTCAAATTAAAGCCATAGTTTCTTGGTAGACTTTATAACCCATATAGAGGGGCATTGCTGGTGCGGAAACCTATCACAACCTGAAAGTGTGTCATAGTTTTATTTCACCGTGCACTAGATTGTCCAGCCTGGGAACCACAGTTTATGTTGTTGTTGTTGTTGTTCACATTTCATTACAGACTGTGCACTCTGAGTGGTTATGTTTCTATGTGTTTTGTACATTTCAACAACCCATTTCTGTTGTAAATATGATTGTTCTGGGTAGTTATTTGCTTAAGAAGTATAAGTAGTACTTATGCCTCTAAAATGATTATGTACTAATAAGAATAAAAAAATAAAATGTACTTCTTTTAGCAATATTTTATAATGTGACTCCATGTTTATTTTCTTAATTTGAATTCATTTAATTACAGAAAAGATGTAGGGCTGTCGCCGCACAAATACGTTCTCTACAGATTATGCAGTGGGTGTGAGAAATACTCCAAAACCTACATTTAGCAAAAAACTACTATTTTGATTCAATGAATTGAGAGTCTGACCTGGGTGGAAATTTTTGCAAATCTGACCAAAGAGTGGAGCAATGTCCAGGAGATTGTACAAAAGAGGTCACACATGGCTGCTGATCTCAGTGAGCGGTTTACCAAAGGCTACAGCGGTGTTTACATCATCTACCCAGCTGGACCAAGGAAATGAAGGCACAAAGAGGACGGTATATATTTACTGCATATTTATGTTTTTGCTGTGTCAATAGTTATTTAAAAACAACTCTAAAAGACAAAAACACTAATCGAGCTGACCTCCACCTTTCCTTTAAAAAAATCCTGTATGAAGACAGAAATATGGATGAAGGGCATTAGTCTGTTTGCTAATTATAATATCAATGTATAATTAATAATAAAACATATTAATCACAATACAGCTAACTTTAGAAAAGTCTGGGACCAGTACAAAGCTGCTTATGGGCAAGAAAATGAGAACTATACTGGGTATAGGTAAAGGCCTAAAGGACAAAATAATTCAGAGAAACGAGGTAGTTAAAAAACATTCACGGGAAAAACAACAAGATAATATTAGTTTTAGGACTGGAGATATTCTCAGTACTTGACTCTTTAAGGAAAACTTATGAACTGAGAGTGATGATCATTTCAATTCTATTTTAGTGGGTTCAGAATAAATAATATATACAGTCTATGGTTCAGAGGAGGAGGGCAGAGGAGCAAAGACATACTTGGGTAGTTGGTGTATCTGGCAACCAAGAATCACCCGGTTTACGGTAACATGACAATGAAACTATGACCAACTAAACATGTCTAAAATACACAATAACGATGAAATCATAAACTTATTACCAGCGTGCTTGCGTGTATGTGTGTGTTTGGGTACATGTGTGAGTTATTTGGGGCTGTTACAAAGACAATATAACAGAAAAATAACAATTGTAAACCGCTTTGTGACTCTGGTCTGTGAAAGGCGGTATATAAATAAAGATTACTTACTCACTTACTTACTTACTTACTTACTTACTTACTTACTTACTTACTTGGAAACACCATAGGACAAAAGAGAGCGTGACAGAGAAACGGATACAAAGTAAATGTAAGTGAAGTTTTGCTACATAGTAAGTTGGGTAAGTTGGTGCAGAACTTCACCTATGAGCACTTTCCGAATAGGCTTAATAGAGCTAAAAGTGTATACCTATATACAGTCTATGGTTTCACAGACCAGAGTCACAATTGTGGGAATTTGTGTGCCACTCCACAAAGAGATCGGTTTCATCATTGTCATTACTCGTCTGTTTTAGTTCTGTCCTCGTTCCCTTTTTTTGCTAGATCTTGATTTGTATTACTTTTATTAAATCCGTCATTTTGCAGTTTTTGCAATTTGGGTCTTTGACTCTTAAGCGGCTATGCGCCGTGTTTCACGCTTCTCTCAATGTTTTAAAAAAAGTTGAGAGTGATGCACTTCCATCTCTGAGCAAAGACTGAATCAGTTTACCCCAAGTTTAACCAGAATCAGCAACAGTGAATCCATGTTTAAAGAAAACAAATGACTGGGGTTATGAACAATTCCCCATTTTTGACTGATCTGCATAACGCACAATTCATTTGAATTCAACAATATATAGGATCCCTCGAACAATTTGGTCTTGAGGTCGTCCTCGGATTTAAAAAGGTGGGTGACCCCTGTGGATGAAGATGGCTGAAGCTGACATGTCAGATAATAGTACATTTTAAACATTACAGTTAAGTGCTCTTTAACCAATTTTATTGATATTAACCTCACGCGATTACAATAACATCGTAAGCTTTAATTAGTATGTATATACTCTCCCCCCTGGACTGCTGCCACCTTAACGTGGTGGGGGAGTTTAAAGGCGCGTTCAGACCGGATCATGCGTTTATGGAGGACCGTGGCTGCCAAAACAATAAATATATACAGAAATAAATAAATACATTTTAAAAAGATAAAATTTGCAAAGAAATGCATGCAATTATGAGAATAAGTGCATTTATTTCTGTATTTTATTCATATATTTATTTATTTATTTATTTATTTATATATTTATTTTTGTATTTATTCATACATTTATTTCTCTATTTCTGTATTTCTGTAAGTGTGTCTTTTTGTATTTATTTATTTCTCTATTTATTTATTTTTGCATTTATTTATTTATTCATCTATTTATTTATTTTGCATTTATTTATTTATTTCTCTATTTATTTATGTATTTCTGCATTTATTTATTTTTCTATTTATTTATTTATTTTTGCATTTATTTATTTATTTTTGCATTTATTTATTTATTTCCCTATTTAATTATTTTTGCATTTATTTATTTATTTCTCTATTTATTTTTTTCTCTTTATTTATTTTTTTCTGTATTTATTTATTTCTGTATTTATTTCCGTATTTCTCATAATTATATGCAAATAATGGGGTGGGGTGGGCCGGGATGCCTCTGCTGTAAGCTCATTGGTTAATCTTTTTCCTTGCTCCACACTCGCGCCACCGTTTGTACCATGAATATGGCTCGGTCAGTGCTGTGGCCGCGTCCACTTTTCAGTCTCTCTCCGCCTTCACTGAAAGCTCCAGTGTCTGAGTGTAAAACACACACTTCGAACGCTGGGTTTTTCGGCGGACATCAGCGCTTTGTAGTAAAATACACACGAGCACCTGTCACTGCCTTTGCCAAAAGCCTCTCACGAGCCGGACAGGGAAATGAGCATAAAGAGGCCGACATCGTGGACTCTCAGAGCGGAGGATGATCGTTAATACTCCTCTATCATATCAGCTATGTTTTATTTTATGCCCAGACAACACGGGAGCAGTGTTGCCAACTCCTCAGTAAGGAAAGTAGCTATTGGCTGTCCCAAAAGTCGCTAGAAGTCGCTAAATGACGTCATCGCCTAATTTGCATAATTGGCAATTTGCAAATAACTGTAACGGACGCTGTAGGAGAGAGGAATAACGTCGTGGGAGAGACAAAAGTGAGTAAAAAACACCCTAAATATGTTTAGAACTACTAATGTACAAAGATAATTTCAACATTAACAACATTTAATGATTTTAATGCTTTGTCTAGATCTGTCGCTAGTCGCTTTTTTGAAAAAAAGTCGCTATAGGGTCTGAAAAGTCGCTAAATCTAGTGACAAAGTTGCTAAGTTGGCAACACTGGACTGAGCTGCTGAGGTTGTGTGAGTCAAATGCAGTGATTTATTTGTGTGACAGCGTCACAGCGAAGAAACGTTTACATTTAAATCCCGCTCTGCAAGCCAGCGGCGGCTTTTGCGCAAGCGCATTTCATTTGCAGTCCGGACGCCGAGTGGTGAGGGTCTCTCTCTCTCTCTCTCTCTCTGCTCCGCCCATAGACTAGCTGGGACTGCTGCGCAAGGCTACTGTGAGACTGGCCGCCTGTAAGTGCTTTGGGACGGGGGAGGAGCTCACGTTGAGGACAGCAGAACAATACGTGCTTCACGAGTCTCCAAAACACCAGATAAGTCGCCAAAACACCAGATAAGTCGCCAATAACACCAGAAAAAGTCGCTAGATTTGTCGCTAGTCGCTTTTTTGAAAAAAAGTCGCTATAGGGGTCTGAAAAGTCGCTAAATCTAGCGACAAAGTCGCTAAGTTGGCAACACTGCACGGGAGCCGTGCGCAATTGCGATGGCAACACAGTGATCTCAACATGACCGCCTATCCTGGACAAGCTTTGGAGCAAGGAAAAAGATTAACCAATGAGCTTACAGCAGAGGCATCCCGGCCCACCCCATGATTTGCATATCATTAAGAGAAATACGGAAATAAATAGAGAAATAAATAGAGAAAAAAAAAAATAGAGAAAAAAATAAATAAATAGAGAAATAAATAAATAAATAGAGAAATAAATAAATAAATAAATAAATACTAATATAAATAAATAAATAGAGAAATAAATAAATAAATGCAAAAATAAATAAATAGAGAAATAAATAAATAAATACAAAAATAAATACAGAAAGAGAAATAAATGTAAAAATGCATAAATAAATGTATGAATAAATACAAAAATAAATAAATAAATATATAAATAAATAAATACAGAAATGAATGCACTTATTCTCATAATTGCATGCATCTCTTTGCAAATTGTATCTTTTTTAAATGTATTTATTTATTTATTTATTTCTGTATATATTTATTGTTTTGGCAGCCACAGTCCTCCATATGCGTTGCGTTTGGTTTCAATGCAAAGTCTATGGTGACACGCGTTGCAGCGTCAAAACGCACCAACCTCTCGGCACGCACTTACGGACCGCTGAGTAGAGCCGCACGGACTTGGCGGTAAAGTGAAAGGGGAGGAGCAGGAGCGGAAAATGTACACCCACAGGAGATAAACTTTGCTCAACTTTTCATCGGGACGTTCGTACAGCGACCAATCAGAGAGCCGCAAAGTGGTCACGGGGACATTGGTGGTCTGAGCGAGCAGACTGAACATACTGTAAACAGCCAAAACAGGAGCTATACCAGGACTAAACCAGGACTAAACCAGGACTAAACCAGGACTAAACCAGGGTTGACAATGGGGGACTCTGTGCTTGTGAAAATATGCGTTGTCATGCTCCCGTGACCTTATGCAACTGCTTTGAGTGTGTTCGCCGATGTGGAAATACCGTTTAATAATACAAAAAAACGTTTGGCGCACCTCCGTGAACACATACTACTGTTTTATAAAGCCCGTGGAATGTCTGTGAGCAAAGACACGCTGCAAAGCTGAATATTCGAGAAGATCTGTACACAAGAAGCCGCTAGCATAGCTCTGTTAGCATTAGAGCAGGCCGGCTACTACTGGTACTTCCGGCTCGCGGCAGGATGTTCTGGTGTGAAGTCCTCTGCGTCTGAAAACTAGAGAATGCGCGTCTGGTGAGCGGGGCTTCAGCGTTTGAGCGTTTGCGGTCTGCACCATAAGTACTAGGATGATCCTAGGAGCTATGTTGTCGGGGGCTTCATGCCCCTGGTAGGGTCTTCCATGGCAAACAGGTCTTGGGTGACAAGTCAGACAAAGCCCAGTCCGAAGCCACCATGGAAAGCACAAAGATGAAGATCGTGACGTCGCCCGGTATGGCGCAGCCGGGGCCCCACCCTGGAGCCAGGCCTGGAGTTGGGGCTCGTAAGCGAGCGCCTGGTGGCCCGGCCTCAGCCCGAAGGGCCTGACGTGTCCTGTGGACCCACCACTTGCAGAGGGATCCATGGGGCATTGGTGCAGAGAGGATGGGCAGCGGTCGAAGGCAGAGACCTCGACGACCCAGTCCACACACACAACATCTGGCTCTTGGGACATGGAACGTCACCTCACCACTGGGGGTAAGGAGCCCAAGCTCGTGGGGTTGAGAGATACCGGCTAGAGATAGTCGGCCTCACCTCCACACACAGCTTGGGCTCTGGAACCCAACTCCTTGAGAGGGGTTGGACGCTTCATTTCTCTGGCGTTTCTTCCTTATTGGCCCCCATCTCAGTCGCCACATGTTGGAGTTCTCGCCGGTGAATGAGAGGGTTGCGTCCCCCCGCCTTCGGGTGGGGGACAAGTCTCTCACTGTTGTGACAGCCCACGGGCCTAACAGCAGAGCAGAGTACCAGGCCTTCTTGGAGTCCCTGGGAGGGGTACTGGACCGTGCACCAACCGGGGACTCCGTAATTCTCCTGGGAGACTTCAACGTCCATGTGGGAAACGCTAGTGACACTTGGTGAGGGGTGATTGGGTCAGCTGTCCAGTACCCGCAGGCCATGCGTGTCGCAGCCCGGGCTGTTGCAGAGGCAAAAACCTGGGACTGGGAGGAGTTCGAAGAGTCCATGGAGCATGACTATCGGTTTGTCTCGAAGAGATTCTGGCAAACCGTTCAGCACCTCAGGAGGCGGAAGCAGTTATTTGCCAACACCGTGGACGGAGCAGGTGGAGAGCTGCTTACCTCGACTGGGGATATTGTCGGGCGGTAGAAGAAAAACTTTGAGGTTCTTCTCAATCCCCTCCGTTCCAGAGGAAGAGGCTGAGGATGTTGGGGCGGGTACTTCCATCTCCCTGGTGGTACCAAGGTGGTTGCCAGCCTCCTTGATGGCAAGGCGCAGGGAGTGGATGAGATCCGCCCTGACTATCTCAAGTCACTGAATGTTGTAGGACTGTCTTGGCTGACACGTCTCTGCAACATCGTGTGGCGATCGGGGGATGTGCCAGTGAAGTGGCAGACCGGGGTGGTGGTCCCTCTCTACAAGAAGGGGGATCGGAGGTGCGTTCCAATTATCGGGGGATCACACTCCTCAGCCTCCCCCTCTCGGATCCAGGAGCAGTGTGGTTTTCGTCCCATCCGCGGAACACTGGACCAGCTCTATACTCTCCATCGGATACTAGAGGGTTCATGGGAGTTTGCCCAACCAGTCCACATGTGCTTTGTGGACTTGGAGAAGGCGTTCGGCCGTGTTCCCCGGGGTGTTCTTTGGGGGTTCTCCGGGAGTACAGGGTCCGAGGTCCTCTGCTGAGGGCCGTCCGGTCCCTGTATGACCGGAACCGCATTGCCGGCAGTAATGCTGTTTTTCCACAGTCCGAGTACGGTACGTTTTGACTCTACACGGCGCGCCATGGCCCAGTTTGCGTGCTTTTCCATCAAAAATAGTACCTCCTAGCATGGGCGTCGGACTGGGGGGGTAAAGGGTACCGAGTACCCAGGGCCCAAGGCGGGGAGGGGCCCTCTAAAGTGTGTCTTTATATTTATATGTATTAGGCATTGTGGTATATTCATATTATTACAATTTGAATAAAGGGGCCCTGTATAAAAATAACCAACGTTTTAACCTCAGTTTTCCTCTAAAAACAAATTTGTATGCTATATCAGGGCCCTGCCACCCCCTTACTAAAGATCAAATGGTACGACCCACATGTGCGATTGTTGCTGTGTTGCTGCCGCTGCAGCGAGTTGACTTGTTTGACAAGCAGCGGCAGAAGCGGGAAAAATAGAAATGTCTTTTCCAAAGAAAGGAAAATCAGGATTTCAGAAAAGAAAAGAAAGACAGGACAGGGAGAAAAAGTGTAATGAGGGCAAGCAATTGCTTACTCAGTTCTTCCACACGAGAGGTGAGTATGTAGAGACGTGTTAAGGCCACATCAGGAGAAAACCCAGAGACATTTGTTTCTGTATTCTAAACTCACGGAGAGCTAACAGTGTGCCGTGTACGTGGTAAAAAAAAAAAACGTTATCCAGAGTGACACACACAGACGCGCAGCTGTAAAGGGAGCTCACACACACTGCTGTCCACTTCTCCTTCAAAGGCAGGCAGCAAAGAGTTATTTTCATGTACAACCCTGTACCCTATATTCCCACTATTGTCATAATCTGTCCGTCCGTGAGTCTTGCAGTCATAATGGTGCGTTCAGACCAAACGCGATTTCTGCGGCCAAATCGCGTCTATCGCGCGGCTTGGGCCGCTTGTGACAAATTGTGGCAGCCGCTGTCACAGAGAAACTTGGCCGCGCGGCCAGGACACTAGAGGGCAGCCGCTGTCACAGAGCGTTGAGAGCGTTTAGGGGCGGGGCTTGTCTCTTTTGCTTGTAGCTTCCCAACATGGATGTCAGCGAAGGAGTTGCTTTATCTGATAAATAAAGCCAGACACGTCGTCAAAGGGCAAATCGACGACATGTCTGGATTCATCAGATAGTCCGTAGACGGTTGGAGTTTGGTGAGTTTCACCATTTGCTCCGGGAGCTGCGCTCGGATGAGGGTCGCTTTCAGCGGTACTTTCGTCTCTCCCTGGCCCAGTTTGACGACCTATTGACCCGCATTGGCGCTAGGGTCTCCTACCAGGACACCAACTACAGGTGCTCTATTCCAGCTGAAGAGCGCCTGTCCATCTGTCCGCGGTTAGTGTTTTTTACCCCATTCAGAATTCCTAAATACTTACAAAGTGTGTCATTTTTCAATCACAATCCACAATGTAATAGCTCAGAAAACAGTATTATGCAACAATATGGTGTCTATGATTACTGTCTATGATGTTTACTGTCTACTAGTTTAACGTATTTTATGCTACACAAGTTTTGTCACGTGATTTTTATGAATGTAATTGTGATAAATATGTTCATATCATTTTGTAATTGCAGGTTTCTTGCCACTGGGGACTCCTACAGGACCATTGCGGGGAGCTTCAGAGTGGGCATATCCACCGTCTCCATGCTCATCCCAGATGTGGTGGCAGCCATCTGGGACTGCCTCGTGGAGGAGTTCATAGCTGTGCCTGGAGCAGAGGAGTGGAGGTCCGATGGAACTTCCCTCTGTGCTGTGGGGCCATTGATGGGAAGCATGTGGCTGTGAAGGCACCCCCCAACTCTGGGTCCATGTTTTTTAATTATAAGGGGCACCATTCCCTTGTGCTCCTGGCTGTAGTGGATGCCCAGTACAGGTTCAGGGTGATTGATGTGGGAGGGTACGGCAGATCCAGCGATGGAGGCCTCATGTCCAACTCTGCCTTTGGTGAGGCTCTGCGCGAGGGCACACTCGACCTGCCTCCTGACCAGTGCATACCTGGAGCTGACCACAGAGGACCCCAGCCCCATGTGTTCGTGGCAGATGAGGCCTTTTTCACTGCGCTGCAATTTAATGCGCCCTGCCCATCTCCAGCCATGAGGATGGCTGGAGATGGGCAGGTTCCTGCACCGAGGGGAGCTGCTGCCGGTGAAGAACCACTTCCAGGCGTGCAGCGGATGGCCGCCAACAACGCGACCAGAGAAGCAGTGGACATAAGGAAAGTGTTCATGGCCCACTTCAGTGAGGAGGGAGCACTGCCGTGGCAGCCCACAGAGTAGTCATGTCCACCACAAGACTGACCCACATCTGGCCATAGTCCAAACCCATATTGATTTGCACTATTCTATTCACCTGTATACCTTCTGTTTCTAGGTAATGACTGCCAGACTCCACTGCGACTCCACTCCAACTTCAGGTTAATCAAATGCACATTCAAGCTTTTCCGTAATTACAAGGTTGTTAAAACAGTAAAAGGTGAAATGAATAAAAAATACTGTCAACTACTGTATCGCTCTTTAAGTGTTCGTTATTCCATCTTCTATAAAACCCAGTCAGCTCTTATAAAAGTAAATGTACAAATATAGAATAGCATTTTCTGTCAATATTATATGAAAGGTAGTAATGGTTGGCTTGAAGTAGAACACATGAGGTTTGAAAAATATTTTCTTTATAAAAAAAGGAACAAACAATGAAAAATAAATGAAATGTACATATAAACAAATGAAAAGGAGCTTGCTTGGAGGAGGTGCGGTGGAAGAGGAAAGGGACACATGTCTGTTTCCTCCCCTGCAAAAGGTGTCACCTTAGGTAAAAAAAACTGTACTGGCCAATGGTTCCAAATTAAGCAGAACGGTGCTGCTTTCATATAAAAGTTGGTACATTTTGAATTTCACAAATTCTTTTGACTCTGGTGCCACCCTTTGCAGGAGAGGAAAGAGAGAGAGCAGAGCAGGAACTGATGTTCTTCTGTGTAGTGGGGCGGTGCGGCTGCTTTGGTCCGTAGAGTCTCCAGCAGCTCCCGCTCCCACTCTGAACGCCCACCAAGGAAGAGGGCTCGGAAGAGGCCCACGTCCGTAGAGCCGCCAACAAAGAACACAGGGCAATCACAGTGTTAAAAAGTGGAACATGTATTTCAAAAAAGCAAAATGAAGAGAGCAAATAATATCTGTATTAAAGCCAGAGTGTGTAGACATAGTTAAACACATGTAAAACACTTTTAAGTTGTGTGTTTGTTACAATTAACTTGAACATTGCAGTTATCAATGAAATTACTCACACAAGCACAAATTTCGACAGTTACAAACTAATATCTCTGAAGTGTATTTCGCAATGAAATTTGAAATTGTCTGTAAAAAAGTAATACTCTATTGTCTGCATTAAACAGGATAGCTGCCATCTTGTGGCAACCATTGCATGTATTTGTTCAGTACTTTTATAGCATAAGGTATTTCAGTAGTATGTTTTTATCGAAGAAAGAGGGAAGATGTGTTGTAGTATCTTTTGCAGATTTCCAAAAAATCTGAAAGACTGGGTTGACCGAAGACATCACCTTTGTGCAAAGATCTGAGGACTGGAGGTTTCCAGTTTTTGCTGTCGGTTCTAAAGTGTGTGAACAGGACAGAGGCTTCTGGACATGATGGGGCTGTGCTGGATGGTGCTGGACATTGCTGAATGCAGAAGACATTGGGGTGTGGAGGCGTTTCTACAACAGGCGTTACTGGACAAGAGGCTTTTTGGTGTGTGTTTAATTTGCTAACCAAAGTTGACACATTTCAAGTTAATACATTTCAGGTGAAAACATTCCAGTTTAATACATTTCAAATGAACATTTAGTTTAAAAATGGTGATGCTACATTAATTTACATGAGTAAATTGGGTATTTGTGTCTTTTTCATTTCATACACATTAATAATTAGGAATTATGTTTAGTTATTGAGCCATTTTTAATGTCTCAAACAGGGGGGAGATATGGTTTATAGGGGAGTAATTCTATACATATGAAATGATCTCTAAAAAACTTTTTTGAGTTCTTTTCTGTGTGTGTTTCTGTAACCAATGTGATTTTTATAAGACACATGTCAAGAGGGGTCTCTAAGTTGAGTCGACACAACTTGGATTCAAATGTAAAACTGTGTTTGTATTCATTTAATTGTGTTCCATCTTTAAGTTGGTTTACTAAACATTGAATGTGATTAATTCTTGTAATGAAAAACAGGAGGGAATGTTAGTAGAGTTGTTGGATTTTCATTAAAGTGAATTATCCATCCATCCATCCATTTTCTACCCTTTAATCCATTTCTGGGTCAGGGGGGTGGCAATCAGAGATGCCACCCAAGTCTCATAGCACCAGCCCCTCACTGACCCTCTGCAGGTGGTGAGTCCACAGGAGGACGGCTGCTCTCTGAGTGTGAGCATAGCCTTGATCTTTCAGTGGGGGCTTTTGGGCAAAGTGGGGTTAAGTGTCTTGCCCAAGGACACAACGACAGCAGTCATCAGTGGGAGTCGGTGGAGAAGGTGCAGAGGTGGGAATTGAACCCACGACCTTCTGGCCTTAAGGCCAATGCTCTACCAACTGAGCTACTGTCGCCCATTAAAGTGAATTAGAATATATTCAAAGTTTAGACAGCTTTGGGTTAACCTACGTGTGTGATGGGATGGAACATTCTCCCATCCCCCAGGCAAGAGTGAAAGAGCATAAGTAAACAAGAGCATAAGTAAACAAGAGCAGAGTAAATAAGCAGAAAGCCGAAAACATCTGTTTTCAGTAGATCTCATGTTTATTTAGAGGGAAGCCACGCCTTCTCTGAGGGAGAGGAAGGTGGGACATATTGTCACATGTGTTTCAAATTATCAGGGTATAAGACCAGAGCTCTTGGTCCATTCTTGGTCACTCTTCTGCTTTCCATCTAGCAGAGACCCAGACTAGACTGTAGTCTGTAACTTGTCTGTTTGTGCTGATGTCCAGATAACCTGTAGTTTTGAACCAGCGGCTGACAACATGTATTAAAGAGATCATGTTGTTGAAATGTGACTAGTTATTCACAGTAAACAAGGGTGAAATGAGACTTTCTGGTGTGTAAACTATTGCTTTTAAGCCAGAAATGACAACTGACAATCACAGCCCAGACCATGCACAACTGTAAGCCCCCCTTCTTCTCCACTGGTGCCATTTTTAGAGAAAAATTTCAAATGTTCATGTGGGCGGAGTAAGGCTAAGCACAGGTGTTTAGTTGAAAATGGAATAGGCTTATTTCAAAAAAGATTGCATCGATTGAATTTTGCCACAAAGTCTAAATTGGTGGATAATAATGAACCATAAAAAGTATTTTGTTGTATGTTTGTACAATAACAAATAAGTAACTTACCTACTTATGGTCCATACAAATAAGATAAGATATACTATATATTTTATATCCATCCATTTTCTTCCCCTTAATCCATTTCTGGGTCGGGGGGGTGGCCAGAGATTCCACCCAGCACACAGAGCACCAGCCCCTCACTGATCCTCCTGCAGGTGGTGAGTCCAGAAGCTGAGATCTTTCAGTGGGAGCTTCAGGCAAAGTGGGGTTAAGTGTCTTGCCCAAGGACACAACGACAGCAGTCATCAGTGGGAGTCGTGAAGTAGGTCTTACGGTGGGCTCGAACCCACGACCTTCAGGCTCAAAGGCCAATGCTCTACCAACTGAGCTACTGTCGCACTGTATATTTTATATGAATAGCCATATACACATATCACATAAAGGCATGCAGGCATATACGTAATAGCTATACACTGTAATGATGGAATATGGTATCTGTTTGCTATGGAAGCCCGTTTCCGCCATGTAAAAAAAAAAAAGCATACAGAAAGTCAAAATTTTGAGTTTAAAAGTCAAAATTACGACTTTTAAAAGTCAAAATTTCGACTTTAAAAGTCAAAATTACGAGTTTTCAACTGCGCATGTGCAGTTGAAAACTCGTATGTGTTGTTGTCTGGAATGGTCTCTGGACATCCTTCACCTGCAGATTATGTGAAGATATTGCCTACAGTGACCACTGCATCCTTGAAGTAGCCAGAAATAATGTTGTTTGATTGATTCTGTAAAACTTTCCTGTTTAAGCCCCAGACCACGGTCGTAGGACGCAGGGAGGAGCTGTCTTTTTATTTATTTATGTTAAATTCAATTTACATATATACAACATTTAAATCAAACGACTTCTTATTTTGACATAGTAACAAATAATGTGAGCAATATGTTTTTATAATAAATCAAAGGAAAATGAGCCATCGAGACATTCCAATCCAATCTGCATGATTCCAATCCAATCATCGTCTGACCAGACGATGGCGCTGAGAGGGGTCCACACGGAGCGAGTATTTCCACGGCTGAAAGGATGCGCTTTCTACGTGTTGAGTACGGGGTTTTATTCATGCATCTATAATGGGTTTAACTCCCTTTTCAAAGACCCTCACTGTTATCTGCGGAGTTATTTCTCCGGATTGTTGCTAAAAGAGTCGTGGGCTTTATTTTGTCACAATAAAATAATCAAAGTACTTATTCCCTGTATGTCTCTGTGTTGATGCTCAATGACTTTGAACAGCCGCATGTGTTTTATTATTAATCTTCCACAGTCCGTTTAGGATAAATTAAATAGAGGCTTCTGAAGCGCATTCTAATCATAAACGGAGAGACCGTTTGCATTTTAACGCGATTACTACCACAACATTATTTCTGCTACTTCATGGATGTGGTCACTGTCTGTAGGCAAAATCTTCACATAATCTGCAGGTAGAGGATGACCCATGGTCATGGATCTATAACAGGGATGACCCATGGTCATGGATCTATAACAGGGATGACCAGAGACCGTTCCAGACAACAACACATACGAGTTTTCAACTGCACATGCGCAGTTGAAAACTCGTAATTTTGACTTTTAAAGTAAAAATTTTGACTTTTAAAGTCAAAATTTTGACTTTTGAAGTCAAAATTTTGTGTTTTAAAGTCAAAATTTTGACTTTCTGTAGGCTTTTTTTTTTTTTTACATGGCGGAAACGGGCTTCCATAGTTTGCAACCCATTAAAGCTACTTTATTTCAGTTTCAGGAAGAGAAGCATCATGGCCATGTGAAGGCACTAGTAGTGAGGGGTTGACAGTGAGGCATGGTGAGCATTTATCAGTCACTGATTGAACTGTTTTCAATAAGTTAGTAAGTTATTACTTTATAAGTTTTACTGTATACACTAATTCTAAATCATTTTTGTCTGTATTGTGTCCATTGTGTCTGCAGAGGCAGAGGCAGAATTAGAAGAGGATGTAGAAACTGAATTAAGTGATGAAAGGGAAAGCGAAAGTGATGAGAATGTGGAGATGATTGAGGAGGAAAGAGACGACACCAAGAGACAGAGTAATAATGATGAGGGATTGTCAGAGGACCCAGGATTATGGCCAGAGAATCTCACCGATAAACAAAGGAAAAGAATTGTTCATCTACTAGCCAGTGATGGTGGTTCAAAAACAGGCAATACCATACCCAAAGATATGGAGGGCAAACCATTCCCAAATTATCTCCAGTATGCCAAGTCCGCTAATGGCCGTAAGAGAAACAGAAGAGATTGGCTTACATATAGTGAGAGTGCAAATGCTTTGTACTGCATCCCATGTCTCCTTTTTTCTAATGAGCAGAAAAGGCCATCTAAGAGTGCTCTAAACAGCAAAGATGGGCTTAAAACAACAAACATCAAATGGAAAAAAATGTATGAAAAACTTCCTGAACACGAGACACATTCCCCTCATAAAGAATGCTATTTAAAGTGGAAAAGCCTCCAGTACTCCATTTTGGCAGCAGCAGGTGTGGAAAGTCACATTGAAAGGCAAATACTAACGGAAATAGAGAAAAATACGATGTTATTGGAAAGATTTTTGGATGTGACCATTCATTTGGCATCACGAAATCTGGCTTTTAGAGGCAAAAACCAAGAATTAGATAACTTCCACAATGGGAATTTTCTAGGCACTCTTGAGTTGTTAGCCCATTATGACCCACTTTTACAGGATCATTTAAAAAAAATAAAACAAAAGGAGAAAGGTTAGTCCATTACCTTAGTCCGGAAACACAGAACGAATTCATTGATTTGTGTGGCAAAAAAGTTCTTCAGACAATTATCGGTGAAAGAGAAGATGCCATATATTATTCAATAATCTGCGACTCCACCCCAGACATTTCTCACACCGAACAAAATGTGCTGCTTGTGAGGTATGTACATCGAGACAAAGAAGTTGGTGTTTGGGAGATAACTGAAAGATTCATCACATTTAAAGATTTTTATAAAAAGACAGGAAAGGACATTTCAGTGATGATTCAAGACATCTTGAAAGAGAATGGCATACCAATGGAAGATTGCAGAGGGCAAGGATACGACAATGGGGCAAATATGTCGGGGAAAGTGAAAGAAGTTCAAACTCAGATTTTGAAAGAAAATCCACTCGCCACATATAGCCCCTGTGCATCTCATACTCTGAATCTGGTGGGAGTCCATGCTGCACAATCCTGCCCTGAGATTTCCACTTTTTTTGGATGCATTAATTGTCTCTACGATCTTTTCAGTAGCAGCCCTGAGAGATGGGCAATCTTAAAAGAGAAAACTGGTCGCTCTCTTCATCGTCTCTCAGAGACTCGCTGGAGTGCCCGCATTGCAGCTGTTCGTGTTGTGGCAAATCATTTGCCTTCAATCATTGAAGCACTGGACAGCATAATTGAAACCTGCAACCTGACCAATGAGGCAAAATATGAGGCAAATGGTCTTAAAAAATATTTCTCACAGTTTGATGCAGTTGTTCTTCTTACTGTGTGGGTAAAGGTCCTGCAGTGCATTGAGAATCAAAATCTTATTCTCCAAGCAGGAAATATTTCTTTGGACGTTGAGGCTGCCAACATCAGTGCCCTAAAAGAGGAAATGCAAGCACTTCGTAACGAATGGGACAGCCTGCTTTCTGAGGCCATACTTGTAGCTAAGGAAATGGAAATTCCACCTCAGTTACAGTGTGAAGAAGACAAACGAAAGAAGAGAAGAAAGCGAATGTATGACGAGACTGTGACACAAGGGGAAATGTGTGAAGAAAACACAGAACACGCATTCAGAAACAAAGTATTTTATGTAGCATTAGATTCTATTATCAGTGCCTTAACAACAAGGTTTCAGACCACAGCTTGTGTTTGTGACACATTTGCACCTTTACTCAAGATGACGGAGATGACAGAAGAGCAGATGAAGATTTTATGCCAAACTCTAACAACGAAATACAACAAAGACCTCACTGCCGAATTTGAAAAATAAATGCTTCATCTGAGAACAATTTGTGGAGCCACATTTCCAAACATTCAGTCACCTTTGGAGCTGCTCAATGCAATACACAAAATGCAGCTAGAAAGTATTTTTGGGGAAATTTGTATTGGCTTGAGAATCTTTTGTACACTTCCAGTGACTGTTGCAACGTTCTTTCAGTAAGCTTAAACTTCTAAAGAACTATTTACAAGTAACTATTTATCCACAATGTCCCAAGAGAGACTGAACAGCCTTGCAATACTCTCCATAGAAAGTCAGTTGGCCAAAAACCTGGACTTTAAAGACCTGATCAGAAACTTTGCAAATGCAAAGACCCGTCAGTGGGCTTTTGATAAACATTGACCATACATTTATCTTTGTACTACATTGTTTGTACTCAAACAGTGTAGTTCTAGTTTTTGTTAAATGTTTACCTTTTTGGTACTACTGTTATCAACCTGGTGAAGCCGTTGTTTGAAAATAAAGCAATGTTTATTGTATATACAGGCTACTCAATTCATTTTTTACATGAGGGTAATAAAAAATATTGTAAACAATATTGATGATAATAAAACCAAAGGACATGAATCAGAATTGTATTAACTTATTAAATTATTATATATATATATGTATATATATATAGGAACAGGAATCTCGTCCACTTTCGCCTTGTTCCAGTAGCCCACTTTTCATCAAGGTGCTCTGGTTCCCCAGCACCTGACGCAGACCTTGTTTGGCCGGGCGACGGCTGATCCGGCATCTCATTGCTTATTTGTACCTTCATGGTTATGAGTTAGGCAGTAGCATTAAGGGTCTTGCCCAAGGACCCTCACTGGATGTTGGTGTTAATGTGCTCCCGGTGGGATTCAAACCCTGGCCTCCCAGGTCCCAGTCCTGTGCCCTACCAACTGAGCTATCCAGCTGCTATAGGCCGAGGACTAGTGAGTGTGAGAGCCACTGTCCAGGACGAAACATCCAAACTCCATAACTACATCATGGAGAAGGCCAAAACGGATGACGTACTCAGTGAATGTCTCAGGCAGTGGCGAGATGAGGAGGTGGTGGAGACGAACCCATCATGGGAGAACAAGCCCCTACACGGCATGTACCACCGGAGCATAACAGAAGTGGCTGATCTCAAGAAGTCCTACCAATGGCTAGAAAGGGCTGGCCTACAGGACAGCACAGAGGCACTCATCATGGCTGCAAAGGAGTGATAGAGGCCCAGATATACCACACCAGACAAGACCCAAGGTGTCGGTTGTGCAAAGAGGCACCTGAGACGATCCAACACATAACTGCAGGGTGCAAGATGCTGGCAGGGAAGGCCTACATGGAACGCCATAACCAAGTGGCTGGCATAGTGTACAGAAACATCTGTGCAGAGTATGGGCTGGAAACCCCAAGGTCTAAGTGGGAAACTCCTCCAAAGGTGGTGGAGAATGAGCGTGCGAAGATCCTGTGGGACTTCCAGATACAGACCGACCGAATGGTAATGGCAAACCAACCTGACATCGTGGTGGTAGACAAAGGGCAGAGGACAGCCGTGGTGGTGGACGTGGCAATTCCAAGCGATGGTAACATGAAAAGCTTGAGAAATACCAAGGTCTCAGAGAGGAGCTGGAGAGGGCCTGGAGGGTAAAGGTGACAGTAGTGCCCGTGGTGTTCGGTGCACTCGGGGCAGTGACCCCGAAGCTAGATGAGTGGTTACAGCGGATCCCCGGAACAACCTCGGACATCTCGGTCCAGAAATGTGCAGTGCTAGGAACAGCAAAGATACTGCGCAGAACCCTCAAGCTCCCTGGCCTCTGGTAGAGGACCCGAGCTTAGAGAGGGATAACCGCCCGTGGAGGGCCAAAGGTGAGTATATAAAATAATGTATAATAATATATAAGAAACGTCTAGTGGGGGCCCATTGAGACTGTTTGTACCCGGGGCCCAGAATTTGGTGCTACCCCCCTGCCCCCTAGTATGTCCTCAGCGATGTCCAGTGTTGCCAACTTAGCGACTTTGTCGCTAGATTTAGCGACTTTTCAAACCCTATAGCGACTTTTTTTCAAAAAAGCGACTAGCGACAGATCTAGACAAAGCATTAAAATCATTAAATGTTGTGTATGTTGAAATTATTTTTGTACATTTGTAGTTCTAAACATATTTAGGGTGTTTTTTACTCACTTTTGTCTCTCCCACGACGTTATTCCTCTCTCCTACAGCGTCCGTTACAGTTATTTTCATTTAGCGACTTCTAGCGACTTTTGGGACAGCCAATAGCTACTTTCCTTACTGAGGAGTTGGCAACACTGGCGATGTCAGACCACGTCATTTACGTGTGACGTGTAACTAGTACTGGTGCGGTGCATGGATTTATTATAATATCAGAGCAAGTGTTTATAGAAAATTCAGCACAGCACGAGTAGTTTTTGAAAATGCTTATGTCTTAAAAGAATCACTCAGACACTGTGAAGTCAATGGTGCTGACTGCTCTGTACAATCTGAATGGGACATACCTGTAGCATGTCGTCAAAAAAAGATTTGACTGTCGTGTTCAGAATTTGATACAGAAATAAGGCCAAGAATGCAAGAGTTAAAAATAGAACATTTAATTCTCTTTACAATTAAATATCGATACAAAACCCTTGGAGCCATTAATTCTCTAAAACTAACCCTATGCTGAGCCATCCTAAAACTTTCCCTCCAGGCCTGAAAATGTGCAGAGAACATGCAGGCGCTCTGCCATGTTCTCTGTCTCTATCCCTGCTCTGACTGACTCCAAGCCTCCAGCCTAAGCATAAAAAGAGCAGATGTCCAGGAAGAAGGGGGCGTGTAGTATCAGGCAGCTTCCGGTCCAGGGTCCGGCCTTTCCTCCGTCTCGCCAGACCTAAACAGAAATCATTCATGCACTACCCCTCCCTAATTCTATAGAAATATTACTTCCTTGAGATAAGACAGGAGGCTTTTCAAGGTCCACCTCCTTCTTCAAACAACGAAAGGATTAGCAGAATCCCCCCAGATTAACTATCATTAACTCATATTTCTGCACTTTTGGACTACCAAGGAACAAGGGGAGACCAGGTCTTTTTGCTTGGGAAAGAGACAGAGTTCAATTCCGGGTCAATCAAATTCACATCTGCCTTTAGTCTATATTTAATACAACAAGCAACAGCAGCCTCACTCACTAACCCTGGATTCCAAAGCTACCACTACACTTATCACATCTATCACTACCATCAAAGGAGGATCCGGGGTTTAAACTTGTCATATGGCAACTCGAGCAGTAACGGACCGAGGGAGAGACGGCGGCAACCATAGGGGTAGCGAGTTAGCGGCTAGGCTAACAGGGTCCGGACTAAAGCAGACTCTGAGACCAGACAAACAACCGATACCCAAACCTCAGCTACAATAATAATAAATGAATGAAACACAGTCTTGGGATACAATCACAGATATATTGAAAACGTAAAGGGCAAAACCAACAGTTTAAAAAGTCAAAAGTACGTATGTCTGAGACCAGGTCCAGGCCAGGTCCAGATGAGAATACTCCGGTCACTCATTACTCGTTGGTAATCTCCACACTTATGGGAAGGGATTCTCATACAAATATACACACAACAACTTAAATACAAGCACAAAACAGAATGACAACACATGAATACTGCAGATAATACGAGATAAAGCACAGTAGCACGGGAGGACGTTAGCTTAGCTGCTATCGATAGCTAAATGAAGCTAAATGTAGCTAGCTCACTGTGTACAACAGACAATCGAACATTTACACAGTAAATACATTTTAGTGAGAGCTTTAACGGGATTCGTAGCTAGCCAGTTATTTCCAGGATTACCACAGACTAGTCACAAATCCAGAGCTGGGTGATCTCCCTGAAAACTGTGTTGAGACTCGAGCTGCCTTTGAATTATTTCTTTTGGCCTGAAGAGAGGAACGTGTGGACCTCTTCCACCGACCAGGACTTTTGGGGCTTTCTGTGCAATTCCATTTCTCTGGAATGAGGAGGACGTAATGTAGCCGAAGCAGAGCCGAGCAGAGCAGCCTGTTTTAAAGATGGCGGTTGAGTTGTTTTTCCCAAAGGGTCAGATGTCGCTTCCAGTGATGACACTCCTTGACCAATCAGTGTAAGGCAGTGGGCCGACGTGACGTCATGGCACGGGTACTATGGGGATGGAACCACGGCTGAGGCAGTACGGAAAAGTACTCAAATCTCCCATTCCATCCACTAGTAGAAACGCAAAATAACCGTGCTGAAGCGTACTGTACTGTACCGTACTGATACTGTGGAAAAGCGGCATTAGTCAGACCTGTTCGCGGTGCATGTTGGCCTCCGCTAAGGCTGCCCTTTATCCCCGGTTCTGTTCACTGTCTTTATGGACAGAATTTCTAGGCGCAGCCAGGGGCCGGAGGGAGTCCTGTTCGGAGACCACAGGATTCCATCTCTGTAGTTTGCGGACGATGTTGTCCTGTTGGATCCAACGAACCAGGACCTGCAGCATGCACTGGGACGGTTGCAGCCGAGTGTGAAGCGATTGGGATGAGAATCAGCACCTCCAAATCCGAGGCCATGGTGGTCAACAGGAAAAAGGTGCTTTGCCCTCTCCAGGTGGGTGGAGAGGTCCTTCCTCAAGTGGAGGAGTTCAAGTATCTCGGGGGCTTGTTCGCGAGTGAGTGAGGGAAGGATGGAGCTTGAGATTGACAGGCGGATCGGTGCAGCGTGCGCAGTGATGCGGTCTCTGTATCGGACCGTTATGGTGAAGCGGGAGCTGAGCCGAAAGGCAAAGCTCTTGATTTACCGGTCAATCTTTGTTGTCTCCCACACCTATGGCCATGAGCTTTGGATAGTGACCGAAAAGCACGAGATAGCAGATACAAGAAGTCGAAATGTCCGATCAAGAGATAGGGGCCCTCATTTATAAAACTTGCACAGAAAAAGGTGTACATTTTGGGTGTAGATTCCAGATACGCAAGATCCGACGTGGCATTTATGAACGTGTGAGATCCGCACAGATTCGAGCATATGTACCTGCGGCTGTTTAAAAAATGCTGCGCTCAAAACTAGCATATATATGAAAGTCACGCCTATAAATATTGAGAAACCACTTGAGAAAGCACTTCTGAGTTTATTCACGTTTGTTTAAAAATAAATATACACTATATTATATATGCACGTTTTTTTCCCTAGTGTCTAGACCAACTGCAGCACTCATCTCTCTTGAACTTTAGAAATAAATAAATAAATAATAAATGAATGAATGAATGAATGAATGGATGGATGAATGAATGACCTCTGTGGCACCTGCTGCGCACTTCCCAAGAGAGCTATACTGCCCGTGAGCCAGTTACCACATAAGCGCGTTGCCATCCTATCTCTGCTTTGCAGGGCAATGGCTGAGACAGTTTTGAGCAAGATCAGATGCGTTTATGGGGCTTCATGCACAAAATTAAGGAAAACCCACATTTCTTTGCCAGAGGTGTGTGAGGCAAAAAATATGCGTATAATAAAGAAGCGCAGGGTCTGCCACAGATTTACGGAGTTAGTGAGTAAGTCGAGTGTATTTGTATAGCGCCTTTCACAGACCAGGATCACAAAGCGCTTCACATTTAAAAAACATACAGAAAAAAATTATACACATACAAGTCAGAATTAAAAACAAAGAACAACAAAGCTGCCCCCAGGCAACGGATGAAGCAGTGGCAATAGTATATATATATATATATATATATACTATTAGCAATACACTATTGCCACTGCAATAGTGGTATAGGTCTCCCCCCTGGACTGCCACCTTAACGTGGTGGGGGAGTTTGAGTACTCGGATGATCCTGGGAGCTATGCTGTCTGGGGCTTCATGCCCCTGGTAGGGCCTCCCATGGCAGACAGGTCTCGGGTGACGAGTCAGACAAAGAGCAGTCCAGAAGACACCATGGACAGCACTCATACGAAACCAGTGACGTCGCCCGGCATGGCGCAGCCGGGGCCCCACCCTGGAGCCAGGCCTGGGGTCGGGGCTCGTAGGCGAGCGCCTGGTGGCCGGGCCTTAGCCCACGGGGCCCGGCCGGGCTCAGCCCGAATGGACGACGTGGGCAGTCCCTCCTGTGGGCCCACCACCTGCAGAGGGGTCCGTGGTGGCATGGTGCAGAGAGGACTGGGCAGCAGTCAAAGGCGGAGACCTCGACGACCCAGTCCGCACACACAACAGCTGGCTCTCGGGACGTGGAACGTCACCTCACTGGGGGGGAAGGAGCCCGAGCTTGTGGGGGAGGTTGAGCGATACCGACTAGAGATAGTCGGCCTCACCTCCACACACAGCTTGGGCTCTGGAACCCAACTCCTTGAGAGGGGTTGGACGCTCCACTTTTCTGGTGTTTCCCGCGGGGAGAGGCGGCGAGCTGGGGTGGCCATTCTCATTGCCCCCCATCTCAGCCGCCACGTGTTGGAGTTCTCCCCGGTGAATGAGAGGGTCGCGTCCCTCCGCCTCCGGGTGGGGGACAAGTCTCTCACTGTTGTGACGGCCTACGGGCCTAACAGCAGTGCAGAGTACCCGGCCTTCTTGGAGTCCTTGGGAGGGGTACTGGACGGTGCACCGCCCGGGGACTCCGTTATTCTCCTGGGGGACTTCAACGCCCATGTGGGAAACGCCAGTGACACTTGGAGAGGGGTGATCGGGAAGAGCGGCCCCCCTGATCTGAACCCGAGCGGTGTTCAGTTGTTGGACTTCTGTGCCAGTCACAGTTTGTCCATCACGAACACCATGTTCGAGCACAAGGGTGTCCACCAGTGCACGTGGCACCAGGACACCCTAGGCCGGAGGTCGATGATCGACTTTGTTGTCGTATCATCTGACCTTCGACCGCGTGTCTCGGACACTCGGGTAAAGAGAGGGGCGGAGCTGTCAACCGATCATCACCTGGTCGTGAGTTGGATCCGCTGGCAAGGGAAGAAGCCGGTCAGACCTGGCAGACCCAAGCGTATAGTGAGGGTCTGCTGGGAACGTCTCGCTGAGCCCCCTGTCAGACGGACTTTCAACTCACACCTCCGGGAGAGTTTCTCCCAGGTCCCGGTGGAGGAGGGGGACATGGAGTCCGAGTGGACCATGTTCTCTGCCTCAATCGCCGATGCGGCGGCCCGTAGCTGTGGTCGCAAGGTCTCTGGTGCTGGTCCCGGCGGCAACCCCCGAACCCGGTGGTGGACACCGGCAGTAAGGGAAGCTGTCAGGCTGAAGAAGGAGTCCTATCGAGCCATGATGGTTCGGGGGACTCCTGAGGCAGCTGTCCAGTACCGGCAGGCCAAGCGTGCCGCGGCCCGGGCCGTTGCAGAGGCAAAAACCCGGGACTGGGAGGAGTTCGGAGAGTCCATGGAGCATGACTATCGGTCGGCCTCAAAGAAATTCTGGCAAACCGTCCGGCGCCTCAGGAGGGGGAAGCAGTTCTTTGCCAACACCATGTACGGTGCGGGTGGAGAGCTGCTGACCTCGACGGGGGATATTGTCGGGCGGTGGAAGGAATACTTTGAGGTTCTCCTCAATCCCCCCGTCACGTCCTCTGTCTCAGAGGCAGAGGCTGAGGATGCTGGGGCGGATACATCCATCTCCCTGGCTGAGGTCACCAAGGTGGTTGGTAGCCTCCATGGTGGCAAGGCTCCGGGTGTGGATGAGATCCGCCCTGATTATCTAAAGTCTCTGGATGTTGTAGGACTGTCTTGACTGACACGTCTCTGCAACATCGCGTGGCGATCGGGGGCGGTGCCAATGGAGTGGCAGACCGGGGTGGTGGTCCCTCTCTATAAGAAGGGGGACCGGAGGGTGTGTTCCAATTATCGTGGGATCACACTCCTCAGCCTCCCCGGTAAGGTCTACTCCAAGGTACTGGAGAGGAGGCTACGGCCGATGGTCGAATCTCGGATCCAGGAGGAGCAGTGTGGTTTTCGTCCCGGTCGCGGAACACTGGACCAGCTCTATACTCTCCATCGGATACTCGAGGGTTCATGGGAGTTCGCCCAACCTGTCCACATGTGCTTTGTGGATTTGGAGAAGGCGTTCGACTGTGTTCCCCGGGGTGTCCTTTGGGGGGCTCTCCGGGAGTACGGGGTCGGGGGTCCTCTGCTGAGGGCCATCCGGTCCCTGTATGACCGGAGCCAGAGCTGTGTTCGCATTGCCGGCAGTAAGTCAGACCTGTTCCCGGTGAATGTTGGCCTCCGACAGGGCTGCCCTTTGTCACCGGTTCTGTTCACTGTATTTATGGACAGAATATCTAGGCGCAGCCAGGGGTCGGAGGGGGTCCGGTTCGGGGACCACAGGATTTCATCTCTGCTGTTTGCGGACGATGTTGTCCTGTTGGCTCCAACGAACCAGGACCTGCAGCATTCACTGGGACGGTTTGCAGCCGAGTGTGAAGCGGCTGGGATGAGAATCAGCACCTCCAAATCTGAGGCCATGGTGCTCGACCGGAAAAAGGTGCCCTGCCCTCTTCAGGTGGGTGGAGAGGTCCTTCTTCAAGTGGAGGAGTTCAAGTATCTCGGGGTCTTGTTCACGAGTGAGGGAAGAATGGAGCGTGAGATTGACAGGCGGATCGGTGCAGCGTGCGCAGTGATGCGGTCGCTGTATCGGACCGTTGTGGTAAAGAGGGAGCTGAGCCGAAAGGCAAAGCTCTCGATTTACCGGTCAATCTTCGTTCCCTCCCTCACCTATGGTCATGAGCTTTGGGTAATGACCGAAAGAACGAGATCGCGGATACAAGCGGTCGAAATGAGCTTCCTCCGCAGAGTGGCTGGGCGCTCCCTTAGAGATAGGGTGAGGAGCTCAGTCACACGGGAGGAGCTCGGAGTAGAGCCGCTGCTTCTCCACGTCGAGAGGAACCAGTTGAGGTGGCTCGGGCATCTGTTCCGGATGCCTCCTGGACGCCTCCCTGGGGAGGTGTTCCGGGCACGTCCCACCGGGAGGAGGCCCCGCGGAAGACCTAGGACACGCTGGAGGGACTATGTCTCTCAGCTGGCCTGGGAACGCCTTGGGGTCCCCCCGGAGGAGCTGGAGGAAGTGTGTGTGGATAGGGAAGTCTGGGCGTCTCTGCTTAGACTGCTGCCCCCGCGACCCGGCAACGGATAAAGCGGAAGAAAATGGATGGATGGATGGATATTGCCACTGCTTATATATATATATATATATATACATTATATACTGTATATATATAATATATATATATTCACACTTTTTAGTAATATACAAAAGTAATGCAAAAGTAGTGTAATGCATTAAAATTCAGAGACAGTAATATTGTGAAACCCATTACTTTGAAGTAACAATAACAAGTAATACCTAATGTATTACGTTTCTGAAGTAACTTAGTGTGTGAGTAACTTCTCACACACTAAAGAATTTGTTTTGGTTTGTTTTTCTCTCAGTGATGACTCTGTGTCCATTAGAATCTGAATCTCAATGGGACCTTTTGGTCAAATAAAGATTGACGTAAAATTATAGACAGCTGTGTGCGCCTGTGCATGCAAACTTTATTTATTATTTAAATCCCTTACGTGATGTTTTAATGGTTTTAATTACTTATATATGGTGAATATATATATATATATATATATATAATATGTGAGTGAAGCACTTTATATTGATTGATTGATAGATTATTAGATTATTTCACTTTCCCTGGCTAGAAATCATCTCTGTGCGAAACTGAACAGACCAAAAGTTTGAACGTGTGAAATTTACAGAAAGTTGATCTTTATCCAGTACAAACAATACAACAGTACACAGGAGGTTTCCGCCTTCATCCCACCAGAGAGAACAGTGAAAGCCAATGCTATATTATTATGAGCCAGACTCACTTGAGATTAGTGCTGTAGAACATTTTGCACTTGTTACATGAGAAACAGCATTGTTGATAATGTTGTGTTAACCTGATCCCTCACAAAAGACAAAATACAAGAACAAACCTTGTGAAGAAAGGTAAGACAACTCGGAAGAAACAATTAAAATAGCTATGAAGAGTTATAATAATGATCAGCAACCTTTTAGATGCAAACAGATAAATAATGTGCACATGTAAGACTAAGATACGATCAGATAAGATAGACGTTATTGATCTCACACAGGAGAAATGTATAGGTCACATTTGGCATGAATAGAATCAATCAAGATTGGTGCAAAAGACAGAAGTGTGCAAGCATGCTAAAGGCATGTTTAGCATGGATCTATTATGTACAATAAAAAAGTGGCAATTAAAGAAACAGTGGCAATAGTATTGCATGTTTTCAATCCTAGTGCAAGTGACTTAAAGTGACTTATTGTACAGTCTGACAGCGGTGGGGATAAAGGCCCTGCGGTAGCGCTCCTTCTTGCACTGAGGGTGCCTCAGTCTTCCACTGAAGGAGCTCCTCAGCTCCTCTACAGTCCTGTGCAGAGGGAGGTGTTGTCCATGATGGAAGTGACTTTGACTAGCACCCTCCTGTCCCTCACCTCCTCCACAGAGTCCAGGGGGCAGCCCAGAGTGGAGCTGGCCCTTCTGACCAGCTTGTTGAGTCTACTCCAGTCCCGCTCTGTGCTGCCTGGGGCCCAGCACACGGCAGCGTAGTAAATGGCTGATGCTACCACAGAGTCATAAAAAGTCCTGAGCAGAGGCCCGCTCACTCCGAAGGACCTCAGCCTCCTCAGAAGGTGGAGGCAACTTTGGCCCTTCTTGTGCAGGGCGTTGGTGTTATGGGACCAGTCCAGTTTATTGTTGATGTGAACACCCAGGTACTTGAAGCTGTCCACCAGCTCAATGTCCTCCCCCTGGATGTTCAGCAGTGTGTGGGAAAGTGGTTTTCTCCTGAAGTCAATTATCATCTCCTTGGTCTTACCGGTGTTCAATGTAGATAGAAACCCTCCATACATTATCTTCATCTGTAGCTGGGCCTCAGCGTCTTAAAAGATTATGACAGACACTCATGAAATATGGCCTTTGATCAAAGTTGAAAATCATTGATCATTGACGTTAGAAAAGAAAAATATGAAATTTAGTCTGAAATGTGCAGCAAAAAAGCCAAAACCCTGAGCATGTCTTGTCAGAAGAAAGGTGCAGATACCGGACCACTCGGCGGAACCGCAGGCCATCGGTCTCATTATGGTGCATTGCAGGTGCATTATGAGGACGGTTTTCTACTTCAGAACTGGGCAGCGCGCAAGCAGGACAGAACTTTTTTGGATGGTAATTTTTCATCCTTTTAACCTTTTTCATCCGTTTTATCCTGTTTTATCCATATTCATCCGTATTTCCCCCAGACCCAAAACAGAGGGTCCAGCCTCCAGCAGTGGACTGAACCATAAAACCGTTATTTTTCCTGAAACACAAATGAATGAAAACTCAAGAGCCAGCAAGTTTCAAGCTGTTAAAACTATTTTCCTGTTCTGTCTGTGTCTGTTGCTTGTTTGAAATTAGCGTAAGACAACTCCAGACTTGACGCGGGATCTGAGCGCACCAAAAGTTCATGTTGAAGTTGATTAATTGCATAGAGCTTCACTTTCCCTATGAAAGTGTCCCGAATTTCGAGGCGCTACGACACACACATCACACACATATTTTTCCGTATGGAGCTTTCATAAATGAGGGTCAATGTTTCCAGGGGGTCTCTCAGCTGGTCTAGGCATTCCAGACCAGCTGAGAGACAGTCCCTCCAAAGTGCTCTGCGTCAAAGCCATTGGTAAATTGTAAATTGACCAGTAAATTGAGAGCTTTTCTATTCAAATGAATAGATTTTTTTATTAAGATTGTTTCTTGCTGATGCATTGATCCAATGTGTTTAACCAGAAATTTTTTGAAGGCAATTTCTAAGTTGTAAACATTTAAAAAAGTTCAAATGGCTGTTTTAAATCCACAAATGATTTCAGGATTCCATTAAGTTGTAGGAAGTTGCTGCCAACAGTCAATCGTATGAGTGATAATTGGGTTTTAAGAAAAGAGGGATGGGCATTGGCTTAAAAATTCGGCTGGATGGAACGATGTGAACATTTCAGCCTCCAGATTTACCCATAGCGGTCTACTTATTCCTTCACTTAAAATAGCTTTGAGATCAGGTAAAGGATTGTATTATTTATTTTATGTAGGCATTCCCAGGTCTCCATACTACTTTTTCACTTGCAGTCTCTTCAATTTCATCCTAGGATTCTTATTTGACCACATTTATTGAGAAAGCATTTGATCAAGATCATACATTTTTTAGACCGATCACCAATACAAATCTCCTAAAATTGTGATTGGCCGATACTAACCATTTAAAATGTGTGTGCAAACAAGCACGGAGCAGGGGCCTTCACATCAATCTGATTGTCACCGATCAAGTCATTTTTCCTGTGATTGGTAACTGTTCAATTGGTGAACTTCTAATATAAATAATTCTATGCATTATTATTGTTATCACTATAGGTATAGCGGCACTGCCTCTTTACCACAACAGTCCTATTCAGTGATCACTCTCACTGCTCACGCTACACGAACCCTAACCCCAAAGTATCTGAGGGTTAGCCTCAGATACTCAAACTCCTCCACTTGAGGAAGGATCTCTCTTCCACCTGGAGAAGGCAAGGCAATCTTTTTCCGGTTCGAGCACCATGGCCTGGCACTTGGAGGTGCAAACCGTCCCAGTACATGCTGAAAGTCTGAATTTCTTTGAAGCCAATAAGACAACACCATCTGCACATAGCAGAGATGAAAGAGGGGTTATGGCAGGTCTCAGGACCAACCTCGGAAATTATGGTCCAGGAGTGTGCAGAGCTAAAAACAGCAAAGATACTGTGCAGAACCCTCAAGCTCCCTCGAGCTGAGCTGAGAGAGGGATAACTGCCTGCTGAGGGTGAACTTAATAAAAATACATGTGTATATATATATATACTGTATCGCAGTAATATATATATATATATATATATATATATATATATATATATATATATATATATACTACTGCAACCACTGCTCCTGCACTAGTGGCATCAGAAAAGGTCATATCCAAAGGATGAAATAAAGATCACCTTTTCTCCCTCTAGCCCCCAGTTGTTTTTATGGATAGAAATTATGTTCATAAAAATAGTGAACAGAACCAGTGACATAGGGCAGTGGAGGGCAAACAGACAATTGCAACAATTGCACCTGCTACTTTAAATTGAATATTGCACCTGCTACTTTAAATTGAATCTAGATTTATAAACATGCTCCTTGATGTGTAAAATATTTTTTTATTTTATTAAAGGCCTTTGTTTTAATTTCACTCACCTTTACACATAAATCTGTCATTTCAGATTCTTACCTAATGTAAGTTGAGTGCAGTTCATTTGTTCCATTGTTTAGGTTGCGTTACATGTTCTGGGAGGGGCATTTAAAGGGTATAAATAAAGAGTCTTTGGTCTCAAACCTCAGAAGGAGAGGAATCAGCAATAAACAGCAATAATGTGAGTACTTTTGTGTGAGAACAGTAATTGGTTTGTGTTTTAATGTAATATCTATGTTTTAGGACTGGCCTTACAGGACTCCTTAGTTTGCTGTTGGTCCTGACAGCTGAAGTTCACATTGGGTATGAGGCTGCTTTTCTACCTTTAACAGACAAGATGTTTAAATGTCATATGACTTTCTATTTACCTTGTATTCACAGAATGTCAGATGACGCTTCCAATTGTGGGGACACAAAACAACATTATCCATATACGGTTGTTTGCAACAACGGAACTTACGAGGTGAGTCTGCAACGTCCGTGAGTCTTTATTTCTCTACTTCATTAACCGTTCCTGTTTGAGGGATCTAAGGCTCTCAATCACATTATATTACAATGCTCTGATTTTATTTTTTACAACTTGTGTCATAAAGAACTGTGCAGGCGTCTGTGTACCATCAAGTACCACCCTTTGGGAAACACTGATAGCACCATCTTTATAGTTTCATAGTTTAAATTCTCACATACTCTTCTGCAATTTACTGGCAGGTCCGCCACTATGAACCTACCAAATGGGTTTGCTCTTCCGTCAAGGCTTTCGATTGGCTACCCGGAATATTCCCAGCTTTTATGAACTTGTATCAATGGATGAAAGGTGAGTTCTGCTGCTACTGACTGAAACCTAACAAGTGGATATTTTCTAAATGAAAATAATACATGTATTTTTTTGTCAAACAGCTAATGACATCAACCTAAAAGACCCAAAACACGCAACAGACCTAATGCCTGGAAATCTTAAACTTCCTGCTGGCGATGTTCCCGCTACCTTTCCCCTTCCCAAAATGCAAGACTACACACTCTGCTTTAAGCTGCCACTCAAACATAAGAACCCTCTCAAGTCCAGGAAGGATGTAGGTGAAATGTTTTGCCCTTGGACATAAGAAAAGTTTCACACTTTCCACTGACGCCTGGTATTCAGAGGCCTCTCATCACAGCACTAACCACACCCTGACCTGCTTAGCTTCTGAGCTACTTGGCCACAATTACAGATTCTATATGTAAATACTTCTACAAAACACAATCAAATATTGCAATTCAGAATCTACAATTATATACTAATAATTGACAAATAAAGAATATTAGCGCTCAGTTTCAAAAGTAACACATGTTGCAGGTGGAGATTGTGGAGACTGGGGAGAGGTACATGTACGTCAGGTCCTATCATGGCCTGCTGACAGAGGCAAAGGAGGAGGAGGAAGCACAAAAGCTGTTCGATGATATCAATATCTTAATGTGGGAAAAGAATCACACCACGGCTGCATTCGGAGGGTGAGAGAGAATGAATGCATGATTTGAAATGGTTTTGTACTAATGTGTGTATTTCTCATGCAGTCCTCACTCAGACACATGTATGGAAGTGTGGGTTGATGCTGATGCTCAGGCACACTGCTGAAGCAAGAGAGCAAAAATCTACCTCTGCTAATCATTACATACACAGAGGTATTTTGTCATGAAGATATGTTCTGAATAACCTGTAGCTGTGATTAAAGCATACTATATCACAAATGACTGTGTGCTCATTGTTTAAAACTACAGACACAAGTTTTTTTTAACTTTTATTTTATAATAAAATAGTGTGTGTGTGTGTGGCATAGAACAATGCCACAAAATGTTGTCAAATGTAAAGGTACAAATAATTTTTTACAGTTGCTACAAATGAAAAAAAATATATACATGTTAACAAAACAAAAATGTGACCTTTTTAAGAATATTCACCTCCACCATAATTTTGAATTGTTGTTACAGGCTTAGAATTTGACCTATAATATTTGAAATAAAATGGTTAATAAGGTGCAACAAATAACTAACTAACTAATAACTAACTAATCGTTGCTTCCACCATGTCCTGACAAGTTTGATGAAGGAACCACGGAGGACCACAGTTATGAAAAATAACTATCTAAAACAGAATCTTTTAGAAAAAGAAAAAGAATTCTATAAAGAAGCATACTCAAAACCAGCATCAAAACGGCAAAACTTGTTTAAGCTAACGGCTTTTCATATAAAGATCTCATCCACGAGTGCATGAGAGTGATGACACATAAGTCTCAACTACAGAGATAAGCGTCACTACGTCGGTTAATATTTACAGTGAGACCCGCCAGAGACGTCATATAACAGGAGGATCTGGATGTATGGAATAAATACAAAGCATGGATGTATATTATTATTAATTGCAGCAAACACGTTAGCAGCAGTGACACTTGGAGAGGGGTGATCGGGAAGAACGGCCCCCCTGATCTGAACCCGAGCGGTGTTCAGTTGTTGGACTTCTGTGCCAGTCACAGTTTGTCCATCACGAACACCATGTTCGAGCACAAGGGTGTCCACCAGTGCACGTGGCACCAGGACACCCTAGGCCGGAGGTCGATGATCGACTTTGTTGTCGTATCATCTGACCTTCGGCCGCGTGTCTCGGACACTCGGGTAAAGAGAGGGGCGGAGCTGTCAACCGATCACCACCTGGTCGTGAGTTGGATCCGCTGGCAGGGGAAGAAGCCGGTCAGACCTGGCAGACCCAAGCGCATAGTGAGGGTCTGCTGGGAATGTCTCGCTGAGCCCCCTGTCAGACGGACTTTCAACTCACACCTCCGGGAGAGTTTCTCCTAGGTCCCGGCGGAGGAGGGGGACATGGAGTCCGAGTGGACCATGTTCTCTGCCTCAATCGCCGATGCGGCGGCTCGTAGCTGTGGTCGCAAGGTCTCTGGTGCTGGTCCCGGCGGCAACCCCCGAACCCGGTGGTGGACACCGGCAGTAAGGGATGCTGTCAGGCTGAAGAAGGAGTCCTATCGAGCCATGATGGTTCGGGGGACTCCTGAGGCAGCTGTCCAGTACCGGCAGGCCAAGCGTGCCGCGGCCCGGGCTGTTGCAGAGGCAAAAACCCGGGACTGGGAGGAGTTTGGAGAGTCCATGGAGCATGACTATCGGTCGGCCTCGAAGAGATTCTGGCAAACCATCCGGCGCCTCAGGCGGGGGAAGCAGTTCTTTGCCAACACCATGTACGGTGCGGGTGGAGAGCTGCTGACCTCGACTGGGGATATTGTCGGGCGGTGGAAGGAATACTTTGAGGTTCTCCTCAATCCCCCCGTCACGTCCTCTGTTACAGAGGCTGAGGATGTTGGGGCGGATACATCCATCTCCCTGGCTGAGGTCACCAAGGTGGTTGGTAGCCTCCATGGTGGCAAGGCTCCGGGTGTGGATGAGATCCGCCCTGATTATCTAAAGTCTCTGGATGTTGTAGGACTGTCTTGGCTGACACGTCTCTGCAACATCGCGTGGCGATCGGGGGCAGTGCCAATGGAATGGCAGACCGGGGTGGTGGTCCCTCTCTACAAGAAGGGGGACCGGAGGGTGTGTTCCAATTATCGTGGGATCACACTCCTCAGCCTCCCCGGTAAGGTCTACTCCAAGGTACTGAAGAGGAGGTTACGGCCGATGGTCGAATCTCGGATCCAGGAGGAGCAGTGTGGTTTTCGTCCCGGTTGCGGAACACTGGACCAGCTCTATACTCTCCATCGGATACTCGAGGGTTCATGGGAGTTCGCCCAACCTGTCCACATGTGCTTTGTGGATTTGGAGAAGGCGTTCGACCGTGTTCCCCGGGGTGTCCTTTGGGGGGTTCTCCGGGAGTACGGGGTCGGAGGTCCTCTGCTGAGGGCCATCCGATCCCTGTATGACCGGAGCCAGAGCTGTGTTCGCATTGCCGGCAGTAAGTCAGACCTGTTCCCGGTGAATGTTGGCCTCCGACAGGGCTGCCCTTTGTCACCGGTTCTGTTCACTGTATTTATGGACAGAATATCTAGGCGCAGCCAGGGGTCGGAGGGGGTCCGGTTCGGAGACCACAGGATTTCATCTCTGCTGTTTGCGGACGATGTTGTCCTGTTGGCTCCAACGAACCAGGACCTGCAGCATGCACTGGAGCGGTTTGCAGCCGAGTGTGAAGCGGCTGGGATGAGAATCAGCACCTCCAAATCCGAGGCCATGGTGCTCGACCGGAAAAAGGTGCCTTGCCCTCTCCAGGTGGGTGGAGAGGTCCTTCCTCAAATGGAGGAGTTCAAGTATCTCGGGGTCTTGTTCACGAGTGAGGGAAGGATGGAGCGTGAGATTGACAGGCGGATCGGTGCAGCGTGCGCAGTGATGCGGTCGCTGTATCGGACCGTTGTGGTAAAGAAGGAGCTGAGCCGAAAGGCGAAGCTCTCGATTTACCGGTCAATCTTCGTTCCCTCCCTCACCTATGGTCATGAGCTTTGGGTAATGACCGAAAGAACGAGATCGCGGATACAAGCAGTCGGAATGAGCTTCCTCCGCAGAGTGGCTGGGCGCTCCCTAGAGAGCTCAGTCACACGGGAGGAGCTCGGAGTAGAGCCGCTGCTTCTCCACGTCGAGAGGAACCAGTTGAGGTGGCTCGGGCATCTGTTCCGGATGCCTTCTGGACGCCTCCCTGGGGAGGTGTTCCGGGCACGTCCCACCGGGAGGAGGCCCCGCGGAAGACCTAGGACACGCTGGAGGGACTATGTCTCTCAGCTGGCCTGGGAACGCCTTGGGGTCCCCCCGGACGAGCTGGAGGAAGTGTGTGTGGATAGGGAAGTCTGGGCGTCTCTGCTTAGAGACCCGGCAACGGATAAAGCGGAAGAAAATGGATGGATGGATGGATGGACTTTATATAAATAACTTTTATATAAATAACTTTATATAAATAACTTTGTATAAATAACTTTTATATAAATAACTTTATATAAATAACTTTATATAAATAACTTTATATAAATAACTTTATATAAAGTGAATGAGAAACTCACACTTCCTCAGACCTGGAACCATCCACTGTTCTCCAGCAGGATCCAACCTGCAACACACAAGGCACTTTAGACCAGGACCAGGACCAGGACCAGGACCAGGACCAGGACCAGGACCAGGACCAGGACCAGGACCAGGACCAGGACCAGGACCAGGACCAGGACCAGAGACCAGGACCAGGACCAGGACCAGGACCAGGACCAGGACCAGGACCAGGACATGGACCAGAGACCAAGACCAGGACCAGAGACCAGGACCAGGACCAGAGACCAGAGACCAGAGACCAAGACCAGAACCAGGACATGGATGAGGACCAGAGACCAAGGCCAGGACCAGGTCCACGACATGGACCAGGACCAGAGACCAGGACATGGACCAGAGACCAGAGACCAGAGACCAGGACCACGACATGGACCAGGACATGGACGAGGACCAGAGACCAAGACCAGGACCAGGACCAGGACCAGGACATGGACCAGGACATGGACATGGACAAGGACCAGAGACCAGGACATGGATCAGAGACCAAGGCCAGGACCAGGACCAGGACAAGAGACCACGACCTGGACCAGGGACCAAGACCAAGGACCAAGACCAGGGACCAAGACCAAGACCAGAGACCAGGACCAGGACCAGGACCAGGACATGGACCAAGACCAGGACCAGGACCAGGATCAGGACCAGGACCAGGACCTGGACCAGGACATGGACCAGAGACCAAGACCAGGACCTGGACTTGGACCAGGACATGAACCAGAGACCAAGACCAGGACCAGGACATGGACATGGACAAGGACCACGACCTGGACCAGGACATGGACCAGAGACGAAGACCAGGACCAGGACCAGGACCTGGACCAGGACATGGACCAGGACATGGACCAGGACCTGGACTTGGACCAGGACATGGACCAGAGACCAAGACCAAGACCAGAACCAGGACATGGATGAGGACCAGAGACCAAGGCCAGGACCAGGTCCACGACATGGACCAGGACCAGAGACCAGGACATGGACCAATGACCAGAGACCAGAGACCAAAACCAGGACCACGACATGGACCAGGACATGGACGAGGACCAGAGACCAAGACCAGGACCAGGACCAGGACATGGACCAGGACATGGACAAGGACCAGAGACCAGGACATGGACCAGAGTCCAGGACATGGACCAGAGACCAAGACCAGGACCAGAACCAGGACATGGACCAGGACCAGAGAACAAGACCAGGACCAAAGACAAAGACCTGGACCTGGACCTGGACCTGGACCTGGACCTGGACCAGGACATGGACATGGACCAGGACATGGACCAGGACCAAAGACCAAGACCTGGACCAGGACATGGACCAGGACATGGACCAGGACCAGAGACCAGGACATGGACCAGAGACCAAGACCAGGACCAGAGACCAGGACCAGGACCTGGACCAGGACTAGGACCAGAGACCAGAGACCAGGACCACAACCTGGACCAGGACCACGACCTGGACCAGGGCATGGACCAGGACCAGAGACCAGGACATGGACCAGGACAAGAGACCAGGACTAGGACTAGGACTAGGACAAGGACCAGAGACCAGAGACCAGAGACCAGGACCCGGACCAGGACCAGGACCAGAGACCAGGACCAGGACCAGGACTAGGACCTGATGCATATTGTTGTATTTAGACCACGCTGATAGTTAGGCCTTGGCCTCTTGTGCCAAGGGAGTTAAAACACATGTGACGTCCCAGACAGGAAGGTGACGTCCCAGACAGGAAGGTGACGTCCCAGACAGGAAGGTGACGTCCCAGACAGGAAGGTGACGTCCCAGACAGGAAGGTGACGTCCCAGACAGGAAGGTGACGTCCCAGACAGGAAGGTGACGTCCCAGACAGGAAGGTGACGTCCCAGACAGGAAGGTGACGTCCCAGACAGGAAGGTGACGTCCCAGACAGGAAGGTGACGTCCCAGACAGGAAGGTGACGTCCCAGACAGGAAACCAGACAAAGGAGACCAGGAACTGACTGATACACACGCCCCTTCTGTACATTATACTTATATGATTCTGACTGATACACACGCCCCTTCTGTATATTATACTTATATGATTCTGACTGATACACACGCCCCTTCTGTACATTATACTTATATGATTCTGACTGATACACACGCCCCTTCTGTACATTATACTTATATGATTCTGACTGATACACACGCCCCTTCTGTACATTATACTTATATGATTCTGACTGATACACACGCCCCTTCTGTACATTATACTTATATGATTCTGACTGATACACACGCCCCTTCTGTACATTATACTTATATGATTCTGACTGATACACACGCCCCTTCTGTACATTATACTTATATGATTCTGACTGATACACACGCCCCTTCTGTACATTATACTTATATGATTTTTCCTGATGTTTAAGTCAGTCTGAGCAGGGAGAGATAGACAGAGAGCATCGCAGAGCGCCTGGATGTTCTCTGCACATTTTCGGGCCTGGAGGGACAGTTAGAATGGCTCGGCACAGGGACAGTTAGAACGGCTCAGCACAGGGACAGTTAGAACGGCTCAGCACAGGGACAGTTAGAATGGCTCGGCACAGGGACAGTTAGAACGGCTCAGCACAGGGACAGTTAGAACGGCTCAGCACAGGGACAGTTAGAATGGCTCGGCACAGGGACAGTTAGAACGGCTCAGCACAGGGACAGTTAGAATGGCTCAGCAACAGGGTTAGTTTTAGGGAATTAATAGCTCCAAGAGTTTTGTATCAATATTTAATTGTAAAGAGAAATAAATGTTCTATTTTTAACTCTTGCATTCTTGGCCTTATTTCTGTATCAAACTCTGAACACGTCAGTCAAATCTTTTGTGACAACAGACCAGAGACCAGAGAACAGGACCCGGACCAGGACCCGGACCAGGACCAGGACATGGACCAGGACATGGACCAGGACCAAGACCAAGACCAAGACCAAGACCAGGACCAGGACCAGAGACCAGAGACCAGGACCAGAGACCAGGACCAGGACCACAACCTGGACCAGAGACCAGGACCATGACCAAGACCAGGACCAAGACCAAGACCAAGACCAGGACCAGGACATGGACCAGGACTAGAGACCAAGACCAGGACCTGGACCAGGACCAGAGACCAGGACTTGGACCAGAGACCAAGACCAAGACCAGGACTAGAGACCAGGACCAGAGACCAGAGTCCAGGACCAAGACCAGGACCAGAGATTAGGACCAGGACCAGAGACGAGGACCAGGACCAGGACCAGAGACCAGAGACCAGAGACCAGGACCAGAGACCAGGACCGGGACCAGGACCAAAGACCAGAGACCAGGACCAGAGACCAGGACCCGGACCAGTACATGGACCAGGACATGGACCAGGACATGGACCAGGACCAGGACCAGAGAGCAAGACCAGGACCAGGACCAGAGACCAGGACCAGGACCAGTACATGGACCAGGACATGGACCAGGACCAGGACCAGAGAGCAAGACCAGGACCAGGACCAGAGACCAGGACCAAGACCAGGACCAGGACCAAGACCAGGACCAAGACCAAGACCAAGACCAAGACCAGGACCAGGACCAGGACATGGACCAGGACCAGAGACCAAGACCAGGACCTGGACCTGGACCTGGACCAGGACATGGACCAGGACATGGACCAGGACCAGAGACCAGGACATGGACCAGAGACCAGGACATGGACCAGAGACCAGGACATGGACCAGAGAGCAAGACCAGGACCAGGACCAGAGACCAGGACCAGAACCAAGACCAGGACCAGGACCAAGACCAAGACCAAGACCAAGACCAGGACGAGGACATGGACCAGGACCAGAGACCAAGACCAGGACCTGGACCAGGACCTGGACCAGGACATGGAACAGGACATGGACCAGGACCAGAGACCAGGACATGGACCAGGACATGGACCAGGACAAGAGACCAGGACCAGGACCAGAGACCAGAGACCAGAGACCAGGACCAAGACCAGGACCAGAGATTAGGACCAGGACCAGAGACCAGGACCAGAGACCAGGACCAGGATCAGAGCCCAGAGACCAGGACCAGAGACCAGGACCAGGACCAGGAACAGAGACCAGGACCAGGAACAGGAACAGAGACCAGGACCAAAGACCAGAGACCAGAGACCAGAACCCGGACCAGGACCAGGACAAGGACCAGAGACCAGAGACCAGAAACAGGACCAGGACCAGAGACCAGGACTAGGACTAGGACCAGATACCAAGATCTGGACCAAGACCAAGACCAAGACCAGGACTAAGGCCTAGACCAGTATCAAGACCGGGACCAGAGACCAAGACCGAGACCGGGACCAGGGACCCAGACCAGGTCAGTTCAGAGTCAGACCTGAGTTCCTGCAGGGGGCAGTGTGGGTCGTCCTGTAGAGCCTTCAGCAGCTCTGATGAACCTCCTGGATGGTTGTAGCTCAGGTCCAACTCTCTCAGATGGGAGGGGGCGGGGCTTAGAGCTGAGGCCAGAGCAGCCCCGCCCCTCTCTGAGATCAGACATCCAGACAGCCTAAAGACACACAGCGTTACACTCATGTGGACACAGAGGACACAGATGCATCATGGGAGTCTCACCTGAGAGTGTGCAGTCCACAGGGGGCGCTCTTCAGTCCAGAACACAGCAGCTCCACTCCTGAGTCCTGGAGGTCGTTGTTACTCAGATCCAGGTGTGTGAGACTGGAGGAGCTGAGGACTGAGGCCAGAGGACCACAGCTGTGAGGGGACAGTCCACTGTCCCTCAACCTGAGGACAGAGACACATTAGAGACTAGACCCTCCACAGAAGACCTTCAACACAGTCTGGACTCACAGGGCTTTGGTGGAGGCTCTGACCACCGGCAGCAGACCCAGGAGAGCTGTCTCTGAAGCCTGGTATTTCCTCAGGTCAAAGTCCTGCAGGTCTGAGTCTGAGGACAATAAGACGAAGGACACAATCGACCAATGAGCAGGAGATCTTAACCAGTAGAGTTTTCCTTCTCTCATGTCCTTCTGTATCTGCTGCACCAGACTGAGGTCGTTCAGCTCCATCAGACAGTGCAGCAGGTTCATGCTTCTCTCTGCAGACAGACCCTTTTCATTCAGCTTCTTTTTGATGTACTTTACTGTCTCCTGATTGGTCCCTGAGCCACTTCCTGCCTGAGTCAGACCTGACAGCAGCCTCTGATTGGTCGGCAGAGACAGCCCCAGGAGGAAGCGCAGGAACAGGTCCAGGTGTCCGTTTGGACTCTGTAAGGCCTGGTCCACAGCACAGATGTAGAAGGTTCCCTCAGACTCAGAGGACTGTGGTGTCTTCAGCAGGTTCTCAGAGGACTGTGGTGTCTTCAGCAGGTTCTCAGAGGACTGTGGTGTCTTCAGCAGGTTCTCAGAGGACTGTGGTGTCTTCAGCAGGTTCTCAGAGGACTGTGGTGTCTTCAGCAGGTTCTCAGAGGACTGTGGTGTCTTCAGCAGGTTCTCAGAGGACTGTGGTGTCTTCAGCAGGTTCTGTCCAGAGCTGTAGAAGGTCTGATGGACGTGAAGAGCAGCCAGAAACTCCTGCACACTCAGATGGATGAAGCAGTAGACCTTGTCCTGGTACAGGCCTGGCTCCTCTCTAAAGACCTGTGTGAAGACTCCGGAGTACACTGAGGCGGCTGCAGCGTCCAGCCCACACTCGCTCAGGTCACAGTCGTAGAAGATCAGGTTTCCTCTCTGCAGCTGCTCAAAGGCCAGTTTTCCCAGAGACGTCACCATCTCCCTGGTCTGTGGAGTCCAGTGAAGCTCCGCCCCTGATCCCTGCTGATACTTGATGTTGTGGACTTTGGCCTGCACCACCAGGAAGTGTGTGTACATCTGTGTGAGGGTCCGGGGCAGCTCTGGTTCCTCTGTTTGTTCCAGAAGCTTCTGTAGAACTGTGGAGAGGATCCAGCAGAAGACTGGGATGTGGCACATGATGTGGAGGCTGCGGACGCTCTTGATGTGGGAGATGATCGCTGTGGCCTGTCGCTCGTCTCTGAACCTCTTCCTGAAGTACTGCTCCTTCTGCGGGTCGGTGAAGCCTCGGACCTCTGTCACCATGGAGACGCACTCTGCAGGGATCTGATTGGCCGCCGCTGGGCGTGTGGTGATCCAGAGGCGAGCGGAGGGAAGCAGGCTTCCTCTGATGAGGTTCACCAGCAGCAGGTCCAGAGAGACGGACTCTGTGGGGTCTGAGAGGACACGAGAGCTGCTGAAGTCCAGAGGAAGTCTGCACTCGTCCAGACCGTCAAAGATGAGGAGCACCTGGAGGTCTTCAAAGCTGCAGAGACCTTTGGATGGACTGAAGAAGTGCTGTATGAGTCCCACCAGGCTGAAGCTTCTGTGCTTCACAACATTGAGCTCTCTGAAGGAGAAGGGGAACAGCAGCTGGAGGTCCTGATGAGCTCTGCCTTCAGCCCAGTCCAGACTAAACTTCTGAGTCAGCACAGTCTTCCCCACGCCGGCCACGCCCTTCGTCAGCAGCGCTCTGATTGGCTGTGGTGAGTGTGGGCGGGGCTTAAACATGTCTTCACAGGTGATGGTGGTCTCTGGAGCGGCTGGTCTCCTGGACGCGCTCTCCATCAGTCTGACCTCATGTTCCTGGTTGACCTCTGAGGCCCCGCCCTCTGTGATGTAGAGCTCTGTGTAGATCTGGGTCAGGGGGGCGGAGTCTCCTGCTTTAGCCACGCCCTCAAACACACGGCTGAACTTCGGCTGCAGCTGCTTCTTCAGTTCATCTCTACAAACTCCAACAGTGCTTCCTGAATAAAGACAAACAGCTGTGACCATGTGACCACTGAACTGACCCCGCCTCCATTAGCGTTAGCCAAAGATGCTAACAAACAAGGCTAACAGCTAACAGCTAACATTTCACCAAGTGAATTATACTTGTCAAATATAGATACTTTGATTATAACATAACAAGTGAATTCTGTCCATTCTGATCTTTAAAATGAGGGAGAACATGTGGGCGGAGCTTAAGTTAACACCATGTGTTTGTGGCTGAGTCGGTAACTTCCATGATCCAAAAGAATGTTCTGATTTGGGTGAAATCTGGGCCCATTACTGATGTGTGGTGAGTGTTCAGAGCCTGAGAGCCAGAAATGTGTGTGTCTCTAGTAAACACATGTTGTGTTGCTACAGACACAGAGAGTTCTTACTGCTCTGCAGGCGCTGGACCAGCTCATCCTGCTTCATCCTCTTCAGGAAGTCCAGGGCGATCTTCAGAACCTCTCTGCTCTCCTCCTCACTCTCAGAGCATTCTGGGTAATCTGAGGCCAGGAGCCTTTGGATCCTCTGCAGCTGCTCTTTGACAAAAGTCACCACGTCCTCCTGCAGACGCTGGAACAGAACAATAAGAGTTCACAGAGAGACGCTGAGGAGCAGCCAGAGAAGGCCACACAAGCTGCGGTGGTGGACACTCACCCTCAAGATGGCGTCCAGCGGCTCCTTTGGACCTGGATCCCTGTGAAACGCACTCAGCATTTATTTAGTGTGCACAATAGAAGAACACAGACTCAAACAGGAGAGAAAAGGACTGTTTCTATAAAGAGCTTCTACACAGCACTAAACCTGGGACTCCCAGCTTCAGCACCAGAGACACCAGACATTTTGCCACAGATGAAGTTGTACGTTTGTGGTGACTCTGAAGTGTTGCCTTCTGGCTCTACAGGCCCTGGGCTTCTTCACCTCATCATCATCACTTTCTCCTGTTGCATTGTGGTCTTGGTGTCAACATGTGTTGATAAAAAAGTGCCCTAACAAATGTGAGTGAGCTTCAACAGATCTGTCAGAAAGCTCTTTGGCCACGTTCACACGGAGCTGATCTCAGATCTGCAAATATATTCTGTCTCATTCAGTCTTCCACATGAAGCCAATCCAGGCTCTGAAAGCGGCTCCAGAGAGAAGGCTTTGAAACCAGCGTCTGCAACTGTTCCATCTGATCCACAACAAAGACATTTATCTTTACTGCAGGGTCCTCCACTGCTCCAGCCTCAGGTCCTGAAGGAAACACATCCTCCACAGAGATGTTTGTCCCTGTGAAGAAGGACTCAGAAGCTTCTCTTTCCCTCAGTGTGAAGACCCGCTCCTGCTGTCTTCAGTAGATTCTACATTCATGCTTTAAGGCCAGTGATTGTTTGTAAAGACTGTCTCAGTGCTGTAGCGTGGCTTGTACACCAGAGGGCGCCAGAGACCAGTTGAGTCTGCACTGATGGTGACTGAACAAAATGTGCCACAGAAACCAAAGTCACGGTCTCAAAATCACTGGACTTAAAACTACACAAAGATTATCAAAATACACAATAAACACACAACAAAGTGTCACAAACACACAAACAACCTATACTCTCTCACACAACTGGGTTCACACAACTAAGACACACAACTAAGCCACACAACTAATGCCGTTTTTCCACGGTCCGAGTACGGTACGTTTTGACTCTACACGGAGCGCCATGGCCCAGTTTGCGTGCTTTTCCATCAAAAATAGTACCCCTAGTATGTCCTCAGCGTTGTCAGACCACGTCATTTATGTGTGACGCGTAACTAGTACTGGTGCGGTGCATGGATTTATTATAATATCAGAGTGTTTAATAGAAAATTCAGCAGCAATTCAGTAGTTTTTGAAAATGCTTATGTCTTAAAAGAATGACTCAGACACTGTGAAGTCAATGGTGCTGACTGCTCTGTACAATCTGAATGGACCTGTATCAACAGCAGCCTGTGTAGCAGAGGAGGAGGGCTGCATGTCCGAGGATACTAGGCTATAGCTAATGCTAGGGCTAGCTCGAGACTCTGCTCACTCACTAACCCTGGATTCCAAAGCTACTACAATACTACACTTAACACATCTATCACTACCATCGGTACGCCGTACCGTACTGAAATGAACTGAACCGACACTGTGGAAAAACGGCATAGACACACAACTAAGCCACAAAACTAAGACACACAACTAAGACACACAACTAAGCCACAAAACTAAGACACACAACTAAGACACACAACTAAGCCACACAACTGAGACACACAACTGAGCCACACAACTAAGACACACAACTAAGACACACAACTAAGACACACAACTTAGACACACAACTAAGACACACAACTAAGACACACACCTAAGCCACACAACTAAGACACACAACTAAGACACACAACTAAGACACACAACTAAGACACACAACTAAGCCACACAACTAAGACACACAACTTAGACACAGAACTACAATGTACATTGTAATATCCATAAATGCTAATCAAAATAACTTGAATTAAATAAATATTTTACTTTTATGAACAAAAAGTATGAAGGTTATTTTGTGTTTTTATTATCAACACTTTTTTTTGCTTTTGAATTCTATAAACTGTAACAAAAAAGTATTCAGTGTAAATAAATTCAATGTTTTAAAATTCAGCGTCAAAATATTCAATGTTTTAAAATTCAGTGTCAAAATATTCAATGTTGTAAAATTCAGTGTCAAAATATTCAATGTTTTAAAATTCAGTGTCAAAATATTCAATGTTTTAAAATTCAGTGTCAAAATATTCAATGTTTTAAAATTCAGTGTCAAAATATTCAATGTTTTAAAATTCAGTGTCAAAATATTCAATGTTTTAAAATTCAGTGTCAAAATATTCAATGTTTTAAAATTCAGTGTCAAAATATTCAATGTTTTAAAATTCAGTGTCAAAATATTTAATGTTTTAAAATTCAGTGTCAAAATATTCAATGTTGTAAAATTCAGTGTCAAAATATTCGTTGCATTTTTTTTCGCTGCTTGAAATGTCATGCTTTATTTCCGAGTAAATCAAGACCAAAGCAATCGATCAGCCAATCCTCCACAGATGTAGCCAGGGCCAGAACATGACTGACTTGTTCATCTGAACATGGTGTCCACAGCAAACCAGTAAGTGTGTTTTCTCATCATTAGTTTGTATGTAACAAACCACTGCTGTTTGTACTTTCTGAACATGTTTTTACCTTAGCTTATCATTAGCTAGCTCCGCGTAGGTGGCTTCTATGTTTTGGCGATTCCCCAAAGCGGATCTTTGCTAATGCTAAGCTAAAATGAACCGCAGGAAAGCAGGTCTACGGTTCTTGTGTGACATATGTACTATGTTCCCAATTTCAATGTGTATATTATTCTAGCAGTGCAGCAAGGACGAAACCTGCTGTTTTAGAGACAGAGCTGAGGGGTTGTTGTTCATTATGTTGTTCATTTTTGTGTATCTAGACCAACAATAATTATTCTATCTTTACTCTTAAATTTTGACATCTTAGTGAAACAAAGACGGAATGAAGGATCGGTTCTTTAGGGAGAAAACAAACCCATGGATTCAATATTAATGCTACAGAGAGGACTCAGACTGATAGATATGGGTTTAATAGAGTATATTTGTAAATCCCACTCTACCTCCTGTTAAAGACTGGACATTGATGTGAATAACATGCACATGCTGACACACAGACAAGAGTGAATAAAGTATAACCACCATAACAATTTATATTACCAGTAATCACATGTACTAACAATTATATTGATCAGTAAATGTTCTTATAAGTATCTCCATAAAATGTTCTTATATTATCAGTAAGTGTCTGCATAATAGGCCTTTGTTTAAATGTGTTAGTGGGGTCAGTGAGAATTCAAGGACAGGCTGGTCTCTGTGCAAAAGTAACCATTTCAGGAACGATGTGTCTGCTTCGCATGAGACAAAAATCCTGATGAGGCGAGTTTCGGGAACTGAGGTGATAAGGAGCCAATGACGTCTTCGAGGGACGAGTCCTGATCTTCAGCACATTTATAAAACTGTATTATGTAGAAATTGTGAACCAGTCTGGACAAGGGACCTGCAGTATAAAGTCAGAGCGCCTGACTTTATACTCATATATAGATTGGAGAGGGAAAGCTAATTTTAAGTCCAGACCGCTGTTTAGACTCTTTGTATCAGGGAATCCACTTTTTGGATTTAACTTTTCGAATACTGGTCATCTTTATATGGGATTTTGAACACGTCTTTTTTTACAATAGTCCCCAGACCCACAGACCCAGTTTCTCTATCTGAGCTCATCTTGCGTCTTCTTTCTGCATCAAATCACGTCGGGTTCACCATTTGTTGTCAAAAAAGATTTGACTGACGTGTTCAAAGTTTGATGCAGAAAACAAGACGAAGATTTCCAAGTTTAACATCTGTATTTAATTTATCTTTACAATCAGATACAGAAATTCAACAAGCTCCTATCCTAACTATTCCTGATGTCTCCCTATGGGCTCATCCTGTCTGACTGAACTCGAACATTAGGCAAAGTCATAAGTAGAGAACGTCCGATGACGTCATCTCTGTACGTCTCCCGAATGTTCATTTCGGGTGTGCTGGCGTCCCTTGTCCACTGGGAGGCAACACACACACCACACTAGGACACACTGCTTCTACACACACACACCACACTAGGACACACTGCTTCTACACACACACACCACACTAGGACACACTGCTTCTACACACACACACACCACACTAGGACACACTGCTTCTACACACACACACCACACTAGAAGGACACACTGCTTCTACACACACACACCACACTAGAAGGACACACTGCTTCTACACACACACACCACACTAGGACACACTGCTTCTACACACACACACCACACTAGAAGGACACACTGCTTCTACACACACACACCACACTAGAAGGACACACTTCAACATTACACAACACTATGAGCCTCGGGCTGAGAACTGAAAACGGGAAAAGCAACTTCAGAAGTATTTATTGTTTTGTTTCCTGTATCATGATGAAGTGAATTATTATGGAGCACGTTTGCTGCGTTGGTTTCAATGTCTGACTCTAGACCTGAGGACCAGTCCCAGTCTGACTCTAGACCTGAGGACCAGTCCCAGTCTGACTCTAGACCTGAGGACCAGTCCCAGTCTGACTCTAGACCTGAGGACCAGTCCCAGTCTGACTCTAGACCTGAGGACCAGTCCCAGTCTGACTCTAGACCTGAGGACCAGTCCCAGTCTGACTCTAGACCTGAGGACCAGTCCCAGTCTGACTCTAGACCTGAGGACCAGTCCCAGTCTGACTCTAGACCTGAGGACCAGTCCCAGTCTGACTCTAGACCTGAGGACCAGTCCCAGTCTGACTCTAGACCTGAGGACCAGTCCCAGTTTGACTCTAGACCTGAGGACCAGTCCCAGTCTGACTCTAGACCTGAGGACCAGTCCCAGTCTGACTCTAGACCTGAGGACCAGCCCCAGTCTGACTCTAGACCTGAGGACCAGTCCCAGTCTGACTCTAGACCTGAAGACCAGTCCCAGTCTGACCCTAGACCTGAGGACCAGTCCCAGTCTGACTCTAGACCTGAGGACCAGTCCCAGTCTGACTCTCCCTCAGTGTGAAGACCCGCTCCTGGTGTCTTCAGTAGATTCTACATTCATGCTGTTTATTTACAAAGTGCCACAGAACCACAGTCTTTGATGAAGGACGAGACACAGCACTGTCTTAACAACATGGGTTCAAGTCTCACCTCTGATCTTCAGGACCATCTTCTCTGAAGTTTGGAACACGTCCTTTGGACCGGTCACTTTTCAGAGACTGAGAGCTGGGAGCAGGTCCAGGTCTGGGTCCAGGTCTGGGTCCAGGTCTGGGTTTAGACCCGGGGCCAGATCCTCGTGGGTCCATGTTGTAGAGGCTGGAATCAGAACCAGAGTCACTTTGTTTCATGATATTGCTCTGTCCTGGACACAGTGCAGCAGGAGGAGACAGGAGGGTCCTGGTCTCACTCACATCTGGTCTCTCTCTGGTCTCAGTCTCTCTCTGGTCTTTGGTCTCTCTCTTGTCACTCACTGGTCTCTGACTCTGATCTCTCTGGTCTCTCTCTGGTCTCTCTCTGGTCTCTCTCTGGTCTCTCTCTGTCTCTGGTCCCTCTCTGGTCTCTCTCTGGTCTCTCTCTGGTCTCTCTCTCTCTGGTCCCTCTCTGGTCTCTCTCTGGTCTCTCTCTGGTCTCTCTCTCTGGTCTCTCTCTGGTCCCTCTCTGGTCACTCTCTGGTCTCTCTCTGGTCCCTCTCTGGTCTCTCTCTGGTCTCTCTCTGGTCTCTCTCTCTGGTCTCTCTCTGGTCCCTCTCTGGTCACTCTCTGGTCTCTCTCTGGTCCCTTTCTGGTCTCTCTCTGTTCCCTCTCTGGTCTCTCTCTGGTCTGTCTCTGGTCCGTCTCTGGTCTCTCTCTCTGGTCCCTCTCTGGTCCCACACTAGGACACACTGTTTCTACACACACACACCACACTAGGACTGTTGTATATTTTAAATATACACTATACAGATGTGACAATATTGACCATTTGAACATCATAGCCAACAAAGACCTGGGCACTCAGGAAAAAACCCCAAGGACACAAGATAGTAGTGGAATTCAGAGAAGGACCACGGACCAGGCCTGACTCACTAAAACACATGTGTGGCAATTTTGACCTATGGAACCCCCGCAGCCCCCCCGCAGCAGCTGTGTTTGTCTAAGTCCCACACAGGCGCCGCACGGGTGGGGGCCATTGTTTGCTTAGGCTGATATGGAGGACCAAGACCGGGACCAGGGTCCAGACCGGAATGTGACGTCATCGGACATGTTGATAAAACTGGGGGTAGGACATTTTGAGCAGTCTGAGCAGGGATAGAGACAGAGAACATGGCAGAGCGCCTGCATGTTCTCTGCACATTTTCAGGCCTGGAGGGAAAGCTTAGGATGGCTCAGCATAGGGTTAGTTTTAGAGAATTAATGGCTCCAAGAGTTTTGTATCGATATTTAACTCATTGTATCCCATTGACGCACAAATACGTCAAAGCAAATAGTAACGTCGTGTGCCATTGACGCATTAATACGTCAAATGCCTTTTTTGCTATTTTCATGTTCCCAGATGTCTATTGTATCTAATATGTATGGGGATGACTTGAGACCATATTTTATCGAGCCAGCAGGTGGCAGCATTTCTCTCTGAATGGCTTGAAAACATGTAGGTGCACATGTTGTGCCTCTTTTTTCTCAACTTTCTGGTGATTTCTGGTGATTTCAGTAAAACTTCCCTCTACTCGACGGAGGATTACAGGGGAACGAAAAAAGCTATAAACAAAATTATTTTTGCTGAGGAAAGTAGACAGTCCATTCTTTTAGAATCTGGTGTCGGATTTCATATTGTCATAGTACACAATATTCTGTGGGTCTTGAAATATCAGTAAAAATCATCTGAAATGGCTGGCACTGTGGGAGTACCTGTTCTGAAATGGCTGGCACTGTGGGAGTACCTGTTCTGAAATAGGCTGGCTTGTAAAGAGAATTAAATGTTCTATTTTAACTCTTGCATCTTTGTCTTACTTCTGCATCAACTTTGAACACATCCGTCAAAGGGTGATTTTGACATCAGGACACACTGCTTCTACACACACACACACACACACACACACACCACTAGGACACACTGCTTCTACACATACACACCACACTAGGACACACTGCTTCTACACACACACACCACACTAGAAGGACACACTGCTTCTACACACACACACCACACTAGGACACACTGCTTCTACACACACACACACACACCACACTAGGACACACTGCTTCTACACACACACACACCACACTAGGACACACTGCTTCTACACACACACACACCACACTAGGACACACTGCTTCTACACACACACACACCACACTAGGACACACTGCTTCTACACACACACACACCACACTAGGACACACTGCTTCTACACACACACACCACACTAGGACACACTGCTTCTACACACACACACCACACTAGAAGGACACACTGCTTCTACACACACACACACACCACACTAGGACACACTGCTTCTACACACACACACACCACACTAGGACACACTGCTTCTACACACACACACCACACTAGAAGGACACACTGCTTCTACACACACACACCACACTAGGACACACTGCTTCTACACACACACACACCACACTAGGACACACTGCTTCTACACACACACACCACACTAGGACACACTGCTTCTACACACACACACACCACACTAGGACACACTGCTTCTACACACACACACCACACTAGAAGGACACACTGCTTCTACACACACACACCACACTAGAAGGACACACTTCAACATTACACAACACTATGAGCCTCGGGCTGAGAACTGAAAACGGGAAAAGCAACTTCAGAAGTATTTATTGTTTTGTTTCCTGTATCATGATGAAGTGAATTATTATGGAGCACGTTTGCTGCGTTGGTTTCAATGTCTGACTCTAGACCTGAGGACCAGTCCCAGTCTGACTCTAGACCCGAGGACCAGTCCCAGTCTGACTCTAGACCTGAGGACCAGTCCCAGTCTGACTCTAGACCTGAGGACCAGTCCCAGTCTGACTCTAGACCTGAGGACCAGTCCCAGTCTGACTCTAGACCTGAGGACCAGTCCCAGTCTGACTCTAGACCTGAGGACCAGTCCCAGTCTGACTCTAGACCTGAGGACCAGTCCCAGTCTGACTCTAGACCTGAGGACCAGTCCCAGTCTGACTCTAGACCTGAGGACCAGTCCCAGTCTGACTCTAGACCTAAGGACCAGTCCCAGTCTGACTCTAGACCTGAGGACCAGTCCCAGTCTGACTCTAGACCTGAGGACCAGTCCCAGTCTGACTCTAGACCTGAGGACCAGTCCCAGTCTGACTCTAGACCTGAGGACCAGTCCCAGTCTGACTCTAGACCTGAGGACCAGCCCCAGTCTGACTCTAGACCTGAGGACCAGCCCCAGTCTGACTCTAGACATGAGGACCAGTCCCAGTCTGACCAGATGGTTCAACGTCACAGAGCAGCCACACAGACCATCAACACCAGCTGCACATGGTTCAACGTCACAGAGCAGCTCCACAGACCATCAACACCAGCTGCACATGGTTCAACGTCACAGAGCAGCTCCACAGACCATCAACACCAGCTGCACATGGTGTCACTGTGCCACAAACACTGCAGCTTGAGGCTGAAGTACATTTAGACAAATCCAGCTTCATTTAGGAATAAGGTTCTGTCGACTGTGACGGAAAATGACTATTCATTAAATCAAAAACATCAGAAACGCTAAAAATCCTTAAAGTGAACACAGTCTTTGTGTCCATCCAGACACTGACACTTCACTGATAAGAACCACGTTTGTTTGGAGGAGGCTCATAAATCAGATGATAACCTGCCCCTCGTAGCCACCCTTACTCTTCCTCCTTTCTCCTCTTCCTCAGTCTGGGAAAACTGCAGACTGAGGCTTTGTTCTACAGCCTGACCCCTGGATATACAGCCTCAGTCCTCGTTCTACAGTCTGAGTCCTGGATCTACAGCCTCAGTCCTCGTTCTACAGTCTGACTCCTGGATCTACAGCCTCAGTCCTCGTTCTACAGCCTGACTCCTGGATCTACAGCCTCAGTCCTCGTTCTACAGTCTGACTCCTGGATCTACAGCCTCAGTCCTCGTTCTACAGTCTGACTCCTGGATCTACAGCCTCAGTCCTCGTTCTACAGTCTGACTCCTGGATCTACAGCCTCAGTCCTCGTTCTACAGTCTGACTCCTGGATCTACAGCCTCAGTCCTCGTTCTACAGCCTGACTCCTGGATCTACAGCCTCAGTCCTCGTTCTACAGTCTGACTCCTGGATCTACAGCCTCAGTCCTCGTTCTACAGTCTGACTCCTGGATCTACAGCCTCAGTCCTCGTTCTACAGTCTGACTCCTGGATCTACAGCCTCAGTCCTCGTTCTACAGCCTGACTCCTGGATCTACAGCCTCAGTCCTCGTTCTACAGTCTGACTCCTGGATCTACAGCCTCAGTCCTCGTTCTACAGTCTGACTCCTGGATCTACAGCCTCAGTCCTCGTTCTACAGTCTGACCCCTGGATCTACAGCCTCAGTCCTCGTTCTACAGTCTGACTCCTGGATCTACAGCCTCAGTCCTCGTTCTACAGTCTGACTCCTGGATCCCTCTCTCATGGTTTCTCATCTGTTCCCAGTGGGTGTTAGAGTTGTTGCCGATGCAGGAGTCTGTGGAGCCCTGGTCTGGATCTAACTGAAAGGACAGAGGTGATGATCCAGGACATTCTACAACATTTATGGACCAATGGTTTTATCGTTTCTCGTGTTGAACTGTTTGATTCTCTGATCTGTGTCGGAGAATTCAAGAAACTATTGTTGTGATTTAGGTCGATACCAGAATAAATGGAATAGAATCTCAGTCCCCAGACCTGAAAATCATTCAAAGGTCCAAAACACCAGAATCCAGACTCTGTGAGTTTAGAGGCTGTTGTTTCTGCAAAAGGAGGATGAACTATCCATCCATCCATTTTCTTCCCCTTAATCCATTTCTGGGTCGGGGGGGGTGGCAGTCAGAGCTGCACCCAGGACACATAGCACCAGCCCCTCACTGATCCTCCTGCAGGTGGTGAGTCCACAGGAGCTGAGATCTTTCAGTGGGGGCTTTGGGCAAAGTAGGGTTAAGTGTCTTGCCCAAGGACACAACGACAGCAGTCATCAGTGGGAGTCGTGAAGTAGGTCTTACGGTGGGCTCGAACCCACAACCTTCAGGGCCAAAGGCCAATGCTCTACCAACTGAGCTACTGTCGCCCTCGAGGATGAACTAAATATTTATATTTATGCAGACGCCTGAACTGGTTTCAATAATTCTTACTGACTTTCTGTGAACGATAAAAACTTTATTTCACTTCTCAAAGATCAGTGTTTGTCTCATATATGATATATTTAAATGTTAGATTCAGTGGATGGAGCAGTAAAAATAAGGGTTAAAAGTAGAACTCAAAATAAATAAAAATATAATTTGACAGAAATAAACAAAAAGAAAAATTCACAAAGTTCTGACGACACAAAAGTTAGAGTCTGCTCTGGGAGGACATGGGTTCAAGTCTCACCTCTGATCTTCAGAACCATCTTCTCTGAAGTTTAGAGGAAAGTGTTTGGACCGGTCACTTTTCAGAGACTGAGAGCTGGGAGCAGGTCCAGGTCTGGGTCCAGGTCTGGGTTTAGACCCGGGGCCAGGTCCTCGTGGGTCCATGTTGTAGAGGCTGGAATCAGAAGAGTTCATGTGAAGACTTCTCTCACAGGTTTTGACTTGGATTTGATTCATTTCATGTGTTTATTTATTTGACTGGAACAGTTTTAATGAACATGGCTGAACATCCACACCACAGAGAGTACCAAAGGTTCTTCTTCATCTGTCGTTCCAGGGGGCGGGGCCACAGGGGGTGGGGCCAAAAGGGGCGGGGCCACAAGGGATTCACACAGATACAGCAGATAAAAGCATAGGTTAACAACACACACACACAGACAGACAGACACACACAGACAGAGACAGACACACACACACACACACAGACAGACAGACACACACATACAGACAGACACACACATACAGACACACACACATACAGACACACACAAGGGGGCGTGCCGATAGCACGGTGTCCCGGTCGGACCAGGGCCTTTCTGAGTGGAGTTTGCATGTTCTCCCCGTGTCTGCGTAGGTTTCCTCCGGGTACTCCGGTTTCCCCTACCACTAAAAATATGTACAATAGTTCTGGCATGCGCCTCCTGTACTGGCCCCGCTCCCATCTCTGTGTGGAGTGAGAGACAAGTGCCCAAAAAAAAATAATAATAACAATTGTAAACCGCTTTGTGACCCTTGTCTGTGAAAGGCGGTATATAAATAAACATTACTTACTTACTTACACACAGACAGACAGACACACACACACACACACACAGACAGACACACACACAGACAGACACACACACAGACAAACACACACAGACACACACAGAGTCCTCTATTGCAAAATCCTGTATTGCACGCCAGTATCTGATCTCTGCTTTCTGGTCTCTCTCTCTGGTCTCTCTCTGGTCTCTCTCTGGTCTGTCTCTGGTCTCTCTCTGGTCTCTCTCTGGTCTCTCTCTGGTCTCTCTCTGGTCTCTCTCTGGTCCCTCTGGTCTCTCTCTGGTCTCTCTCTGGTCTCTCTCTGGTCTCTCTCTGGTCTCTCTCTCTGGTCTCTCTCTGGTCTCTCTCTGGTCTCTCTCTCTGGTCTCTCTCTGGTCTCTCTCTGGTCTCTCTCTGGTCTGTCTCTGGTCTCTCTCTCTGGTCTCTCTCTGGTCTCTCTCTGGTCTCTCTCTGGTCTCTCTCTGGTCCCTCTGGTCTCTCTCTGGTCTCTCTCTGGTCTCTCTCTGGTCTCTCTCTGGTCTCTCTCTGGTCTCTCTCTGGTCTCTCTCTGGTCTCTCTCTGGTCTCTCTCTGGTCTCTCTCTGGTCTCTCTCTGGTCTCTCTCTGGTCTCTCTCTGGTCTCTCTCTGGTTTCTCTCTGGTCCCTCTGGTCTTAAAAACACATGTTTAAGTCTCACCTCTGATCTTCACGACCATCTTCTCTGAACTCAGGAGAATCCAACTTGGACCAGAAATGTTTCACAGACTGAAAGCTGGGAGCCGGTTCAGGTTCAGGTTCAGGTCTTGGTCCAGATCCTTGTGGCTCCATGTTGTAGAGGCTGGAATCAGAAGAGTTTGGACTTGGATCTGATTGGACGTCAGACTTGTGTTTGATGGAGAATCTTACATAGAGTCCTCTTTTGCACAGTCCTGTATTCTTGTGTTTCATTAAACTGGCCTGTAGGGGGCGCATGAGCAGAGCTTGGACAGTGTTGCTCCCATTGAAAACCATGTAAAGTCTGTTTTGGAGTCAAAGGCTCTCCTCCTGTGCGCTGTACGGTTGTTGGAACAGTCTTAATCAGAGACACTCAATTCTGAGGTAGTAATAACAAATATATCTAAAAAGAGTCATGATTTCGGCATTTTTGGGAAAAAAACAGCTGCGGCTCGTTCTCACTGTTCTCAGCTGCCCTCTCAGTTGACCCCTCACCTCTGACACGTGTGACTCCCCCCCTCACCTCTGACACATGTGACTCCCCCCCTCACCTCTGACACATGTGACTCACCCCCTCACCTCTGACACATGTGACTCCCCCCCTCACCTCTGACACATGTGACTCCCCCCCTCACCTCTGACACATGTGACTCCCCCCCTCACCTCTGACACATGTGACTCCCCCCTCACCTCTGACACATGTGACTCCCCCCTCACCTCTGACACATGTGACTCCCCCCTCACCTCTGACACATGTGACTCACCCCCTCACCTCTGACACATGTGACTCACCCCCTCACCTCTGACACATGTGACTCCCCCCCTCACCTCTGACACATGTGACTCACCTCTGACACATGTGACTCCCTCCTCACCTCTGACACATGTGACTCCCCCCCTCACCTCTGACACATGTGACTCCCTCCCTCACCTCTGACACATGTGACTCCCCCCTCACCTCTGACACATGTGACTCACCCCCTCACCTCTGACACATGTGACTCACCCCCTCACCTCTGACACATGTGACTCACCCCCTCACCTCTGACACATGTGACTCCCCCCCTCACCTCTGACACATGTGACTCCCCCTCACCTCTGACACATGTGACTCCCCCCTCACCTCTGACACATGTGACTCCCCCCCTCACCTCTGACACATGTGACTCCCCCCTCACCTCTGACACATGTGACTCCCCCCTCACCTCTGACACATGTGTCCCCCCCTCACCTCTGACACATGTGACTCTCCCCCTCACCTCTGACACATGTGACTCCCCCCTCACCTCTGACACATGTGACTCCCCCCCTCACCTCTGACACATGTGACTCACCCCCTCACCTCTGACACATGTGTGACTCCCTCCTCACCTCTGACACATGTGACTCCCCCCTCACCTCTGACACATGTGACTCCCCCCTCACCTCTGACACATGTGACTCCCACCCTCACCTCTGACACATGTGACTCACCCCCTCACCTCTGACACATGTGACTCACCCCCTCACCTCTGACACATGTGACTCCCCCCCTCACCTCTGACACATGTGACTCCCCCCCTCACCTCTGACACATGTGACTCACCCCCTCACCTCTGACACATGTGACTCACCCCCTCACCTCTGACACATGTGACTCCCCCCCTCACCTCTGACACATGTGACTCACCCCCTCACCGCTGACACATGTGACTCACCCCTCACCTCTGCCACATGTTCTGGAGTAGAATTCGGTGTGCCGCAGGGTTCGGTACTCGGACCGATTCTTTTCACTCTCTACATGCTGCTGTTATGAAACATTATTAAAAAGCATGGAATTAATTTCCACTGCTGCAGATGACACACAGCTTTATCTGTCGATGAAGCCTAATCAGACAGATCAGCTAGAAAAGCTCAGTGCTGCATAAAGGACCTTAAAATGTGGATGACTCTTAACTTCCTACTTCTCAACCCGGAGAAGACAGAAGTGATCCTACTCGGTCCGAAGCGCCTGCGTGACTCCCTCACTAACCAGATAATCACTCTGATAATGTCAGTATTATACCCAGTAACACTGTGAGGAATCTTGGAATCATTTTTGACCAAGAACTCTCCTTCAAGGCTTATATAAGCCAAGCAACTAAAACGGCGTACTTCCACTTACGGAACATCGCTAAAATTAGGAATTTCCTTCCTAAAAGTGACGCGGAAAAACTTATTCACGCGTTTGTCTCTCTCTGGTCTCTCTCTCTGGTCTCTCTCTCTGGTCTCTCTCTTCTCTCTCTGGTCTCTCTCTGGTCTCTCTCTGGTCTCTCTCTGGTCTCTCTCTGGTCTCTCTCTGGTCTCTCTCTGGTTAGAATGTATGGTGAAAGTACAAGTACTGTAGAGCAGTACTCGAGTACATGCAGGAGTAAACAGACGACACAGACTTTTGAAATAATAATAATGAGAGGATTTAAAGTCAAAGCTGTCGTACCTGGTGTGAGCCGACCACAAACACACAGAGACCAGGAGGAGCAGGAGACCAGGTGTTCACTCTGACAAACACACAGAGACCAGGAGGAGCAGGAGACCAGGTGTTCACTCTGACAAACACACAGAGACCAGGAGGAGCAGGAGACCAGGTGTTCACTCTGACAAACACACAGAGACCAGGAGGAGCAGGAGACCAGGTGTTCACTCCGACAAACACACAGAGACCAGGAGGAGCAGGAGACCAGGTGTTCACTCTGACAAACACACAGAGACCAGGAGGAGCAGGAGACCAGGTGTTCACTCCGACAAACACACAGAGACCAGGAGGAGCAGGAGACCAGGTGTTCACTCTGACAAACACACATTAATGATCAAAGATAAAGGGCAGAGTTTAAAACCATGGAGAGGAAGAGCAGGATGAGCCGCTCTGGGCACATTCCAAACAACTCAGGTGACTTCAGCTGCGTTCTCTCTCTGGCCACTCCCTCTTTCTAGTCCCTCTCTGATCTCTATCTGGTCTCTCTCTAGTCTCTCTCTGGTCTCACTCAGCCCAAAGAGTCCCATAGTTTCAGAGCCAGGATCTAGAACATGTTTTTTTATTGTGAGTTCTATTGTTGGTTTTAAAGTTACGTACCCCAGCTTTAAGGTCAGTCATTATTTGTAAAGAGTGTCTCAGTGTTGTAGCGTGGATTGTTCACCAGAGGGCGCCAGAGACCAGTTGAAACTTGTTCTATATTGTGCATAGTTTCCCAAGAGTCTGAGAGGCCACAGCGTTGATCTCAAATCAACATGAAAACTATGAACGCTCCAATCCTCCAAAAAGGTCCAGATATATATAATATATATATATATAATATATATATAGGAGGTTCCCGGGGTGATCGGTGCACTCGGGGCAGTGACCCCGAAGCTAGAAGAGTGGTTACAGTGGAACAACCTCGGACATCTCAGTCCAGAAATGTGCAGTGCTAGGAACAGCAAAGATACTGCGCAGAACCCTCAAGCTCCCAGGCCTGGAAAATTCTAAAAATCACAGACTCCTCACTCTCTTCTTGGAGATACACTCCGTTATGGCACAATCCTGATTTCCAACAATATAATTCACCTATTTATTTACGCCGCTGGCAGCAAAATGGTATCACTCACTTACATCACCTCTTTGAAAACAACACACTCATCTCATTTGACACATTAACCAGAAAGTACGGGGTTGGGAGAGAAGAATTTTTACATTACCAACAAATAAAGAATTTAATAAAATCCAAAACTAACATACTTATTAACCATTTAACCGTCCCGCCTCTAGTAGAAAGCATTGTTAAAATCTCGAAATTACAAAAATTAACCTCCAAACTGTACAAAATAATAATATCCTCCAAACAACAGCTCACACTCCCATCCGTCAAATGGGAAACTGAACTGGATATCTCTCCCAACCCCGACTTTTGGACCAGCGTATGTAATAATATATTTACCATGACAACCAGCACCAATCTTCAACTAATACAGTACAAAACCATTCACAGAACCCACCTAACACAAAACAGATTACATAAAATGAACCTAGCAGACACTGACATATGCACACAATGCACTTTAGGTAGCACAGACACATACTTACACGCCACATGGGACTGCACACCGGTGCACTCTTTTTGGGTATCTGTTACTAACAAACTCTCCGTCATCCTGGGCTGCAGAGTTCCATTAAATCCATCTCTGTGCCTTCTGGGAGATATGTCAAATATGAACCTATGTCATAAATATCAAAATCCACTTCTCACTTCTCTGGCTGTCGCAAAGAAAGTTATACTTCAAAACTGGAAAAACAAAAAAGCATGTAGCATAAAACACTGGCTGAATGCCATCTCGGATCACATGCGACACGAACAACAAACTGCTATAAAACAGAATAATATATCAGCCTTTCAGGACACTTGGAAACACTTCATCAATCACTTATAATAATCAATACAATTATAATCTCCACTGATATAAAAACCCTACATGTACATCCCAAAAAGATTATGTAGGGGGTAAGAAGAGAAGGAATGGAAAAAAATAAAAATAAAAACACAATATAACTAATTATTAGTGTGTATGTTTGAGTGTGCGTGTGTGTGCGTGTGTGTGCGTGCGTGTGCGTGCGTGTGCGTGTGTGTGCGTGTGTGTGCGTGCGTGTGTGTGTGTAGGTGTGTAGGTTATCTATGTATTTTAGAACTATGTATTTTATCACACTAGCAGTGATGATAATAATAATAATGATATTAATGATATTACTATATTAATATTCCTTATCATTGTTTATATAATATCAGAATTAACTATTTGAATTAATGAAATCCTACAGTGGGGGTAGTTGGGTGTGCGGTCTGGGCCGGCTCTACTCCCTCTCATCTCAGTCTCGTCCCTCCAGTACCCATCATACTGGCCATGATTGCTCTGTTTTTAAACGCAACACACTAGTCAGGGCCCAACACAGCATACACTGAGAATAGGGTAAGCTCTAAGCTTATTTTAATGCACTTCATTAAACCAGGGGAAAAGATAAAAGAAAACCTTTTTCACAAATCCACAAAAATGGGCAGCGAGCGCACACGGAATTGGTGTCCTGGGGATGTGCTGGAAGAGATGCACTCTGGAGGTCGGGGGGGGGGGGACACGCCTGGCTTAGTACTCAACTACACCCACGAGTAAATATTAATTCATTAAAAAATAAATAAATAAATAAATGTAATATAAAGATCTATAAATAATGATCCACACACCCTTCTTGTTACAGTCCCCCTGCCCTTTTCTCCTTACTGATTGTTATTATTGTTATCACCACCCCAACCTTGTTATTTTATGTCTCTCTTGTATATGTGAATAGAGGTGTATAGATGTGTATATGCACGGGCGTATAGTTATATATGTATGCATATGTAGTTAAATATGTATGTGTATGTTAGGTATATGTGTGATATATACGCGTTATGTGGGTGTGTATGTATGGGTATGGGTATATGTGTGTACGTATATGTATATGTGTATATATGGATGTATGTGTGTGTATTGTGTGTATGTGTGTATATGTGCACATATGTAGGCACATATATATACATAGTGTGTTTGTGGGTGTATAGATGTGCAAATATTGTCACTCTTCTATTTACGCTTCCTTCTCTCCAACTAAAGAATCCTATGTTACCGCTGATGTTGACTAACTAACTTTTTCCTTCCCCCCTCAACCCTTTTTACCGCCAATACCTGTTTCCCTACCTGTATATCTACCCGTACGTCTACCTGTGCGTCTACCTGTATGTTCACCTTTATGTATACCTGAATGTCTATGTATGTTTTTGTATCACTGTTGTTTTGTATGTCTTCTTTTTTTTTCTGCAAATAAACTTAAAAAAAAAAAAAAAAAAAAGCTCCCAGGCCTCTGGTAGAGGACCCGAGCTTAGAGAGGGATAACCGCCCACGGAGGGCCAAAGGTGAGTGGACAATTTATTTAAATATTTTTATATATATATATAAGAAGGCAGCGGTCCGGAGAGACTCCACATCTTGGACCCAGGACCATGAATGGATTGGTCAGCAAAGGCCACAGCAACCACAGAAGAACTCAATGTGAGAAGAGACCATGAAGGAACAGATCAGGACCAGGAGGAGCCAGCAGCTCTGCAGGAGGTTGAAGCAGGTCTCTCTCAAAATCACTGAAGCAAAAAAACTAAACAAAAATTCTCAAAAGGCACATTACACACTAAACTAGACTCAGTCAGGACTAAACTAGACTCAGTCAGGACTAAACTAGACTCAGTCAGGACTAAACTAGACTCAGTCAGGACTAAACTAGACTCAGTCAGGACTAAACTAGACTCAGTCAGGACTAAACTAGACTCAGTCAGGACTAAACTAGACTCAGTCAGTACTAAACTAGACTCAGTCAGTACTAAACTAGACTCAGTCAGGACTAAACTAGACTCAGTCAGGACTAAACTAGACTCAGTCAGGACTAAACTAGACTCAGTCTGTACTAAACTAGACTCAGTCAGGACTAAACTAGACTCAGTCAGGACTAAACTAGACTCAGTCAGTACTAAACTAGTCTCAGTCAGGACTAAACTAGACTCAGTCAGAACTAAACTAGACTCAGTCAGGACTAAACTAGACTCAGTCTGTACTAAACTAGACTCAGTCAGGACTAAACTGGACTCAGTCAGGACTAAACTAGACTCAGTCTGTACTAAACTAGACTCAGTCAGGACTAAACTAGACTCAGTCAGGACTAAACTAGACTCAGTCAGGACTAAACTAGACTCAGTCTGTACTAAACTAGACTCAGTCAGGGATAAACTAGACTCAGTCAGGACTAAACTAGACTCAGTCAGTACTAAACTAGACTCTCTGGTCTCTCTCTGGTCTCTCTGGTCCCTCTGGTCTCTCTCTGGTCTCTCTGGCCTCTCTCTGGTCTCTCTCTCTGGTCTCTCTCTCTGGTCTCTCTCTGGTCTCTCTCTCTCTCTCTCTCTCTCTGGTCTCTCTCTGGTCTCTCTCTGGTCTCTGTGGTTAGAATGTATGGTGAAAGTACAAGTACTGTAGAGCAGTACTCGAGTACATGCAGGAGTAAACAGACGACACAGACTTTTGAAATAATAATAATGAGAGGATTTAAAGTCAAAGTTGTCGTACCTGGTGTGAGCCGACCAGAAACACACAGAGACCAGGAGGAGCAGGAGACCAGGTGTTCACTCTGACAAACACACATTAATGATCAAAGATAAAGGGCAGAGTTTAAAACCATGGAGAGGAAGAGCAGGATGAGCCGCTCTGGGCACATTCCAAACAACTCAGGTGACTTCAGCTGCGTTCTCTCTCTCTGGCCACTCCCTCTTTCTAGTCCCTCTCTGATCTCTATCTGGTCTCTCTCTAGTCTCTCTCTGGTCTCACTCAGCCCAAAGAGTCCCATAGTTTCAGAGCCAGGATCTAGAACATGTTTTTTTATTACAGAGTTCTATTGTTGGTTTTAAAGTTACGTACCCCAGCTTTAAGGTCAGTCATTATTTGTAAAGACTGTCTCAGTGTTGTAGCGTGGATTGTTCACCAGAGGGCGCCAGAGACCAGTTGAAACTTGTTCTATATTGTGCATAGTTTCCAAAGAGTCTGAGAGGCCACAGCGTTGATCTCAAATCAACATGAAAACTATGAACGCTCCAATCCTCCAAAAAGGTCCAGATATATATAATATATATATATATATATATAATATATATATATATAATATATATATAGGAGGTTCCCGTGGTGATCGGTGCACTCGGGGCAGTGACCCCGAAGCTAGAAGAGTGGTTACAGCGGATCCCCGGAACAACCTCGGACATCTCGGTCCAGAAATGTGCAGTGCTAGGAACAGCAAAGATACTGCGCAGAACCCTCAAGCTCCCAGGACCCGAGCTTAGAGAGGGATAACCGCCCGCGGAGGGCCAAAGGTGAGTGGACAATTTATTTAAATATTTTTTTATATATATATATATATAAGAAGGCAGCGGTCCGGAGAGACTCCACATCTTGGACCCAGGACCATGAATGGATTGGTCAGCAAAGGCCACAGCAACCACAGAAGAACTCAATGTATGGCAGTTCTTGATCTCATTGAAAAAATTAATGACACTGTTGATAAAGGGGAATGTGGAATTGGTGTCTTTCTTGATTTATCAAAAGCGTTTGACACCATTGATTTTGAGATCCTTATTGGGAAACTCGAACACTATGGGGTCAGGGGAATTGCACTCAGGTGGTTTGGAAGCTATTTATTTGAAAGGGAGCATTATGTCCAATTACAAAACAGCAAATCCCAACATAAAATTATTAAATATGGAGTCCCCCAGGGCTCTATATTGGGGCCACTTCTCTTCATTGTTTATGTAAATGATTTTATGAATTCGTCTATTGTTCTTCATAAGGTGTTATTTGCTGATGACACAAACCTATTCCTGTCACACAGAAATTTGGACAGTCTAGAAGAAGTTGTGAATGAAGAACTCATCAATGTAGAAAATTGGCTAAAATGCAACAAACTATCATTAAACATAAACAAAACCAACTATATAATATTCCGTTCAAATAGAAGCTGTAAAGACATTGAAAGTATTAAAATACAAATTAATGGAAGAGTTCTTGAGAGAGTAGAGAACATCAAATTTTTAGGAATATATTTGGATGAATTCTTGAACTTTAAAAAACACATAGATTATCTAATGAATAAACTATCTAAATATGTTGGTCTATTTCTCAAATTGAGACATTATCTACCCCTTGAAGCTCTCCTAGCTCTATACCGGTCTCTATTTGAACCGCACCTTAATTATTGTAATGTAATATGGTGTAACACGTATCCAAGCCACCTTGAAAAGCTACTGATTCTACAAAAGAAATTAATTCGTAATATTGCTTGGTCTAAATATGATGCTCCCTCTGATCCTCTCTTTTACAGGTTTAAGCTACTGAAGCTCACTGAGTGCAACAGTTTTAATAACGCTTGCATTATGTATAATGTAGTATACAAACTAAATACCAGGCTCTCCAGTCTCATCCCAGTGACCTCTGCCCCTCACTGTCACAACACTAGAGGGAAACCCTTACTGCGAGGGAAAAAGCGCAAGCTGAAGTGCACTAGTTTTAGCGTAGCATGCAAGGGCCCTGAGATCTGGAATGAGCTTGACAACTCCATAAAAGAATCATCTTCTCTGAATGTTTTTAAAAAGAATCTAAAGTGTAAACTACTGCTGCATTATGCATAATGCAACCCTCTATAGCAGACAACCATTTACTATTTTATTTGGTCTTGTCCCGGTTAGATCTGAGTGAATGAGCGCTAACGCGTATGTAAGGTTTTCATTTCATTTCTTGTATGTTATTGCAGAACTGATGTGAGTGTGTTGAAGCGGACTGTATATGTTTGATAGACATGGTAAGGCATGACTGCTACTGGCAGTCTGAAAATGCATTGAACTGGGGAGGGGGGGTGGGGGGGTGGGTTGTGGGAGACTGTTTATTTTATTTTGTTGTCCTGTTCTTTCGACATGTGAATGTTATTGGGGCCCCTATATATAAGCCAAGTTGTGCTTCATGGGAGTCCCTTCACAAACCTAATTGTCTAATTGTAAAAGATGTGGATTCAACTCATGTTTGTGAACAAATAATAAATAAAAAATAAATAAATAAATAAATGTGTGAAGAGACCATGAAGGAACAGATCAGGAACAGTCACATGGTCAGGACCAGGAGGAGCCAGCAGCTCTGCAGGAGGTTGAAGCAGGTCTCTCTCAAAATCACTGAAGCAAAAAAACTAAACAAAAATTCTCAAAAGGCACATTACACACTAAACTAGACTCAGTCAGGACTAAACTAGACTCAGTCAGGACTAAACTAGACTCAGTCTGTACTAAACTAGACTCAGTCAGGACTAAACTAGACTCAGTCAGGACTAAACTAGACTCAGTCAAAACTAAACTAGACTCAGTCAGGACTAAACTAGACTCAGTCAGGACAAACTAGACTCAGTCAGAACTAAACTAGACTCAGTCAGGACTAAACTAGACTCAGTCAGAACTAAACTAGACTCAGTCAGGACTAAACTAGACTCAGTCAGTACTAAACTAGACTCAGTCAGGACTAAACTAGAGTCAGTCAGGACTAAACTAGACTCAGTCAGGACTAAACTAGACTCAGTCAGGACTAAACTAGACTCAGTCAGTACTAAACTAGACTCAGTCAGGACTAAACTAGACTCAGTCAGGACTAAACTAGACTCAGTCAGGACTAAACTAGACTCAGTCAGGACTAAACTAGACTCAGTCAGGACTAAACTAGACTCAGTCAGGACTAAACTAGACTCAGTTAGGACTAAACTAGACTCAGTCAGGACTAAACTAGAGTCACTCAGTACTAAACTAGACTCAGTCTGTACTAAACTAGACTCAGTCAGGACTAAACTAGACTCAGTTAGGATAAAGGACACACACTAAACTCACCATAACTCACCAAACGTAACACAATGCTCTCCACACGACACACACATGGTTCCCTGGTACCTACCAAAGCAGAACTAAAGCCTGAGTATCTTCTGAGGAGTGTCGGGCGAGAGGTGGCTTTAAAAGCAGAACATCAGAAACTAGACTTGCCCTGACCCTGACAGGAACGGATTCTCCCCCAAGGATTTCCTCATAAAAAAAAAAAAAAAAGCTTAGATCAATCCCTCCTTAGTCAAACCAGGGAGACCCACTACACACTCCAATATGTTACACCCAAGAGACGACCCCCAATATGTTACACCCAAGAGACGACCCCAATATGTTACACCCAAGAGACGACCCCAATATGTTACACCCAAGAGACGAGCCCCAATATGTTACACCCAAGAGACGACCCCAATATGTTACACCCAAGAGACGACCCCAATATGTTACACCCAAGAGACGACCCCAATATGTTACACCCAAGAGACGAGCCCCAATATGTTACACCCAAGAGACGAGCCCCAATATGTTACACCCAAGAGACGAGCCCAATATGTTACACCCAAGAGACGAGCCCAATATGTTACACCCAAGAGACGAGCCCCAATATGTTACACCCAAGAGACGACCCCAATATGTTACACCAAGAGACGAGCCCCAATATGTTCACACCCAAGAGACGACCCCAATATGTTACACCCAAGAGACGAGCCCCAATATGTTACACCCAAGAGACGAGCCCCAATATGTTACACCCAAGAGACGAGCCCCAATATGTTACACCCAAGAGACGACCCCAATATGTTACACCCAAGAGACGAGCCCAATATGTTACACCCAAGAGACGAGCCCCAATATGTTACACCCAAGAGACGACCCCAATATGTTACACCCAAGAGACGAGCCCCAATATGTTACACCCAAGAGACGAGCCCCAATATGTTACACCCAAGAGACGACCCCAATATGTTACACCCAAGAGACGACCCCAATATGTTACACCCAAGAGACGAGCCCAATATGTTACACCCAAGAGACGAGCCCAATATGTTACACTCTGGCTCTACAGGTGGAACATTAAGGACAAGAGGAAACTAAAAGATAATTTATTAACAGCAACAAAAGTCTAGGGAATGAACACCAAGAAAACCAAAAGATGAAGGCAGGTCTGGGGGTGAACAGAGAGAGACAGACAGAGACAGAGAGAGAGAGAGAGAGAGAGAGACAGAGAGAGAGAGAGAGAGAGAGAGAGAGAGAGAGAGAGAGAGAGAGAGAGAGAGAGAGAGAGAGAGAGAGAGACAGAGAGAGAGTGAGAGAGAGAGAGAGAGAGAGAGAGAGAGAGAGAGAGAGAGAGAGAGAGAGAGAGAGAGAGAGAGAGAGAGAGAGAGAGAGAGAGAGAGAGAGAGAGAGAGAGAGAGAGAGAGAGAGAGACAGAGAGAGAGAGAGAGAGAGAGAGAGAGAGAGAGAGAGAGAGAGAGAGAGAGAGAGAGAGAGAGAGAGAGACAGAGAGAGAGAGAGAGAGAGAGAGAGAGAGGGAGAGAGACAGAGAGAGACAGAGAGAGAGAGAGAGAGAGAGAGAGAGAGAGAGAGAAAGTAGCTAAAAACCTGACAGTGTGTATGCGTGGGACTAAAAGTAGCTAAAAACCTGACAGTGTGTATGTGTGGGACTAAAAGTAGCTAAAAACCTGACAGTGTGTATGTGTGGGACTAAAAGTAGCTAAAAACCTGACAGTGTGTATGCGTGGGACTAAAAGTAGCTAAAAACCTGACAGTGTGTAAGTTTCGGCATCACAAGTATAGCAATACCTGTTAAGTTCCCAGAAGTATAGTAACAATCTGGTGTGGGACATTGTTTGTGAAATCTTGGATTTTGACGTGATATTACTGTTCAGGACCTCCAGGGGGCCATGCCTGATTTTTTTTGCTGCTGTAAACCCTACAGAAAGGCTGGGTCCCACAATGCATGTCCTGGTCTGGTGGTCCCACGAGATGATAAAGACAAGTATGTGTGTGTGTGTGTGTGTGTGTGTGTGTGTGTGTGTGTGTGTGCGCACTTGTTTTCAACTCCTGGTGGGTTCCATAACCTGAGATTCCACTCACGTCATGGGGACTGGTTTTACGTGGTGGGGCCCGAACACCGGACCCCACTGGTCCAAGCTTAATAATCAATGGGTAATGCTTTTCTAACGGTCCTTATGCAGTCTCTGTAAAAATATGGAAAGGACCCCTGGAGGTTTACTTTCCTGAAAAAAGTGTGTTATGTGTCGGAACCCTGGTGGTGGGTTGCGGGATATCAAGGAGGGGCACACTGGGGCAATTTCAGTCCAGCAGGCTGGAGCCAATCATGGAGCAGCACAACAGAGGAAATCAGGTGTCAGGCTAGAAAAAGGTGCAAGTGTGTGGTTCATTAGGCTGCAAGAAATCATGGAGGAGCACACTGAAGCGCACGCTTACAAACCACTGGTAAGTGCTGACTACAAGTCATGACTTCAAATTGTTATATAGAATGATTACAAATTATTTGTTGTTTGTGCAGCTTAGTCAAGAGTCCCTAATTGATGAAGTCGACTCAGATTCTGACGATTTAACTGTCAAGAAGAAACCTGTAAAAAAGTATGGAAAAAGAAAAATCAAAAACACTTTTCTTCAAGACTCGGAAAGTGACGAACCAAAGGCAAATAAGATTGTTATCATGCAGCTGCAAAAGAAGAAAAATGGGGGGCGAGTATACAGCAAGAGACACTTCTGCCTCTACTGTTCAATGTCCTGCCACAAAATGTCCCGTCATTTGACTAGAAAACATGGAAATGAAAGTGACGTAGCCAGAGCATTGGCTCTACCTGTGAAATCTAAAGCACGTAAACTTCAGTTTGATTTGATCAGGAATAGTGGAAACCGTGAGCACAATTTTGAGGTTTTAAAGGCCGGCATTGGAACTTTAGTCCCAGCTAAACAGCCAAATTGCCCAGTTAAATCCAGTGAGTTTTTGCACTGTATAGACTGTGGGGCATTGCTTAAGCGAAAGTCGCTGTGGAGGCATGTGGCCAGGTGCCGGCTTTCACAGAAAGATGCCCAGGCTAAACCAGGTAGAAGTAGGGTCCAGTCCCTCTGCTCCCTAGCCCAGCCTGTACCGGAGGGCATCAGCAAAAAGCTGTGGTCTTTAATTTCGGCAATGCATCAGGATGAGGTCACGGGTGTTGTCAAAGCAGAAAAGGGGATTCTGAGACTCGGAGAGCACCTGTACTTAAAACACGGGCATGATAAGACAAAGCATGATTACATTAGGCAGAAAATGAGAGAAGTCGGTAGGTTAAAACCAGCAAATAATGCAACTTAATAAGGATTTCTTTTTTTTTCATGTAAACCAGTATAATGCAACTTAATAGGTTTTTACATGTAAACCAGTATCAAAAAATGATGAACTATTTATTAAAAACCTCCAACGAAGCCGGCTGCTTTTTGAGAAGAGGGAACTTTTCTTCTGCTGCCCTACTATGAGGGGTTTTTACATGTAAACCAGTATAATGTAACCTAATAGGGGTTTTTACATGTAAACCAGTATAAAGCAACTTAATAGGGATTTGTACATGTAAACCAGTATAATGCAACTTAATAGGGTTTTTTCATGTAAACCAGTATAATGCAACTTAATGGGGATTTTTCCATGTAAACCAGTATAATGCAACTTAATGGGGATTTTTCCATGTAAACCAGTATAATGCAACTTAATAGGGATTTTTCCATGTAAACCAGTATAATGCAACTTAATAGGGTTTTTTTCATGTAATCCAGTATAATGCAACTTAATGGGGATTTTTCCATGTAAACCAGTATTATGCAACTTAATAGGGATTTTTCCATGTAAACCAGTATAATGCAACTTAATAGGTTTTTTTTCATGTGAACCAGTATAATGCAATTTAATAGGGTTTTTTTTACATGTAAACCAGTATAATGGAACTTAATAGGGTTTTTTCCATGTAAACCAGTATAATGCAACTTAATAGGGATTTTTCCATGTAAACCAGTACAATGCAACTTAATAGGGATTTTTCCATGTAAACCAGTATAATGCAACTTAATAGGGTTTTTTTCATGTAAACCAGTATAATGCAACTTAATGGGGATTTTTCCATGTAAACCAGTATTATGCAACTTAATAGGGATTTTTCCATGTAAACCAGTATAATGCAACTTAATAGGTTTTTTTTTCATGTAAACCAGTATAATGCAACTTAATAGGGTTTTTACATGTAAACCAGTATAATGGAACTTAATAGGGGTTTTTACATGTAAACCAGTATAATGTAACCTAATAGGGGTTTTTACATGTAAACCAGTATAAAGCAACTTAATAGGGATTTTGTACATGTAAACCAGTATAATGCAACCTAATAGGGATTTTTCCATGTTAACCAGTATAATGCAACCTAATAGGGATTTTTCCATGTAAACCAGTATAATGCAACCTAATAGGTTGCATTATACCACCAGACCAAGACCCAAACGAAGACTCAGACCACCACCAGATAATGACCACAGACCAGGTTTCCTTAGTTACAGGAACCAAATTGTTTCAGCGGTGAGGGGATTTTTCAGTTTCAAGGACACTTTCAATACATTCAGTAGTTTCAAGGATTTCAACTGTTTAAGAATTTAACCAGTTTCAAGGATATCAGGAGGTTCAAGGATTTCAGGAGTTTCCACACTTTCAACAGTTTCCAGGTTTAAAAAAGTTTCAAGGATTTCAGGAGTTTCAATGTTTCAACAGTTTCAAGGATTTCAGGAGTTTAAAGGTTTCAACAATTTCAAGGACTTCAGGAGTTTCAAATATCTATCAAGTATTTTAACAGTTTCAAGGCCTTTTAAAGGATTTCAAGGATTTTTTTTAGCAGATTTCCACATTAGATCTGTTCCGCAGTCAATCGCAATGGCTTCAGCCATTGCAAGTTTCTAGTTATCATTATTATTATTTACAACTAGGAATATTTTGTGAAAAACAATGGAGACGAGGAGCTGCTGATATTGAAACTAACCAAAGTGTCAGATTAGTGGCTGACGGAAAGGTTTTATAAATGATTCATCATATCATTAAAATAAACAACTTTTTTGAGTCGAGCTAGTCAGAAACTGAAATGTGTTTTGGTCATTAGGCCTTCACCAGGCTGTGTATTTAGTTTTTCTTAATAAAACAATGACATTATAGATGTTGATGGTTAAAACTTATTTTGGCTTATTATTAGTTTGGCTCCTGATATTTTTGAAATGGACAAATAAAAAAAAGGACTTTGATTGTTTTGCTGTATTGGACTTGCATCATTGTTAAAAAAAAAAAAAACATTTTCTGAAGAATGATATCCTAAAAATGTTGATTTTTATGGCGGCCTAGTTAACAGGGTTAGTAAAATTCCCTAAATACAGGCCGTGTAAGTACTATAACATTATTTAACATCATGTAGATAAACATTGTCAGTCAGTTACGAAGATACATAACTGTCTGTGTGAAAGTGTGAGTTTATCAGTAGCACCGTTCCTGGGACTTATCTAACTTTGAATGTTTTGACTCCTGGCAGAGAATGTCCCAGTGGAGCTTCGTGACCCTTTCTACTGTGACCAGTATGAGCAGGAGCACCTCAAGCCTCCCGTCACCCGCCTCCTGCAGTCCTCTGAACTCTACTGTCGCACGTACGGCCTGATCACGGCAGCGAACCAGGCCGAGCCTCAGCCCAAAGACAACGTGGCTCTGCTGAAGCTTTGTGCTCAGAGAGGAATGGCCTGTGGAGACCAGCGTGTCCCTGTAACTGACACGGACCTACGACATAAACCCATCAAAATGGTAAAATATTACACATGCAATGCTGGATTTTCACATGGCTTACTTAAATATGGTCCACTGTTAAATCAACCTGTCTTCTCATGCACCACATTTACACTGCAATAATATGATATAAAGTGATGAGCAAACTGTTAATGTTTGCTTAGCATGAGTATTTTGTGAAAGAAAGAACAGTGGTTAGTCGAGAGGATGAACTACGGCCCTCCTGGAGCCCGACCCCTCAGAGGGTGGTACTGTCCTGTGCAGCTGTATTTTTCTGTGTTTAGAGTTTTGACAGCGTTTCAGCCGCTTCAGACATGGATCTATTATACACATAGTATACACAATCTTAAAATTACAAGAAATTTAAGCTTGAAATATTTCACTCAATGTGAATTTTTCAAACCTTTTTATATATTTTTGTCTCTATATGAAATCTGACATTATTGACTGGATCCAGCTGCTAAAGCTAAAAGGAGCCGCACAAGGAACGCCTTTTTTAATTTCAGGGCGTGAGGAGAACTCTGAATGAGGCACAATGGATGCTCCAGATCAGCGGCACAACAATGGCGGGACAGTCCTAGTGAAACCTTAGCTGCATCAGTGTTCTGTGAGGAGAGGAACAGGTTTGTCCGCTTTGGGATGCTACCTCAGGCTCTCACTTTCTGCGCCTGTTTATTTACAACTAGGAATATTTTGTAAAAAATAATGGAGACCAGGAGCTTCTTAAATTCAAAACTAACCAAAGTGGATGACGGAAAGAATTTTATAATGATTCATAATATGATTAAATAAAACTACTTTTTTGAAGGGAGCTACAGTCAGAAACTGCAGTGTTTTGGTCCTTAGGCCTTCACCAGGCTGTGTATTTTGTTTTTAAGACTACAGATGTTATAACTGTGTTCTTGAATGTCAAGAATGTTTCTAAGCAGCAGAATTCAGATGTTACTCTGGAGGAAACTAATAAATGTTTGTCCAGACACACATGATTCTGTGTGTGGCCTGGTGAGCTGCTGCCATAGTGTTATGTTGTGAGTAAGTAATCTTTATTTTTATATATAGCGCCTTTCACAGACCAGTGTCACAAAACGCTTTACGAACAGGAGGCGCATTCCAGACCTATTGTACATGTTTTCAGTAGTAGGGGAAACTGGAGCACCCGGAGGAAACCTACGTAGACACTGGGAGAACATGCAAACTCCACTCAGAAAGGCCCTGTTCCGTCCGGGATTCGAACCAAAGACTTTCTTGGTGAGAATCAAGAGTGCTTTCCACTCCTGCCGTGCCACTCTGGTCATGTTCTCTGCACTTGACTCCATGTTTCTCTTTGTGGAAACTTTCTGCCAAAATGTTACGGTCCAGTCTCTGGTTTTTTGTGCCTCAGCTCCAGTAGGTTCTGATCCCTGGTTTTGGCTGACACACTTATAGCAGCATTTGCTGTGTGCTACTTTTCCTGTAGTATGTGAGTCTCCAGTCGCCTTTGGCCTGCGCTCTCAGAGATTGTGAGCCATGAAAATGGGTCATACTGCTGCAGCAATGAGAAGGAGCACAGTGGGTCTTAACTCACCAAGGATTTGTGTTGGTAAAACCAAATGTTCTCTTCTAATGTAGCCTTATCTTAAATTTCAACTGTTCCTTCCTGTACCCCCAAAGAGCTCTGTGTGTGACCTTTGCAGGGGAGCCCAGCCCCCGCCACTCCTCAGATTGAGGATAAAGATCTGTAAAGATTAGAGATAATCTGTGATGCAGACGCCACGTCATTAGGACTTGATGTTCTATGAAATTACTGCTGTAATGGTCAGTTTTAAGTATTCTGATCATGCTGGCAATGAAATGCATTTAGTTGAGCACAGCCATAATTTGGATCAATTTAAGATTTTCAAACTTCAACATTGCCTCCTGCATTGTGAATAATAATGGCTGAAGTTGTCTAACAAATTGCTTCAACTTTTGAACAAGTCACAATAAATAAGTTGCTGCAAGATCTGTTATGAGTGTTTTCATAACATGTGTTGTGGTAGGATTTTCTCTCTGAAATCCCCTGCAAGGGCCCCAGACAGACCTGATCCCAATATTTGCCCCCCTCTAAACACACGAGTCAGCATGGGGGAGGGGTCAAGTAATATTTCAAACATAATCAGATTTTGTTTTGATAATAATACTGAGTGAATGATGGACTGTATACTGTCTTTCGTTTCTTTCTGCTGTTAAAATGGTAGAGTTGAAATGCATCTATGTGGTGTTAATCTGGAGAAATCCTACATTTTATAAATTCATAAACGGTATTAAGTATTATGCTAGTGCTAATCCAGGAGCATGCAGTAGTGCTGTGTTCAGATGCATTGTGGGTCAACTGTTTGGTTGTTATGGTGACCTGGCAGGGCCAGTACCCTGTCCTCGAACTACTTCTCGTTCTCCTCTCATTAGGTGGACTTGTGATTTAGCTTAGAGAGCTCTCTGCACCAGCTAAGAACATGTCCCCTTCCCCATGTGAGTAAACATTGCACTATCACCAGTGTTCAGTTTTTGTTCTAGTTTGCATTGCAAACATGTCAGTCAATTTAAAAAATGATTTAGGTTATTTAGTTGGATATCAGTATTTTTGACAAGATTAGATACATTTTCTTAAGTGACCTACAACATTTGATGGGTTTGTTTTACAGTATTGAGATGGATAGATACTTTATTGATCCCCGTAGGAGATTTATATAATAGTTTAGTTACAATTAAAAACTCTTACTAAACAATAATTCACAATGAACTCTGCATCTTTGAGCGGGGTCTTTAATCTTCAGAGTTGTGGAGCACAAACAGGGTCACTGTGCTGAGGTTCTGATGGCAGTGTATCCAGTGCACTGACCCAATGCTTTGTGACAGGTCGTCGCTGGCATCGCCCACTGGCCTCTTCAGCAGCGTGTCTGCTCGGGTCAGCACTTTACTTCAGGGTTGAGTAGGCAGACACGCAGCTGGACCACTGCCGTCCCCAGCTGGGGCGACACCAGAGGTTAGAGTAAGAATGCTTGGCCTCTATGGTCGGTAGCAAAGGGAACTGGCACTGATTTGTACAGATTAGTTTAATGCTTTGGAGATGAATTGGCTCAAAGGGGATCAGTGTGTGTGTGTGTGTTTGTGTTTGCATGTTGTTTATTCTTTTTTATATTGGAACATGCATACTACGTACAAATGTAAATTGAAATCTAAATCATGTAAAGTGAATGGGAAGAGTAGGTGAAGGGCTACATTCGCTTGAAGGAACAGCTATCCCATGGCGCAAATCCCGATCCTAATGAGCTAAATGGTTAATGGAGTTAAGGTGCTTGTTTCGGCTGACCTGATAAAGTGACTGGTTCATTTTAATTTGCTTTGCATTTAGAACTCTCAGCATTGAAATGCTTTCACTTTCCAAAACAGGAATAGGCCTTTCTTTAATATTATGACTCTTTGGATGGTGAATTTGTATGGTGATATCAAACAAATGTTACTAATACAGTACTTGTATATAGTTCTTATCATTAAATAATTCAGGGGGTTTTCAGGGATCTTTGCAATAATGATTTGTTACATTTAAGCTTGAGGTGGGTGATTTTGCGTCAATTCAGGTCCCAATGATTTTAAAAAGAGAAATGCTTGTGTTGCTTGTGGCAAAAATCAGTTTCACTTGTTCTCCAGGTGCTCCATAAATTGGCCGATTTTCAGCTAATGGTTATTTTCTGTATAATAGATATGTGTATGAAAGGGTCCATTGGGTGATTTTCAGTCATAATATTGTTATATAGTTTTCTGCCTCTTTCATTGTGAGTTTATTTGCACGCAACTTTAAAAAGTGCTCAATAGAGACGCGCGTCCGACAGCGGCTTCACCCGTGACCAGTGAGTGTGGCTGCAGATGCCATGTCCCTTTTACTTTGTTTTCTGGGAGCCCTGCTTCTTCTGGCGAGAACTGTAAATGCCTGATTCTTTTTTCTTTTAAGAACACAAAGCATGACCTGTTATGAGTCAGGGTGGCTCCAGGTTTGGTTGAATTAAATATTTTTAGTTTTTGTTTATATTTTTGGGTTTTTAACAAATTCCCTTTTAGAGCTGAGACCAATTTGACTGAAATTAAAATAACCAGACTTGCAATAATTGAAGATTTGCTGATGGACTGACTACAAGCACAATCCTTATTTTTTGTGTGCAAACCTTTGGAGCTTAAACTTGTCCTGATTCTTCCCAAACAAAGTCCAGATTGTTGTATCGTACTGGAAACAAGAAGGGATAAATCTTCATTTTGATCGTTCACATTAGCAGGAGTTTTATGGTTGGATTTGATCAATTATCTGACACAGAGAACAAGCAATCTAGTGTAACTGGTTAATTCATTTATAGTTGTATAAACAAGGGTCCAAAGTTCAAGCACATGTACCTTTATCCATTCACTTCGCTGGAACGGCTTCTGCTGCCACTTGGAGGAAGTCTATAGTATTGCTACCTCTCTCAGCTTAAAAAAACCAGCTGTATTTTATATATTAATCTCAGTAGATGTGGTGTCTATTTCCTCAAATAAATCTTCTGCTCGGCCCATGTTATTGGTTTCAGAGTGCGCATCTCTCTTTGATCGATGTTTTGATGTCCGTGGCTGCCATGGAGACACTCGCCGTGGTCAAGTCGTGTGGTAATGTGGAGACGCAGAGCAGCTGGGAGACCACTGTCCTCCGATGGGTGAACAAGGTGAGAAATAACATTCAGAAACGTGTTTATTTGCATAGGTACTATAGTATGAAGAGATCTGACAAACAATTATTCATGATTATTCACATCACAACCAATCAGTGGAAGAGAAAAGTTATTATTTGGGAAGTGTATTGAATGTTGTTTAAGATGTTTTTAGGACAATGTGCTCCTTTTATCTAAATTCACTTTTTATAGAGCTCTGTTCATAAACAAGAGATACATGTGAATCAATACATCTACATATCTCATGCTCATGAGTGAGTTAAACCTGAAACAGAATAACATTTAGCATTGCATTTAATGGTTCATTTGGTCTGAAATAATTATCGGGATGCATTAAACATAAAACGATAATTTTCAAGTCTACATTACCCAACCTTAGATTTGACCCAATCACAGTTTATATGAATTAATTAAAGAATTATATGTTCACTATTTTTACTGTACTGTGAATATTTATGTGTATGTATTCATTTTAATGCCCGGTATATGTGTTGCTACCTTGTTCCGCTAAGCACTTTGAGTTTCCTTGTGTAATGAACTGTGCTATACTAATAAATATGCCTTGCTTAGTTAATCCAATGTTTTTTTGGCGTCCAACCTTTTGTTATGTCTCAGATAAATCAGAAGCTCAGAGATATCACAGGAGAAGAGGATAGTGACACGTCTCAGTCCATCACAGAATCTCAAGCTGTCCAGCCCTCGGTGAGTATCATGCACACTATTTACACATGGGATGATTAATGGAAAATGTTCCTTTTTTATAGCCTAAATATCACTATAGTAAGGAAATAAATAAACGCAACCCAATGTGCTTAACAGATACCAATCAATAAAGTTAATCACGTTAAATTAACTTTTAACCATGTTATATCACTATTATATTACAGTGTTGTTTGTAAATAATATATATTTTTTTTTTTTCGACCAAAACAGTTCAAATGAGATTCCCCTGGGGATTTCTTTTTTTTTTTTTTTAATAGAGATGACTTGTTACACATTGAGTTTATGGATTAAAAATACTTCTGCAATCATCATAGAATTATCAGCACCCTAAAACCATTTCGCAATATAATTGTCTATGTAAAGTTCAACAATTGATTAATCAATTTCTTAACTAGTTGGAAACTATTTAAATAATCAATACGTTTATTTAACTTGTTGCAGCCATACACACATTTCATGCGTTCTGTGCATGCTGCAGTTGTATTAAATCAGTTTAGTTGCTGGTACTTAGTAAACAGCCATCCTTAAAGAAACACTTATCTTGCCGTTTCCGACTACTTTCCTCTTATCTCTGCTCAGCTGCTGTGCTTCTTGTCTGTCTGTTTGTGTTTTCCTTCCCCTCTGACTTCAGTGTCCCACTCGCTGGTACTGGAAACTTGTTCCTGTAAGTGTCCTTTCCTTTTCCCTCTGCTCCTTTGTCCATTTCTCCAGTGCCATCACCAAATGTCACCAAACCTGCTGGTCAGGTGTGTTCTTCAGGTGTTTGCTGGTGTGAGAACACAAGTGCATCTCATCATGGCTGTTTCATATAAGCATCCTGATTCTGGCTTGTGCTGCATGACTAACGACATTCTCCAGCCCTTGATATGTTGCATAGGTTTATAAAACTGATCTTTCAGGCATCAGCCTTTCTTTCACTAATTACTTTAGAATAGTGCCATTTTGCATCAAAGCATTGTGTCAAAGTAGATGAACTGTACTAACAGACACACAAGGGATTTGTATATATTACAAGCCATCAAACTGTACTAGATATCAAGGGGCAATAGTTTACTCAACTAATTGTTCAATAAATTATGAATTGAACAATCTGACACACACCTTGCATAATGTGGTGTATGCTGCATGAATGTTAAACTTTTTAAATATTTTGCCATGAAGATCAAATTAACGTCTGTTTTTCTCCAGCTTCGCTACAGAAAAGATAAAGTCCAGTCCAGACAGAAGCCCGTGTTCCCTGTGGTTAATGACGTCAGTGACTTGTCCAGTGGCTGTGCCATTGTTGCTGTTATACATTATTACTGTCCTGACCTGTTAAGACTTGAAGGTACTGAAAGCACATTTCTATTTGTTTACTTTTGGTTACTTTCTCCTGACGGTTCTGTTTCCCTAATAGATGTATGTATGAAAGAGTCCATGTCTGTAGCAGACAGCGTATACAACCTGCAGTTCATCCTTGAGTTCTGTGACAGCTGTTTGAAGAGCTGCTGCCACTTGACACTGGAGGACGTGTTGTACATTCCCCAAGAACTACAGGTAGAAGGGCTAAATGTTATTTAATCTTGTTTTGTCGTAGTGGATGTAACAAAAAAATACTTTATTTTATTTAGGTAAATGTGCTAAGTTTTTTAGCAGAATTACTACACTGGTTTGAAGTACAAAGGCCAGACTTTGTTCAGCCAATTGACACAATAGGTAAGAAAAACATAATTTTTACTTATTTTTTTTTTGTTCATCCGATTCCACTTCATTGAATGTATTTGTTTTCAGATGGATCCACCTCTGTAAAATCCAATAGCGTTATCAGGTACTGTGGGTTTGTTTTAATATTTTACGCCCTTTATGACCGTTCCTGACGCTCTTTTCTTTGCAGTACCTCCCCTTCTATTTTTAAGAAACCCTTTCTTCCTATATCCGCGTCTGCAACAGGTAAGATTAACACTTGGACTGGTTTTGATGTTGTGAACAACTCATTCCTTTGTTAGTTGTCCTGTTGATTAGTTCTGTGCTGTGTCCCTAAATCACTCATTGTGTTACATTCCTTGTCTTTCATTGCACTTATTTAATTGTACCCTGGTCTTTGCATGCCTTTTTCATTTTGTGTGTGTGCCCCCATGTACTCAGGATCTTTGACTCAGTCTACCTCAATGTCTCATATAGAAGGAGTTGGAAAGACCTGGAACAAGAAATCTCTCGGGTAAATTGCATGTTTGTGTAGCGTGTAAATTATTCTTACGCTATGTGTGTAATGTGCTAACAATGAGTGTGTATCTCCACTCAGTCGTCCTCTGTCAGCAGTGTCGTTTAGCATCCCCTTTGGCCTGGACAGTGATGTGGACGTTGTGATGGGAAATCCAGTAATAACACGCTCTGTGAGCTCAGACCAGCTGAATCCAGGAGTTCAGACAAGAGTTCCCTACACTCCTCCCGAAGAAATTGCTCCTGTGCATAACAAAGCTGTGGGACATAATGGCCCCCAGAGGGCATCATGGGTAACCCAGGCTTTAAATATTCCTAAAGTGGCTGAAGAGAATGGCCTCGATGTCAATGAGGCAGGCGAGGTGCCCACAATTGAGGAGGCTCTTCAGATCATTCACAATGAGAGCAAGATGGAGCAGCGGCTCCATCCTGATGGTGCTCCAGATGGCTTCTACCTCCACTCCCCTGACGACCCTGCCAGCTCTCGATACTCCAATAGCTCGCCCCCTGTCAGCTCTTCTGCTCCTTCGCGCTCAGGAATGATTTTCAGGCCGAAAGATCCCAAACGCACTAGAAACGCCTCAGAATGTTCACGGGATGATGACTCTGTTTTAAGAGATGGTAGTGTGGACTCTGATGCATCAGAGGACCTACCTAAGATCCTATCCACACCAGCGGCCCCAGGCGACGCTCCGAGAAGCAATGAGGCTTCTGACAGTGGTGTGAAAATGACCAGCTTTGCAGAACGTAAGAAAAAAAAATTACTGGATTCTCCTCAATCGAGTGAACCCCCATCACCTCAAATGACTTCATGGGAAAAAAAGTCAGAAGAAAGTCCAAGCAAAAGTCCACAGCTAAATAATGAAATGTCAGAGCTTGGGGTTCGACTTGAGGAAAAACGCAAAGCCATTGAAGCCCAGAAGAAACGTATAGAAGCCATTTTTGCAAAGCACAGACAAAGACTAGGGAAAAGTGCCTTTTTACAATTGAAGAAGGAACAGGAAGAAGGCGTGGATGGAGATTTAATCCCTTCATCTACCGATTATGACATGTCGCAACAGGCTTTGGAGGACAGACTAAATAAAATGGATGTTGAAAAACCAGCTGGTGATGTCCAAGGGCAAGCACTCAACAAACAAGTTGCTATGTCCAAAGAAAAGCCAAACATCCCTGCAGAGAACACCCCTGGTCAACCAAATGAAAAAATGGCGGCTCCTCTTGGAGACTACAACAATGCAGTTTCTAAGCTGACCGCAGCACTGAGCTCTTTACAAAGTGACATGCAGCGACTGACTAACCAACAAAATCAGTTTATGAAAAAACCTGCTTCACCAAGTAACAAAACATGGACTATACCAGCAAGCCCTAAAACCTCTACCCCTGCCTCTTCCACTTCTCGCCACTCCAGAGAGTCCACTCGGGATTTCAATTATTCTCCTAGTGCCCCATCTCCATCACGCAAAATCTTAAATCATAACACGCCGCCCAAATCTCCCAAATTGGTACAACGGAGAGCTCAATCCGTACCACCCAAGAGTCCGAAACACAGCCAACATAGTCGCCAGCTTGATAATAATAAGGTCGCAACTGTTTCAAGAGTTCTAAATCCTCCCCAGAACGTAGACCGCATCCCTCATCTTCGTCGAGTCAATCCAGCACATTCTCAGGTCCAGACTTCTTCTGCGTTTTCCATCGGCGACGCTGAAAGCCTAGATGACCTACGCTCATTCGGACCAACCCCAGTGCCCACACCTGCTCTGACGCCGTCGTCCAGCCCACATCCACCCCATGCAGAAGATGGGCTGTCTGAAGCGGGCTCCGCAGACTATCAGAGTGTATTCAGTATGGACTTTGATGCACGGCCCTCCCCTTTGCCGAAGGACAGGCTAACGGGTGGCGGCTGCAGCTCCGGCGCTCCATCAGAATGCTCATTTGAGAGCGATGCACCAGCAGCAGGAATAAATGGGAAAGGTAGCAGTCTGATCGAGATCTCTCTGTCGGCTCTCGGAGGCGACGGAGAGGAGGAGGTCCCAGCAGCAGATGGCTTGCCTGATTCTGTAAGTGAACAGACAGAGTCCGAGCTCAGAGGCGGCGTGGGATTCTTTTTCAAGGTAAAAAGGGTAAAAAGAAACTTTAAAAAGAAGAAATGATCATTGTATTCTGTTGTATTTTAGGAGACTAAAGAGCGAACAGAAGATGAAATGGCTCAGCGTAAAGCGGCTCTTCTTGAAAAACAACAGAAAAGAGCTGAAGAGATGAAACGGCGCAAGCTGGAGCAGGAAAAGGAAAAAGAATCCAAGTAAAATTTGACTTTTAATCATTTTTGAGCATTTATGAAAAGACAGGATATAAATAAGGATATGTTTCATTGCCACGAGATCATCTAATTTATGATGTGACAGAGTTGACTCTTTAGGTGCCAAAGAAGCAGAATTGTTACCTGAGCTCCTGAATCCTGCGACCTGACCTCCCACTAACATTTCCAACATTTTTCTTACATAGTTTTCTTTTATATATTTCCTTTAATTTTAGTAGTCCTCTATGTCTTATGAAGTTTCAGGGCTCCACCATTTGTATGTTTCTCATCCAATTTCTTAAATTAAAAATTAAGAGGGCATTACATGTTAAAAATCTCATAAAACAAAGTGGACTTGGTAGTAAAGTTACCGGCCATCCACACAAAAGGACATTTCATAAAAAGGCAGTTGTTACAATGAAACTCATCATGATCTTGTTTTTAGCAAGCCCCAGTGGATGATCATTGAGGGCTGGGGAAACAAAGACGAGCAGGCCCAGACTCCCGGGACACCGCCCACGTCACACACCCCGCCAGCAGAGGGCACTCCACAGCGCAGAGGCGACTTCACCAGGCAGGAGTATGAGCGCCGACACCAGCTCAAGATCATGGAGGACTTGGACAAAGTGCTGAGGCAGAAACCCACCACTGTGCGCGGTGTGAAGAAGCAGAGACCGAAGACAGTCTTCAGGGACGACTCTGTCCTGTCCAACAGCCCGGCTAAAGGCTTGATGGGTAACTCGTTGTTGCTTTTTCTGCCTCTTTCTGACTGTTACGTTGTTTCAAAATGTGTATTGTTTTCATTTCACAGGTACCAAATTAAGCAAGGTGTACTCTCACTCCAGCATGAATCTGTCGTCAATGGCGAATGACTCGGGAGGACTGACTGTCAGAAAGTCTCCCAGGTAAATACTCGCTTAAATGAAAAGAAAGAAAAATGGCTAATAATACATATTGTTTAAATTATTGTTAGTCTTTACATTTTAGTTGAACTGTGGTGGAGAGAAAAGCGTATAACACTTTAAATTAATATTGTAATTAATTGTGTATGTGTAGTGTATATATATTGTCTGTGGTTACGGGTGTTGCATTTTACCTGTATTTTAAACGTTAACCAGGCCATTCTTTTTATTAATTCTTTGCACACTGTAAACCTCCTGTCACTTTGCCTCTGCCCAAGGACTACAGATGAAAATTATGAGTTATGTCTGATCTGAACTTGTGCAATGTCCCTGTCAAATAAATAAACAAAATACATTTTTATTTATTATTATTAACCTTTTCAATTCGCACCAACCTTGAGAGGACTATTCACAATCTTAAACTATTGCAATGCAGTGAAAAATGCTGCTACTTGATTATAACACACTGGTCAGCATCACCACCGTCCTTCACTCCTTTGGCTTTAAAGTACAGTAATCGATAACAAGGCAACAGGTCATTTGTCCTGAAGTCCCCCGAGACAGGCACAGAGCACACGGGGTCATTGGGTCGTCTTTGTTGCCGGCCCCAGACTTCAGCCTCTTAACTTTTGACTTAAAACACATTTGGAGTTTGAAACTTGTCTATAAAGATTGATTTATTGAGATAAGGGAACTGTTGACCTGTGCGTACCTTCTTTCCTGCTTCCTTCAGCCGCTCACACTCTCCTGCACGTCACCGGTCACCAGGGCGGCGGGGATCTCAAAACGACTGGGAAAACGGCTCCAATATTTCATCACCTGCTTCAATTCCAGAATACACAGGTCTCTATCCTCCACGCTTTAAGTTATCCTGTCACCTGCTCTGACAGACCAAATCCTGTACATGTACTGAGAATACGTATTCACAATACTCAAATCACACAAAAATGCAATATCATACATATACTTTCAAAATACACAACACTGTCAAGATGTTTTATTTAAGAATTTACAATGGACCAAATTTCATTCCAGTTTGAATCTGGTTTTTATAACTGTACTTCCTGGTGTTACAGGGACAACAGATTTTGTGACACTAAATTACTGATGATGATTTTGTGGAGGAATTCATTATGTGTCAAAACACTGTAAAACTATTCATTATATACGGAAAAGACAAAAATCTGATCTGTGGAAATAATGGCTATTTTTTTTATTTTCTATTGCAGGACCAAAGCTGTACAAAGAGCCAAGCTTCAAGTCCAACAAGTTCATTATCCATAATGCAATCACTCGCTGTTGCCTGGCCGGGAAGGTCAACGAACCACAGAAAAACAAGATTGTTGAGGTAATTTATGCCACAAGAGTCCACCAGAAGAGGCCGCTCGGGCTTTGAAATAATCAGTTTTGGCAAGTGTTTTGACCCGTCTCTTACATTTTATCTTTAGGAAATGGAAAAGAGTGCAGCAAACCACTTCCTCATCCTCTTCAGAGACTCCAGCTGCCAGTTCAGAGCCATTTACACCATGAACCCAGAGACGGAGGAGATGGAGCGACTCACTGGAATCGGTCCTCGAATAATTTTTCCTGACATGGTGGAGTCCATTTTCAAATACAGCTCTGACCGCAAACAATTCACTGCCATACCGTCCAAAACTATGTCCATGAGTGTGGATGCCATCACTATACCCGGTCACTTTTGGCAAAAACGACCGGGGACACCCAAGAAGCTCGGGACCCCAAAATGAACGTCGAGTTGGATGCATGATCTTATCCAGGATCGTTCATCATCATCGGGTGTTTGGCCGGTGTGGCGCTTGATCTGTGGCACCTGCATAAGGAGCGGCTGACCCATTTAAATGGCTTTCAATGTGAGAACATGAGTCTAGGCCTAACATTAGTTATAGTCACAATAGATGGACATTAAAAAAAAAAGCTTCTGATTGACTCTTAAGGTTTCTGTTGATTTTGACATTTTGTGTACAAAGGAAAATGATTTTTGCCTGAATGAAGTTTTCCCTACCTATAATTTACTTGACCCATTGGTGATGTAAGGGTGTAGCCCTTACTGCCTTTTCCCACAGATTTTGGGAATGGAAGTATGATCCCTCAGTTTAGCCTGCTTCTCCTGTCGCTGCCTTTTACCTCTTCCAGGGCTCATAGCTCCTGTGTCATAGCTGAAAAGACAATGGGGTTCTCTAATGTGGGTTTGTGAATGTAAGGTCCTCTGTGACCACTTCCTCCTGTTGGGGCCAGAGGCTGTGCTCAGGCTGCACTGGACCTGCTGCTGGTGTCAGTTCACATGCATTACCGTCTGTGCATTCAGCCTCTGCTCATTTAGCTTGACAAGTTATTGTACATTTGAGCAAAGAATGACAAGAATGAATGAAATCCTCTTTATTATTGCGGTTAACAATAATGAAATGTAATCCTAATCTTGAAACAAAAGATGAAGGAAATCAATGAATTTTTCCTCCTTGCATTAATTTGTATGACTAATTGATTTTTGTAAGCTATCAGTAAGTGAGCAGCTTGAAGAATTGTGAAGAGTATGATTAAGAATGAGTGAGAATGGTTAACGTTTTGATAGCTTTTTTATGATTATTATTATTATTTAAGGGATGAATAAATCCATTAGGTCACTTGTCTGGTCTGGTCCTTTTCTCTTCGTTTGAAGCATAAAGCATCTCTATACGGATCCTTTTCCAGACACACTTAATGTCATTAAGCCCCTGTCATTTGGCCAGTATGTCCACACACTAATGGGCGAAACCGGATTCTGCAGCGGATGGTGATCAGTGCCATATCACTACATATTACCAAACGGACATTGGCCACTTTTCTTTTTCCGATCTTAAGCACTACAGTAGCAGCGTTGGTGACACTGCCTTTACTTTACACTCTTTAGATGATTACAGAGCAGCATTTATGAATGACGAAGCAATCTAATAGACTGTGTAATTACTGTATGATTTTTGTATTATTTATATACTTGTAAAAAAAATGGTCGTAGTAGAGCAATATATATATTTTGTTTCTGTGCAATGTTCCTCTTGAAGCCCCCCTTGTCACATACAGGTATTTATATTTATTTAGTTGGCTTGAACAATGTTTAATTCCAATTCTTTTCTGTTTTGGTTGAGGTTTTGTTACGTCATTCATTTCATGTCTGTGCTCCTTAGTTTTTGTTCTGAGATTGAGCTTTGCAATCATGTGTGTTCATTTCATTAAGTGTCACTGATAACTGGATCAAAAAATAAAGTACTTTTTAATCATTTCACGATTTATGTTTCATCTGTTTTATTTTGTTACAGATCAAAATGAGAACAGGTTTGAAATATTTGGTGTTTGTACTGTCATCATACTTCATAGATCCATTTTCTCCATTGACAAGACCAGCATCCGTTCCAATAATTTTTACTTCAGTCTTAACTTGGAATTAAATAAAGATTAAATGGACTTTTCTGGTAGAGGGTCTGCCACTTGATTGTTTTAGCTCCTCTGGAATGGTTATATTTTTTAGCACCAGTGAGTGACATCACTGTGCTTGTCTAATCTACGAAGAAGCAAAACCCACCCAATGTGTAATAATTCATGTTTTAGCAATAAAAACATCTATAACCAAATACATACATTCCAAGTACAACTATATTATCTCAATGGCAACAAGTGAGTGCGGACCCTGTCAGAAAAGTTTAAGGCAGTGTCTCCCAAAGTGGGGTCCGCGGCCCCCTGGTGGGCCGCGAGGGTACTGCAGGGGGGCCGCGGGAGGTCAAAAAATAAAATAAAAAAAATAATATAATTATTTAATGTTAAATTTATAATGTTTTGTTTGTAATATTAAAATATTTGTGTTCATTATTTGACTTGAATAATCCACTGTAATCATTTTTGTATTACAATGTTTGTAGCAGAGGCTATTTCCCCAAAATAAAATAACCAGAAGAGCCTATTCTTAATGTTGTCTTCTTGGTTATTATTTTGGGGGGCCACGCAGACCCGTCAGATTTTTAAGGGGGCCTCGGTGTTACTGAGTTTGGGAATGGCTGGTTTAAGGTATATAGGAGGACTTTCTTCTTCCGGGTGGATCATCTAGACTATTGGTCCTTCAAATTGTCAATAATTCTGGTGATAGTTTTAGTATATTTTCCTTCTGGAGGGCGGTTCTCTCCAAAAAATCTGGAACATCCTCCTGTATACCTTTTAACTGCTTTACTTCAGACAAAATAAAAGATCTCGTCTCGAGAAAGGAGAATGATGGAAAAGATGTATTTTATTCTAATTCGGATGCAGTGTGAAAAGCACTTTCAGCTATGCTTGGTGTGCAGCATTTCTGTGAGCAGTGAGTTGCAGGGCAGGTCGCCCACTAGGTGGCGCTGGTACAGATACTCCTCCACTTGTAAGCTGATGCTGCGCACTTCGGGAAGCCGCAGCAACAGCTGTGCGAACTTGTCCAAGTGTCCCGGATGTGAAAGCTGCGTGTGCGCCATCAGCGCCCTGTGCACACGCTCCTGCGTGTTCGCGACCTGAGCGCGGCTCTGCACGCACTTCACATCTGCACACGGAGGGAGAAGGTGACACACTGATAAAATACATATCCAATACAGCTGAATGTACTGATCTACACATTTCAGTCATCACGGCGACACTGGGATTGGTTGTTGGTGAACGTAGTGCGTAACAGTTTCTTAGTGGGATATGAGCAATAACCATAGACTGTAACAGTAGTGTTTTGGAGAATACTCACGTATTAAGATACAGAATACTGATGTCCTGTTTATCGGGAAAACACATCACATGATCAAACCAACTCTGCTCTTCATTATTAATTCTGCTAGATCAGGGAAACACTCTAATGCACGGCTTTAAATCACGTTTATTTTTTAGATTACTGAAATGGATGATAAAATACTGTAATGTAGTCCTTAGAGGATTTTACATTAACTGTATTCTGAAAACCCCCTAAAGAAAGTTCTCATTATGTATTTGCTGCATATGTATTTAGTAATTCCACAACAATTTTGAGACAGCTAATTTGCTTCTCTAAAAATCTGATGCATCGCTAATTCTACATTTACATACTCACCAGGGTTAAATAATACTAGGTATTTCAGGCAGACGAACTCTTTTCTGTCAAACTTGAGCTCTCTTAACTTGGTCACCAGGTCCTGCGCTCTGGACACCAGGCTGCTCAGTGTAGCACCAGCCTGTGAGATGATGGTGGAGACCTCAATCTGCGCTTCAATGACAGGAAAGGATTGGATGAGGAGCAGATTTTTATTGAAGCAAGGTTTCTAAAGAGCTGATTTCATTGTTTACTACCTGTTGTCCTGTCACCAGATAAATACAGCTGTCTTTTCCGTAGAACACCTGCCTGCAGAGATGGTCCAACACCAGCAGTTCACTCCAACAGTTCTGCAGCAGCTGCATTTGGTCTTCTACCTGTCACAGGTAATTGTTTTAAATGTAATGTTTAATTTTTTTCACCCATTACCAAACTAGGCCCAACATATAAATGCATATTATTTTCTCTATCCCCTTTTATTACCTTGAGCTCTTTGAAGAGTCCACTGTTCCTGGCCCACTCCACAAGGCCAAAAAGTGTCAGGTCGGTCATTTTGCACATGATACTGAAGGTGTTCAGGCAGTCATGCTTTCCTCGGTTGGCTTGTTCTCGCTGCAGACTGGAAAGGACTTTTGCACATAACTGGCCTTCATCTTGTTCCAACTCAAGAAGTGAATCTAAAAAGGTGGATGGACAGGAGCTTGAAGAAGGGCCTGGGGGTGAGTCCAAACTGGGGGCCGGGCTCACACTGGAAAATGTCATTTGTATATCTCTTGGCATGTAAGATTCACTTGCTGTTTTATGCATCGGGCGACTGGAAGATGCTGTTGGACACTGAAACGAAAGATGAGAATGTTCATAGGGATATCCTGTTAAGGTTTGGGAGCGCCGTTCTGAGTAGGGCAGGGGTGGAGAGGTAAGTCCCCCCTCAGAGCCCCCACTACAGTCCCAGGGAGAGGAGAGCTCGGGATGAGACATGTCCGTGTGATACATGTTACTCTGGAGAAAAGTGCTCGAAGACAAGGCAGTATTATAGCTCCAATCGGGAGGGAAAGAATAATTTGCAGTCATGGGCGGTTGTGGTATTGCACTTTCCATTTTAATACAGAAGGGGGCAGTATTTGTCTGTTGATAAGGCCTTTGCTGCTTTATCTGCCTGTCACGGCGGTACAGAGGGCCAAATCTGTTCCTTCCACCTCTCATACGATCCGCACGTACAGCTACAGACAAAGAAGAACATTATAGGTCACCATACAAGAGATATATCTACTAGGAAACAATACGTCATAGGGGAAATGGTCTTGCATAATGTGAAATATTACTCACTCATGTTGGGGAGTAAGTAACCACATGGATCATGCAATGTAGTAACCAAAATACTGTTTGAGTAGAGTAGCTGTAGGACTATGTATAATAATAGTTTTCACCTTAGAATACGGTGACTACAAAATAATAATAATGATAATGAATGTGTATATAAAAAGCAGTATTTGATCATAAAACTTGGGCTTCAAAACGCTCAGGATTCTACAAACATATTTATGATGATTATTTATAACTAACAATAACTAATCAGTATAAAAAGCTGGAAAACGCAATTTCTTCAATGATAGACTTTTACGTTTTAATACATTTCTGGTTCAGGCAGCTTTATTCATTCTGCCAGAGGAATGCATATGCAAATCAACATTATTCCAAGTATTCAGAATAGAAAACTGCGATTGGACCATATAACGGACTACTTGAAACACTGCTTGTAACTGGTACCTTCTTTCTTCATGCCCACGGCTAAACATTTCTGGAAGCGGCAGTACGGACACCGCTTTCTCTGTGTGAGGTTCATGGGGCACTGCTGCTCTTCAGTGCAGCTGTAGTGTTTGTTGTTTTGCACAGACCGTTTAAAAAAGCCCTTTAAAAAAATAAAATAACGTGAATGGTAGGAGTGATTATTCAGGTCACAAGAACATATAATCACGATATAATCACAAGAGCTAAATACGTCATTTCCATGTAACTTTGTGATGTATTATTTCATAACATTGGTCACAACCTGAACACTGCTAAAAAACACAAAGTGATTTTCATTAATTCAGTACATTTTTAATTCTTTTACAATAGTACAACCAAATCTTTCAAGCATGACTCCTTCATTTGTTAAAATACCATTGTAAAGTTGTGAAAATATAGGCTTTTTATTTAATATATCGAACCAAAAATGGAGGAAAATATAGATTTTTATTAATATCTGTTTTTAAAGTCTGTAATTAAATATGATTTGGTTAATTGAATAGCTGTTTAGATTCTGAAAGGTAAACAAATTTGGGATTTTTGATATAATTTACCAAAAAAAAAGGATCAATTGATGCCCCTGGAGAACATTGAGTTTGTTGTTTGATTAAAAATACTGAAATGTAAAGAGATCTAAATTTCACTCTGCAGTCATTATAGCATTATCTGTGTCCCAAAACTACTTATCTGCATGTTTAAGTCTATGGAAGAAAAAACTATGAATTAATTGTGATTATCTAATTAAGTTGAGGTAGTCCCAAGTGGCATTAATCTTGATTGTGAATAATTGTTAAAACATTTCTTGAAAACCAAAACATTTTGTTGTAACGCTAACACTTGAAAAGGGTGAGATGTGGAGTACTTTAATGAGTCCTGATGACAGTAGAGCCGAAATGTTAATAAACCAGAAAATATTGTTTTCAAGGTGATTCTCTTGCGCTCCTGTCGCCCTCTTGGATGTGCAGCGTTTGCTTTCTTTTCGGGGGCTTTGTTACCTTGCAGCTCTCACAGGTGAGGAGCCCATAGTGGTATCCTGAAACTCTGTCTCCGCACACTGGACAGCTCTCCAGCAACTCAGGTCCAGTCTCTGTGTCACACTCAGGAGCTGTACACAAAATAAATACTCAAAAATGTAATGAAAACAAATAACCCAAGACCGAGAAAAGTTTGTGTCACTAGCATAATGACAATATAGTAGGATAGTCCCAGTAAACTATACAATTAAAAATTACAACAAAATACATGATCTGAAATAAAGAAACCGCAAAAGTATAAAATGATTGTATTTAAAACAACAAATCATCCCAGTTCTACAACAAAAGGGTCAAAAGGAGGATTGTTGATTGTAAAAAGTAGCTTCCGTGACAAGTATGAATACACCTTAAGATTCAATTGATAAACATTTATTTTGCAGAATGAACTGATAACATTTTTATTGACTATAGATTGATTACAAAAGTCAGCACAAAACTGTATCTTCTCACAATGTGGTTTAACAGAAGAAATGATTCTTACATAATGCTCAACAATTGTTCATATCTAAATATTAGCGTATATTAAGCAATTAAATAAAAGTTTTGATTAATGTAACAAAGTTTGAACTCCTTGAGTCATGTTCCGTTAAACCCTTGCCCTCAGTCGTGTACTCACATGTGGGGGCTGCCTCTGCGTGTAAGCCCTCCTCAGAGTGTCCGGCCTGAGGAGCAAAGTGCAGTGGGGGGAAACCTGGTGGGTCCATTCTGGCTGGAGCTCCAGTCACTCGGGCCTGGACTTCATGGTTGAGACCAGAGAGCAGACACTGTGCCGAGGCCAGCCGGAAGGCCAAAGGGCCCAGCTGAGCCCAGCTGTGAAGACACCACCGTGGACTTCGCCCATTACTGGGACCATAAACCTCTCCTGACTGGCACTCCTCTGTCCTCCAGTGTCTAGAGGCAAAAGGAAACTATTATGGAAGCATCGCACCGCGCTGCTGATAAGATAAGAGTCAACAATAAGACAAAAAACATTATAATAAATGTGTGCTTAGCCCTCAACTGCTTTCAAGATGATAATGTCCAACATTCATATATTTACTGTTTATCGTTTTAAGCTAAATACTGTTATATTTTTGCAGTTTTTATTTGAGAGAAGAGGCGCCGTAGAGAGTGCAGAGAAGCCGAGACAAAGGGCAGATCTACTTCAAGGTCGTATGACACAGACGAAACAATGAAGCATTAACAGTCAAATTCTGAAGAGCTGTGGAAAAGTACTGAGGTTATCTTAATATTACTTACCGTGCAGAAAATAGAAATCAAGAGTAGCCTGAAGTCTAGAATGTATATGTAGTTACTTTTATGAAGTGAATTTGATTGAGTGGAATTTACAGTTGATTAATCTCTCAAATTTACATAATTCATTTGGGCAATTAAGAATCCCTTAATGAAATTGAAGAGACTGTAAGTGAATAATGTTGTTTGCCTAACCTCAGAGAAAATGCCTCAAAGCACACAGTCCACAGTCAGAAGAGGGGGCCTTGTTCCCAGACACTTGACTTTCTTTTTGAAGGGAGAATGTTTATTGTATTGTTTTCATTATAAATTAAAACCTTTCCCCTAATACATAAATGCAAAGTATTGAGAAATTACCCTTTTACTCTTGCAAACAAAGCCAGATGCACATGCAACCAGTTTGCAGAAAGACCATCGGCCTCGCCTATGACCAGTTTACATTACCATAATTAGCCACAGTTATTTAGAAATCACAAACCATGTAAATAATCTATATATATTAAATAAATAAAAACGCTCCTTTTCATCTTTCCCTCACTCTGCTTAACATTAATTAACCCATATATTTCATCTTAAATCTTCTCTTCTCACTGTTGTAAAAGAAATGTTGAAAATAACTGTTATTCACATTGATCAAGTCATCTCCTCCGCTGTAGAATCACTCTCATTCTGAAATGATCTGCTGGAGACACATTGATCAGTATTATTTTTGCTCCCTGTAAGAGGATCATGCTGTAACATATTCTAATTACCTCCATTGTTTTAATCCATACAATGACTTTTTGAGCTTGCACACTAGATGCCTAGAGGCACACTGTACTGGATTTCAAAAACCTGCGGTTGTCCCATACCTCACAGTCCATTACAAATGGTGATATTGAAAATATAACCTAAATACAAAAACGATATTTTTTATTTTGTCTTTTGTCTTTATTCACATGCATAGACAATGGTCATATGAACTTATGGCTCAAACTGTGGTATTGTGGTATTCTCTATGTTCGAACTGTTTGATTCCCTTAACTTTGACTTTGTAAAGTCCTCTGAGTTGACTGTTGTTGTGATTTAGGGCTATTCCAACATAAACTGAATTGAATTGAATTGTACATTATGTCTGTTATCATGTAGTGAGAAGACTAGAAGGCATATTTATGACATTTATTTCTCAAATCACAGCACTACAGGGTATATAGAACTGAACGTCTTCTTGACAAAGTACCTCTGTTTATATAATAATTAGTTAAGGCAGATTTTTGCTCAATTGCACTGGGCCGTATCATCAGCATGAGCCCACACCTCCAAACGATCGTCAAAGCTGGGCCTGCATTAGAAAATCACACATTAGTGTGAAATACAGTTAATGCATTGGAAATGATGATCAATTCTGTCTCACTTGTTATATCCAACGTGACGGAAGTTCTTGATAGTCGTATTGATACTCTGGGACAGAAGTTGTGCTTGTTCAGTGGCATCAGTCATAATTCCCCTGTAGGACCTGACGTACACGTAGCTGTCCCCAGCCTCCAATATCTCCACCTGAAACATGGGCTGCTTTTGAACTTGAGAGTGACAGCTGATGTTCTTTGGTCTCAAGAATTAGTCATTTATCATTTATTGTGAATTTTAGATTTAGGACTGTTTTGTGGGAGTATTTACATATATAATTTATAAGAATCAAGTGCACTGAACTAATGTCTGTAGTTATTTCACACAAACATGTTTCTGCGTTGAGACTACACGGCTTTGAAGGCGACAGTCTGATTTAGGAATTAGAAACTTCTACTAAAATGAATTGTACTTTTCCAAAATATATATGAAAAAAATAAGACAAAAAATAATTGTTAGCTGCAGCCATATCTATAAGTGGCCATATCTGCTTGTATCTCTCATAAGAAGCACTGTTCTGGTGTCTATAGGCAAGACACTTCACCCCCATTACCCCAGGCAGCTGCCTTAGATCTAACCAGCCACAGCTGCCTGGCTGGCTGGTTTAACTCAAAGAAGGACAAAATTATAGAATTAAATGAATGTGAAAGCGTCTGTGTACCACTAAAAGGATCAGATTCCTCCCATTCAATTATTTGTCAACCAATTTTGTTCTCTTTAAGTTAATCATATATTTATCTAACCAGCCACAAAACATTAAAAAAAAAATCAGAATCAGAATTATTTTTATTGCCAATGTAAGTAACAGGAAGTTCCTAACAAGAAATCTGCTTTGGCTCCAGGTGCAAACATGCTATAGTAAATAGATACTGTCTAATGCATATCTTGGTGTGCCCAAAAAGATTCAAAAGGACTGAAATGTGAAATGTGAGGTGTGCTCTTTACCTCGTTGGTTGGATCGGGCGGGTCGTTCTGATGTTCCATTGGCAGCGGAAAGCAGAGTGTGTAGTGCCTTTTTGTTTACCCTAACGCTAACCCAAACAACGAAGTGGAATTGAAAGGGGCAGATATTTCAAGAGTTCCAGGACCGACCTTCATTTCTGTGTGGAAAAAATAAAATAATCGAATCCAGTTCATAGTTTTTGATGTAGATAATATGCACTTATTTAGTTTCACTCAGTGCAGCAGCTGAACTCACCATTTGAAAGGTATCCGAACACGCTCCAAAGGATAGGGAGTACTCCAGACAGCCAATTTGTAGCATTGGAGGAAGCGCAAGCCCATTTCACAGGTTTATAGTGGCGTATCTGGCAGAATGCAGAGGACTTTCAATTATTTTATCAAAATAAGATGATTTACTATCCTTGGTGATTACAGACAATTTCAAAATATTTATTGTTTTTGTTTAATTGTATACATGTACATATTTCCAATATTGTGTGGCATTAAAAGGTGTTTGACATCCTTAGATCACTCAAACAATATTTGTTTATGAGGTTAGTTTGACATACTTTGCCCCTTCTAAAGCACTAATCCACCTTGAGGACTTGTATAAGCAAAAAGTCAACACAAATAATAGTAAATAATAATTTAAAAAAAAATGTTTTTATATGATTCTGATATTTTTCACTAAATCGAAAACTGAACATTTGGGCAGTGTTCGTACAGCATGAACTTTGTGGAACCCCCTTTTACGACAACAGCAGCACGTCTTTTGAGGTATGATTCTACAAATTCTGTACATCTACAGTCGCATGATTCTCCCCCTCCATATTTGGGGATGGTATGAGTGATGAGTGTAGATTTCCATCACATGTTTTGGCCAAAAAATTCCATTTGGTCCCATCCGACCACACAGTCCTGCACATCCTCCCACATGTTTTGCTTCTTCCATCCATCCATTTTCTTTATCCATATCCACACATAGTTCCTCCCTCTCATCAATGGGAATTCCGAGGTGTTGCCTGGCAAGCTGAGAGACAACGTGTGCTGGTCTTCCACAGGGTCTCCTCCAGGTGGAGGTGCCCTGAACACCTTCCCAAGGAGGTTCTCAACTGGCTCCTTTCAATGTGGAGAAGCAGCCGCAATACTGCGAGCTCCTCCCGTGTGACCGAGCTCCTCATTCTATCTCTTCAGAGGCCTGTACCCGCAATCAAATCATTTCAGTCGCTATCTCTTTGAGCTCATGACCAGGTGAGGGTGGGAATGCAGACTGACCGGTAGACCAGTAGAGCTTTGCCTTTTAGTAAGTAAGTAATCTTTATTCATATACGGCGTTTCACAGACCAGAGTCACAAAGCGCTTTACAATTGTGGGCAATTGTCCCCTCACTGCACACAGAGATGGGAGCAGGGTCGCTAGTACAGGCGGCACATGCCAGACCTAGTGTACATGTTCTTAGTGGTAGGGGAAACCGGAGCACCTGGAGGAAACCTACGTAGACAAAGGGAGAACATGAAAACTCCACTCTCAAAGGCCCTGTTCCGTTCGGGATTCGAACCCAGGACCTTCTTGCTGAGAAGCGAGAGTGGCTATCCACTCAGCCACCGTGCCGCCCATCTTCATCTTGACTTTTCACGCAACGGCCAAATGCAGCGACTGCATTACTGCACACGCTGCACCAATCCATCAAGCTCACGTTTCATCCTTCCCTCAGTCAGACCCAGAGATACTTGAACTCCTCCAATTGAGGAAGTGCCTCTCCACTCGTGCAGCATTATTTCACCACTTTCTATTCACCACTCTTCCATAAAAACCATATTTGTGTAGTGTAAGTAAGTAAGTAAGTAAAGTTTATTTGTATAGCGCCTTTCACAGACCAGGGTCACAAAGCGCTTCACACATTAAAATACAAAATACACATACAAGTCAGATAAAACAAACACAGAAAACACAATTTACATTCACAGAGGCCTATGAACAATGGTGCGAGAACGCCTGTCCAAACAAATGTGTCTTTAGTTGGGACTTAAAATCATCAACAGTCTCTACGATACGCAGAGACTGAGGAAGCTCATTCCAAAGGCGAGGAGCAACTGCCTGGAAGGATCTGTCTCCTCTGGTTTTGAAACGAGTCCGGGGGACCATCAACAGGTTCTGAGTAGAGGACCTCAGACTCCTGTTGGAGACATAAGGGTGGATCAGGCCCTGGATGTATTCAGGCGCCTGACCATGAAGGGCCCTCAAAGTCAACACCAGAATTTTAAAATGTATTCTGTGTGAGACAGGGAGCCAGTGTAAGGCCTTTAAGACAGGGGTAATGTGGGCTCTCCTGTGGGTGCGGGACAAAAGCCTTGCAGCAGAATTTTGGACGACCTGTAAACGAGCCAGGTCTTTTTTACTAAGACATGTAAGCAGGCTGTTACAGTAGTCCAATCGCGAGGAAACAAAAGCGTGGACAATCATCTCCAGCTCCGGACCCGAGACCATTTGTCTGAGCTTAGAGATGTTGCGCAAGTGGAAATTGCAGTTTCGGGTCAGCTGTTTGGTGTGTCGTTCTAGGGACATCCCTCCATCAAAAGTGACTCCCAGGTTCCTCACACTCTTTTTTACTGAGCTACTTAGGTCACCGAGGTGTTGAGCAATAACAGAAACAATACTGTCCGGGGCTAACACTAAGGTTTCTGTTTTACTGGAGTTCAGCTGGAGGCTATTTTCACTAAGCCATATCTTTATTTTGTCCAGACAGTTAGTGAGAGCAACCAGTCTCTGGGGCTCATAGGGCTTAAAAGAGCAGTACAGCTGGAGATCGTCAGCATACAGGTGGTAGGAGACCTCACTGAACTGCTGGATCAGCTTTCCTAGCGGGAGCAGGTACAACATAAATAAAATAGGCCCAAGAACGGAGCCTTGGGGTACACCCCACTGTAGGTCTGCGGATTCAGACACCACATTGTTTGAAGACACACAAAAGGTTCTACCTTTAAGGTATGATCTAAACCACTCTAACACAGAGCCTGACATACCAACCACATCCCGGAGTCTAGAGATCAAGATACCATGGTCCACCGTGTCGAAGGCAGACGACAGGTCTAACAGGACCAGGACGGAACATTTACCGGAGTCAGCAGCCATCATGACGTCACTAGACACCTTCAGTAAAGCTGTTTCAGTGGAGTGGAACCTCCTGAAACCAGACTGAAAGGAGTCAAAAATATTATTAGCCTCCAAGAACGCTGATAATTGGTTGTAGGCCAGCTTCTCCAGGACTTTGGCCAAGAACGGGATCTTTGATATGGGCCTAAAGTTCTGAAGATCTGTAGGGTCCAGGCTGGGTTTCTTTAAAAGAAAGAAGTGTATGACTGCTTTTAAAAATATGAATGTTCTCCGCGGCCCTGAGCCCCTCCGGCAGACTGTTCCAGAGACGAGGGCCATAGTGCTGGAAAGATGTCTCACCGTGAGTGTGTGTCCTGACTTTGGGAATGGTTAGGAGTCTGCTGCCGGAGGAGCGCAGGGGCCGGGAAGGTTCATAGGATAAAAGCAATTCTGGCCTAAGACCATTAAGACATTTAAAAACAAGTAAAAGAACCTTAAAATCGTTGCTGAAACACACGGGGAGCCAATGCAGCGATTTTTGCAGCGAGCGGTGTAATGTGGTCCTGAGTCCCTGAGTTTTGGAGTAATTGAAGACCTGCAATATTCTTTTTGGGAAGACCAGAGAGTAGGGCATTACAGTCAATGCGCCTGGTGATGAAAGCATGCATCAGCGTCTCCATGTTGCCCCGAGAGAGAATGGGGCGGATTCTGGCAATGTTCTTTTAGAGTCAAAATCACCATATCCAGTATCCATCACCACAAAAATGTGGTGATGGATTAAAAAAGTGTGATGGTATTGGTATTGTCAGTTGTGCCATATTCTTTCTATTCTGTCAAGGTGTATTAGTATCTTCGGTAGGCCATGTTCAGTAAATACTGGATGACGTTTCAGACTCACCTCAAAATTCTTGCCTTTGCAAACAGTGTTATAAATAAGACATTGTTCAGTATCCTTACATAGGAATTCTCCTCTGTCAATCTGTGAATTAAAAAATATATTTTGTTATTGAAATATCTTTTCTGGTATTAAAGCAGACACTTACCCAACTTGAGCTTCAGCAGTCACAAATAGTACACTACTAACAAGTCCTGCAAGGCAGATCCTAAAACATAAACATGTTATTGAATTTGAGACCATTTACTCTTCACACTTAGCATGAACATTCTCACATAATAATTGCAGTTTGGATTTCTCTCTTTCTACTGAGTTTATGACCATGGACCTTTTTATTTATGCCCTGAACATGTTATTCAACCCAAACAATGAAACGAATGAACTGAACTGCAACTGTTCTTTTATTTTGTCTTTTGTGATGGGTCAGGTTAACAGAAAAATGAGAAACAATGGATCAAGTAACATTATACAAGTGCAAAATGTTCCACAGAGCAATTCTCAAGTGACTACTGCTCATAATAATATCAGGACAAAAAGATTGTTAATATATGATGTATGATTCACATAGTTGCCTTCAGTGCTGCTGCAGACTAAATACAAGCAAAATGCCAGAAACGGAGGAACGACAACAAAGACAGAGAAACATGGTGACCAGCTGCATTTACAGTATATTGGCGACCTCAAATCTAACTGATGCTTTATTCTGATTTTATGACCACTACATACATTATGTTTAATATCATGTATTCAGAATAAGTAAGACAAGTCTTGCTGACTATTGGAATGAGGTCTTCAATGTAGAAGAGTTCAACAGCCTCCATAATGCAACGTAAGTAACTATGAAAAAAAAAAAATGAAGCCATAACGTCTAGATTCTTTTTTGCTGAAGTATTAAACGCCTCTTCTTCTTTCTCTAGTATTGACTGGGAAGACGAGACTTCACTTCTAGAATGAGTGTGCGTGTAGTGCTGAGTAGTAGTAGCGCGGGCGGGTCTATTTCTGCTGCAAGGTGTGCGGTCTGGCGTTGTGAGGGGATGGGTCTGTGACCGGTGAATGGGTATGGCTGTGTGTGGATGGGATATTGTGAGTGTAGCAGGTGGGAGTGGGTGTTAATGGTTGGTCTGGCGGTTGGTGTGGTGGTGGTTATTGTTTTTAGGCATAGGTAAATATAAAAATGCACAAGGTTGACCATACATTAACATTTGGGGGGGTTAGTCTATGGTGTGGGAGGGGTTGCACTTTGATTTGGATAGGCGAATGTTGTCGTGATTCACATATGATACAGTACTGAGCATAAGAGACAAGTAATGTGGGTGGTTAATCTAATTAGTCGGCCACATTTCACTTTGTAGTTTTGGTTTGTCGTTGGTAAGGATGATATAGGGTATATTTTGTCGCACATTACAAGTATATTTGTTCGTTGAAATAATATATGTAGAGGGAATTGTTATTCTTGTTTTTTCACACCTTTTTGTTAACACAAATAGTAACGGGGGAGGGGTTACATTTTTACGACGGGGGGGTATGCTATGGAAACTTGAGCATAAAGCGTCAGTATACTGCAGCATAGTGGGAAAGTGATCCATGGGGCTGCTGAGGAAAGAAATTGGTACTTATGGTTAATTGATATGACCACCTTCGGCAAACCTGGGCAGGGGTCATTGGTACTTCAATTATCATACGCCAAGCGTTCACGGTGCGAATATAAAGTACATTGGAGGTCATTGAAATAGAGATGATAGGGTTCTGGTACTCGGAGTGGGGAGAGTATTAGGGTTTGGTGAATTGGGACGTTTTTTGTGATGTGGTCGTTTGGATGATATGGTAAGTGTTAGTAAAGACGTAAAAGTCAATTGGATGGGTGGTGAGTTAGTTTAATGAAGTTGTGCAGTTTTGATTTCTGGGGGGATTGTATTTGTTGTTAGATTAGTTATTTCATTGTTATAATGGATAGTATTTGGATTTTTAGGTTGAGGATAAGGGAGTGAATGATTAATACAATTGTTTGTGTTTTATCGATGTTAATTTAGGAATTGGGGTATAGATGGATTTGGCCTAGAGAAAATCCCGAATAAAGAGGGTGTAGGGATGTGTGGGAATGGTTAAGAGAGTCGAAATATTGGATAATGTTGTTGTTTTGGATTATGGTTAATTGGTTTGGGGGTATTGTGATGTGTTGGGGGGGGTAAGTAGGGGGGGTGTGGGTATGGGGGTAGGATAGTTGGTTCGGTGGGGGTATAATTAGGAAATGAATGGGAGGGGGGGATTTATTTTGGGGGGTATATTTGGGTGATGGGGGTAAGTTTTATTAAATGGGGTTTATTTGTATTTGTGTATAATATAATTTATGATATTAATATTTATAGTAGTTTAAAGTTTTTTATCTATTTAATGGGTATATGGGGGGAGGAGGTTATTGGAGGATAAAGGTTGGGGGTATGGAGTAGGATAGGGGTGTATATAAGGAGGATTACATAGAATTAATTAAAATAAATGAATTAAGGTGGGAAGTAAAGAGTGTAGAAGGTAAGGGGAGAGGGAATGGAGTATTTATTGAAAATGAAATGCAAATAAAAATATAATAGGAAGAATAGAGGAGGGGGGGTAAAATTGGAGGTGAAAATGAATGATGGGTGGAATGATGGAAATAATGAAAAGTGGTTAGGAAGGGAGGGAAGAAGAAGGTGGGAGGAAAGATATACGAAAATGGGTGGAGTCCAGTTGGATTACCAGGTTATGAGAAGAGTAATAAGAATTCGGTGAAGATAGTAGTGTTATGCAGGGAGAGTAAATATAAGAAAGGGTGGTAGGTAGAGAGTGAGAGAAATGAATAATATAGGTGGTTGAATATGTAAGGGGTAGGATTGGTGAAATGATAGTGCGGATAGGGATGGTAAATTTGGAGGATGAGTACTGTGGGGGTGGGGGGGTGGGGGGCGTTATTGGTGGGTAAGGTTTGAGTTGAGGAGAAAGGGAGATAATAGAAGGAGTGGTAAATTAGGGGAAAGGTGTATGATGTAAGAATAAAAAAAGAAAAAAGGCTCACCTAAAAAAAAATAGAAAATGAAACAATAACAAAAAGAGAACCCCCACCAAACCTGAATACAACCTGCCTACCACACCCCAACTAGGCGGCTGATCCACACCGCCGCGCACACAAATATACCTACTTCCGTCTCCTATCCTCCCTGTGACCCCATCCCTCGCCTGCGCGCCCAAAACCACTTCAATCTCACACTGACCCCCTAGGCACCCTCCAACCCCCCCGTCCTCACCTACTCCTCCCTCCCCCTTGGAGGTCCCCGGTCATGCTCCAACCCCCCCAAACCCAAAACCACCGCGCGTAACCTGTAATTTCGCCCGCATCACTGCGCACCTGCACCGATCCGCCTGTCAATCTCACGCTCCATTCTTCCCTCACTCGTGAACAAGACCCCGAGATACTTGAACTCCTCCACTTGAGGAAGGACCTCTCCACCCACCTGCAGAGGGCAAGGCACCTTTTTCCGGTCGAGCACCATGGCCTCGGATTTGGAGGTGCTGATTCTCATCCCAGCCGCTTCACACTCGCTGCAAACCGTCCCAGTGCATGCTGCAGTCCTGGTTCGTTGGAGCCAACAGGACAACATCGTCCGCAAACAGCAGAGATGAAATCCTGTGGTCCCCGAACCGGACCCCCTCCGACCCCTGGCTGCGCCTAGATATTCTGTCCATAAATACAGTGAACAGAACCGGTGACAAAGGGCAGCCCTGTCGGAGGCCAACATTCACCGGAACAGGTCTGACTTACTGCCGGCAATGCGAACACAGCTCTGGCTCCGGTCATACAGGGATCCGATGGCCCTCAGCAGAGGACCCCCGACCCCGTACTCCCGGAGAACCCCCCAAAGGACACCCCGGGGAACACAGTCGAACGCCTTCTCCAAATCCACAAAGCACATGTGGACAGTTGGGCGAACTCCCATGAACCCTCGAGTATCCGATGGAGAGTATAGAGCTGGTCCAGTGTTCCGCGACCGGGACGAAAACCACACTGCTCCTCCTGGATCCGAGATTCGACCATCGGCCGTAGCCTCCTCTCCAGTACCTTGGAGTAGACCTTACCGGGAGGCTGAGGAGTGTGATCCCACGATAATTGGAACACACCCTCCGGTCCCCCTTCTTGTAGAGAGGGACCACCACCCCGGTCTGCCACTCCATTGGCACTGCCCCCGATCGCCACGCGATGTTGCAGAGACGTGTCAGCCAAGACAGTCCTACAACATCCAGAGACTTTAGATAGTCAGGCGGATCTCATCCACACCCTGAGCCTTGCCACCATGGAGGCTGCCAACCACCTTGGTGACCTCAGCCAGGAAATGGATGTATCCGCCCCCAACAATCCTCATGACCAGCGCGCTAGGCCGGTGTCAGGCCACTCTATGGGTTGGGGGGGGGGGGCGCCAGGCGTCCCGTCGCTTGGGGGGTGGTTCGTTGGGTTGGTTCTGTTGTTTGGGTAGGGCGTGGTTTTTTGTGAGGAGGGGGGTGTGTGATTAAGAATGCGGCCTTGCAGTTTATGATTTTCGAGTGTGTGGTTGTTGTTTGACAAAGTCTAGGGAAGGAATACGGGGTACCGTGACGACCGACCGGAGGGAACCGGGCGGGTGTGATAGCCACATGTGGGTCACAGGATCGTGGCTGGTGTAAAGTAAGTTCAACCACATTACCCCCCCTGTGGGGCCACCGCGGGACATAACTCGCTCACTGACAAACCCACCTTAGCTTGATCTCGAGCCCCACCAGCATGCCTCGGGTCTTCGTTAACGGCGGAGTGCCTCGAGCCTAAACGCCGGAATGCCGGCCTTCCTGTCACGCCGCTTTTCAGAACTTCGCGACATCCGCTGAGGCGTGGGCTGTCCCCCGCCAACCTTCATCGGTCCCACCCCCCCAACCTTTGGCTCGATTCTACGTTTTGATCTTTTGTGGTCCTAGTCTTTTCGGACATGTGTTTTTGTCTGCGGCCTCTGCACCACGCGGGATTTTGGGGTTTGGTCGGGAGACGTTTCGCTGTCGTGGGTCTTAGTCGGACCTCCGACCCCGGGGTTACACTGCCCCCAGTGCTGGACCGTAAGATGTTGACACTAATTGGCTAGTTCAACTATTAACTCCCCAACTAAGTCAAGAAAATTAGCACTATAGGCGAGGCGGAGTTTGGTTTGGCTCCGACCTACGTTTCCAACCATATCCGATCAGGGGTTGATGTTGACAGTGAGCTTTTCTCGGGT